>CAUJNA010001335.1:528250-670750 GCA_963377175.1 Effrenium voratum | reverse complement strand
CTTCGACCTATACAAAACCGAAGTCTGCGCACAGAGGAGTTGCGGAGAGCTTCACGCAGTTACTCGGCGTCCAAACCCGACAAGAAGCCGAGAGGCACCTTTTCAAGGAGAAATTCCTTCAAGAGAACCTTGCAGGCATCAATACGCTCCGGCACCGAAGTCAGGGCATCAAAGTCGACGCAAGGGCGATCAGGGACCTGGTTCAAACCAGGAAGAACAGGGCCCGCTTTCTTATCATTCATACGTGTGCGTACTACCAAGGAGGCAAAGAGCGGCGAATACCTCCAGCAAGTGATAGACGTCCCAACCTGATCCATTGTGACGTACAGCTTGCGCAGCGGTTTACCCAGCATAAGGTATTCCTCATTCAAGTTGACAAGAACTTTCAGTCCGATATTGATGCCGTCGTGCCGTGGAAGGAGCAGCCCGAAGGGCATCGTCGGCAGCGGAGGCCAAGATTGACATAGCTCCAACATGTCCGGCTCGGTTTCAGCATCAATTGGAATCCCTTGCATTTTGAGAATACCCATACATAACATCCGGATCTTCCACTGGGCCTCGCGAGCAGTCTTGATCTTACGCAGGAAGGGCGCTTTGTCCCCTGCAATAAAGATGAAGAGCAGCAAGGCCTCAATCCAAGTATGCCTCCTCGAGAGGGCTTCAGCTTTGCCTTTGTCAAATAAGCACCAGTCAAGCATACCACGAAGAAGGTGGAAATCTTCAATACAACCACCCCAGTACCATAAGTTGGCTTTGACCGCCATCATGTCAGGGTCGATAGTCAAGAATTGTCCCCTCTTAAACACAACGTGGCTGTGGAAGGGGGAGCTGAGCAAATAGATATCTTCCGAATGAGCGTGCTGTCGATCAGCACGATCAGATTGTACTGGAGCATGATCAAGCTGAATATTGTAATCAATTGCACGGAGATCGCGGTGACGAGCTTCCCACTTACCAAGGAGGTCAACCGCTTGTCGTTGAATAGTACCCCATTTAGCCTGAAGCCTAGGGGGGAGGTCTTTGCAGAACACAAGAAGGTGTTGAGAACAGGGGCGTGACCAGGATTCCCAACCTTCATCCCATTGACTGCGCAGGTCGGCCCAAAAAGGATTCCCAAAACAGGTGCGCCATAGTAGCGCCATGGTGTCTACATTCTCTGCACTCTGGAGTATCAGTGAACTTCTTGACAAATTGCGTGGGGAAGGAATTAATCCCGTTGATCAGCACTCGAATGAGCTTCTGTTGCACAGGGTGCCCTTCAGGCAATAAGTGAAGAAGCGCAGTGGTTGTGCCGAAATCGTGGTTGCCGACCCCCTTCCAACGGAGTTGCATTGTTCCAATTCAGAGGCAATCTTGTTACGGAAGGAATGACTAAGAGCGTTGCTCATCACTTTGCAGTCGCCACTACCAAAGGTCCAAAGCAGTCTACCTTCATTGTTGCTAACTTGCAAGTTGTCAACGTTCAAATGAAGCTGCAGATATTCCAAATCCTTTTTAAGCTGGGAAACAGGGCCAATCTTTTTGATAGAGGGAAGGACCTTCTCCCAAGTCTGAATCACAGCGTCCTTGAAGGCGCGCTTCTTGAAGGCATGATTGTTCCAGAAGAGCAGGTTTCTCCAAACAAAGAAGAACTCCGGGTCCATAAGCAAGTAGTTTTTCTGAAACAGAATTCGGGCCGAAAAGGTCCCAAGCTTGCTCCCGTGCGCCGCAGTACGAATAGCCGTGCGAAGCTGCCTGAGCTGATCCTTAGTCGGTCTCAGTGTAGTGCCTGCATACGTAAGCATAGGAATAATGACCGTGCGGACAATCATATTGGTAGTGGCCGCAGGTTGGTTGGCCCTTGCAAGCAATTGCAGCGCGGTAATAGCTCTGTGTATTTTCTTTTCAAACCAAGTCTTAGAGGAAAAGAGCCCAGTGGCCAGGGGAACACCAAGGTAATCGACCGATTTGACTTCCTTGACAACTTGTCCATCCCGCCAGCAAAGCGGTGTGGACTTCTTCACATCTCTGATTTGACAAGTCTTAATTTGCGTGCGGAAATTATGAAGCGTATCCCAAGCTTCAGTGCGTCCAAAGGCATGTTGGAGTTCACTCGAGTCACCTTCCGTGAAAAGAAGCCTATCATCCACATAAACATAATTGTACACAGCGCTGTTGAGATCTCTTGACCAAACCGCCAGCACAAGGCTAGCAGCAGCCATACTGATGGGGTCGCCCTGAGGCAACCCGATCGTCCCAAGAACAGGCCGTCTGGCTACTATGCCGGTGGTGGAAACGAATCTCCTCATGTGCCTGATGGAATGAATCCAAGTGCCAACTGCAGCCTGATGCATACCCCATTCGGATAAGGCATGACAAGCAAGCCAATGTGGGATACAATCGAAGAACTTGACAGTGTCGATTGCCACACTATGAAATGAGAGGTGCGTCTCATTCTGGCATTCCTCAGCAGATAGAGAGGCGTGCAGCCATGCCTGATACCCACTGCGCTGAGGTACACCCCCAATGATGTTCTCAGGGAGGTTCCCGAAGGTGATTTCACCGCATTTCAACAGCCACTTGTGGAAAATGCGTAGAGCCGTTACTTCAATAGTGATGGGTCTCATGGCATCGAGATCACAGCCGGCGTCACCTTTTGGAATAACCACAAGTTTAGCATTAAGCCAATGTTTGGGAGCCCTTCCGCAAAGAACGCAAAGCATAAAAAGACTGTGTAGAAAATCCACGCCCTTCTGCGGTAGCTTTTTGAAATGCGCGTAGGTCCATCCACCTAGCCCCGGCGATGAAACACCTTTCCCGTTTCTGAGGATCCGATTAAGGTGTTTCACATTCCACATATCTGCAGGGACTTCGTGGTTGGCGTTGCCCACATCCCAGGACACTTGATCATCATGCTGGTACACCGTAGCGAAGAAGTCGCGGATGACATCCACTGTCTCTTGAGGGGTCCTGGTCCAACCATCATTTGCTTTGATAAAAGGGGGGGGTTTGCGGGTCGGGGCCCTGACCCATTTGCAAACATCTCCAATCCATTTACTCTTCTGGGATTTGTCGCCAGGCTGCTGCATTCTGTGCTTCCAAGCTTGAAGTTTATCAAGTGAGGGTTGACCCAGCTCAAGTAGTGCTTCCCGAATTTCTTCGTGCTCCTGTGCTTCACTGGATTGCGCAATGAGCTTCCTGTGAAAAATCGCTTTCTGCTGGTTTTCCCAATGCATTTTGACTCCCAGACCAGGGACTCTCTTGAAGTCGGTGTGGCCGTTCCAAAAACGAAACATAGTTGAGGCGAAGATGGACCAACACATATCCACATCAAATCTCTCATAAGCCACGCACCATTCATCTTGCAACTCATCCCACACTTCGGCGTGATTTCCACACTGCTCGTTGATGTGATATCCTTCAATCTGCAAATACTGATGCACCTCAGCATTCCAGTTGAGCTTGGTCGAAATGATGGCATGCCCATTGTCGTAGGGGAAGAACGTGATTGGAGGACCGAATTCCATCCGAACGTCTTTGTGACAAATAATGTCATCAATCTTTGTTTTGGAGTGAGCTCTCTGAAAAGTATGAGTATCGGGACCAAGCATGTCCGTCAATTTGGAATACAAGTCAGCGAAGAGGATGTCCATGTCCGATCCCCACTGCAAGGGACTATTGAAGTCTCCAGCAATGGAGTGAGGCTGCACCTCCTGAGCATCTGCCGCAAGGTCGCTGAGGAACTGGAAGTTCTTCTGCGGGTCATCAGGGGCATAAACATTCCAAAGCGTTCTCCAAGTGGTACCGTCGAAGAAGTTGACCGACAAGAATCGCCCTTGCTCGTGCCAGTCCATTCTGGAAGGAGACGGGCCCACATGGGCCGGGATCTCCTTCTTGATGGCGATTGCAACCCCAGGGCACAGCTTGTGGTGCAGACCAACTTTGCCACAGCCTTTCTTTTTCCAAACCGGACACTTGCCAAACAGGAGTTGATAACCAGAGGTGTCAGCCGAATTAGCGAACAGTTGGGCTTTGCGAGAGTCAATGCGGGTTTCCTGTAATGCGAGGATGGAGAAGCCCATACCCAGAACCATATTGAGCTTGTCGGAAAGACTATTAAGATTCCAAGTACCAAGGAAGACCCCTTCCGCCATACCTCCAATCAAAAAGATGGTCCAATACAAAGCACGAGGTTCAAGCTCATGAGAGAAGGAACCTCCAAACATATCGGCGCGTTGAGTACCTAGTCAAGGCTGACCAGGGAACCCATCATCTTCAAAAAGGGAGGAAGCAGCAATGTCCTCTTCCATCTGCTCTTCCTGCGCCTGCATCTCTGGGGATTGGAGAAGAGCTTGGAGGGTCTGCAGCTGCTCCGTCATGGCCGTGATTTGATCCATGATCTGTCCTCTGGACAAAGTGCCAGTCGCTCCCTGAGTCTGAGCAGAGTTTTTGGTAGGTGTGCTGATACGAATCCTCTTCTTGGGACCTTCATCTACCAACGGGGCATTCCACCACACAGAGTGGGTGGGACCATCCTTTCTGGCCAGGCTGGATCCATTTCCTTTACCTTTCTGCAGTTGGCTCTTGAAGGACGGGTAGTTGATGGGGTCAACTTTAGGAGGGTCCACTTTAGGGGCAGGCACAAAGCTCCTGACCGTGGGTTCCACCGTCACAACTCTTCTCTCATAGCCAAAAAAGAAAGGAGCAGAGGTCAAGGGAGGAGTCTGACTGCTCCGGACCAGATACTGTACCCCTCCATTTCGAAATCTTCGACTTCCGGGCTGCACTTCTGCTTCCCAAGACATGGCGCGCAGTAGTTCCATAACATCTTCTGCAACAAAATATTGTGGCAGTCCCAAAATCCTAAACAGAGGTGTACTGACTTGGCCAAGGGCCTCTTTGGTTTTGTGAAAGTCGGCTTGTGACACTCGCAATGCATAGCAGTCTTGCTTTTTAAAGATCCCGTAGTGATTGGGAGCTTCCTTGGCAAATTCTAAGACCTGCTCAACAGAGAGGGGAATGCCTTCCCTTTTCAACCAAACAGGTCTGGTGGTGACCGGGCAGTCGCGAGGCGTGTCGATCTCCAGGACCGGGGAGGATTTTCGCAGCACTTCATCCAGCTTTCCTTTTGTCCGTCAACATTCCTCAGGTTCCAAATATCAATAAGGTCAATACCTGCCAATTGGTGCTGCATCCATTGTCGAATAGCTGAGAATTGCTTCTGTCGAATAGCATTCTGGATATCCCTGTCTTCAGGTCCAAATCGCATCCTCAAGGCAAAGGTGCGCTGGTTAATCTGCGTACTTGTCTGGATGAATTTGCGTCCTGTCTCAGGCACAGACCCGGATAGGACATGCAAATGCCCTGTCAAGAGAACGGTGTCTTGAAAGGTGCCTTGCGCCTTAAACAGTCGAATTAACTTTGCTGGCAAGTTGTTGTGCCACTGCAGCATCTTGGATCAGATATAAGCCGTGGGCGGACGGGTTAAAGTCAGAAATGGCCTTGGTCGGGCAGTTCCAATCCTCGGGGATCAGCTCGAAGGTAGGCTCGGGCAAATTGTCTTTACCTTTCTTGCCTTTCCCTTTTGAGCTGCTTCCGGCCTCACGACCTTTACCCTTGTCCTGTCTTTCCTGAACAGCTTCTTCTTTTCGCTTACCTTTTCCTTTGGAGGATTCAGGATTGATCACTTTGCCACTCCCTTTGCCTTTGCCACCTTTTCCGGCTTTCCCTTTCGAGGGTTGCAGCTCTTCCGGTTGGGCAGGGGCGCTCCTCTCGGGTTGCATCCCAATCTTTTTAGCTGAGGCCCTTATCATATGCCGAATCTGATTTTGCCCGTCGTTGCTAAGGACCTTCTCCCGCAACTTGGAATCAAGAACCAGGAGGGCTCTAATCTGCTTGGGGGCAAACTCAACGTCCGCTCTCATGACCTTCTGCTGGGCTTTCCCAATTGCCTCGGCTTCTGCTGCTGCTCCTCCTCCAGAGATCTGACCAGCCATATAGCATAGAGTGTTCCATGTCGTGCTGCACCATCTGATAAATGTGATCACCACTTCCCAAATCAAATAACTCCCCACGTGAAATAGCAAGAGTATCGCAGGGTCCATAGTAGATCGCTCCACATAGAAGTTGCAGCATGTAGAATGAAACATTCATACCACCTTCCAAATCTGACCCATCATCAATAGGATCGCAAAATACTGCCGGAATAAGGCGAGATCCGTTGTCGATCTCCAATCGTCCAGATGTAATACAATAGGGCTGAGTAGCCAATCTGCTCGACCTGTCACTGAATCGATCGGGCCCGAGGTTCCCATGAGTTCCTTCATCAACTGAGAAAGGCACAGTTGGGGAAATGTCCGATTCGCCGTGTGGAGGGGGTCGAGACCCTTCAACATTCTTCAGGATCGTTTCAATAGATGGAAGAGCCTGCGAGAGGGCTTGCCTAAGATTGCAAATGGTAACCTTTTGCTCCTCAATGACCTCTTGTTGCTTCTGCAAAAGTTTAGCCAGTCTTCGATTCCGTTTCCTCAGGGTGCTTTGCAGTTGTAAAGCTTCATCAAACGCCGTTTGAGCATCCCTACATCTGCTGAGCATATGAAAGGCAGAGGAATCCGAAGTAACAGATTCGTCGTCATGCTCCCCACCCCCGCCAATTAGCCGAAGTGAGTTCGCCCATAAGTAGACACTCTGTCCGCCCGTCACGTCGAAATACCATCCCAGCGCAAGGTCGGATTCTGGGGGGAAACTGAAATAGTCCAGGAGAATGGATCTAACCTTCTCAACAGTGAACTCATCGACTCCAAGCAACCCAGCAATAGTGGCAGGTGAGCTTTCAGGAATAAAATGCAAAGGTTTGATCTTCCAACTCACAAATTTGCTAACCAGAGCTTGCTGATCCTTATCTGAAACATGCATGGTGGCTAAAGCAACTGCATCTTTGACATCCCTTTCATCTTCCTGATCGAGAAATTGCTTGGCCCTCGTCTGTTGAACTACTTTGCCCATGAGCTTTCGACAAGCAGTTTTGAGACCCAGGACTTGTGCTTCAGACATCTGGATAAGAGCCATGATAACCCGGGCTTTCTCTGCAAGAATTTGAGCATAGGTTCGATACCTGTTCAGGGGAAAAAGGGCCCTAATTTCATCGTTGAACGGCGTGAACTGCAAATACTGCCCCAGTCTCATAAGATCCAATGGTACCTCCTGTTCAAGCATACCCGCCTGTAAGGATCTTTTGCGAGGCAGGGCCGGTCGTCCATCGATGCCCAGCATAGGCTCGTCCTTCATCCACACCTCAACCCGTCTTATGCGGGGAAGAGGGGGCCGGGGATCTGTGTCTTCAACAAAGATCTTCTTGCGCTTGCGCCTCTTCCGCTTGTGAGGCTGGTCTTCACCTCCACTCGTCTTCGCCGGGGGTGGCGTACCTTCACGAGGTCGATCATAGTTTGGGGCCGTGGTGAAAGTCCGAATATCGGCGAAGTGAACCTTCATACGTCTGCGGTCCTTGCCGATTTTTCTCCAAGCCGGCTCTCTTTTCGTGGGCTCATCATGCTGACTGCTCTGCAAAAATGCTTCATCATCGGTGGAATAGTATGAATACTCGTCTCCACCGCGGCGCCGTTGCTCCGTGTACTCCGTACTTCAAAGTCTAGCTCCACCGCTGACATCTCTCCTCAACCGCGGCAAAGGGCGCCTCCTCGGGAGCGGGGTCCGAAGACTATTATGAAGCGGCCTCCCCCCGGGGGCCGACAAACTCCACACTTCTCCCAAGCCTCGATAACCGTCAGAGCCCGAGGCCTGATCCACACCATCAGCTACCTCTTCTTCTCCATGCATCTCCTCATATTCTATGCTCTCCTGTTCCTCGTTTTCCACGAGGACTTCTTCCATCTCTTCTTTCACTTCCTCTTTTCCTCCACCATGATCATCTGGGGGCTGTGAAGAGTCCCAGGGCTCCAAACCAAGCCTCCGACATTTGGCTGCAAATATCTCATCCTGATCTATCTGCAAATGTAGCACACAATATCCATATTGCCAAATCATCCTGTAGTCATGAGGTCCACGAGCCCAGTATACATTGTACAACAGCTCTGGTGGAATGTCTTGGCCCACCAAATAGACCCCATTGGTTGATTTGTACAAGGGCATCTCTGCGTCAAGCAGTTGTTGGACATTCACTGCAACCACCAGATCACAACCCGGTCGCATACCTGATTGTCCATGGTTCACAAAATAGGTGGTGCTAAAGTGCACGTGTTGCCTGTGGCCACATCGCAGTCCCTGACGTCTAATGGACCCCCACGCCGCCAAATACGTGCCATGAAACAGAGTGGGCTGATCCACCTCATCCGGCGTTGTAATCTGGCGATGCATTTCATTGCTGAGATCCAGCTCCTTGTTGTGGCCTTGGGTGGCCCGTATGAGCCAACCTTCTTCCCCTTGAAGAAGCTCAAATCTTCCTTTCTCGCACTTGTTGACTGCCTGTAGCACGCTGTCAATCGAGGCATGTGGCTTCCGAGCCAAAATATCCTCCACCTTGACATATATTATAGCCCTCGTTGTCCATCGAGATGCCCTCCTTGACTGCTCCATGCCGAAGAACAAAAGAAAGGTACCGACCGATATCGTATGTAACTCCCGGAATGTCTGTAAATGGCGCCCTGCCCCGTCCTTTACCGCGTCCTCTTCCTCCTCCATGAAGATCAGAGTCGGTGCGGGCCTCACTTGCATCCATCTCGGAGTCATGAGCATATAAGTCAAAAGGGGACCGCTTAAAAGCTTCCCATGATACTGCTCGCTCCTCAAGCCGAATACTGTCCATCCGAAAAGCTTCAAAGTGATTGTTCAATAGCCTGAGCATCATCGGCTTGATCTGCATGTCCTCAACTGTGAGAGTATCGACTAATAACGGAAAAAACGCGCATACTAATAGCGCAAAAACGTCAAGGACTAATGACGGAAAAAAAACGACTTATGACGGAAACAAAACAATGCTATAGCCAGAACAGATCAAAGCCGAGATAATATCAGGCCGCGTTCTTTTCTGACTCTGCTCGCGAGTCCCATCTACGGAAGCTGTGCGCACCTGCCACATGCACCATGGTCACAGCTCAGAGGGGATGCTCATGAGTCTCCATGGGATTTTTCATCATCTTTTTGCAACACAATAGAACGAGTATATTTGACCCCCTTCATTTTCATGAAGCCCAACAGCACTTGGGGATTGATCATGACACACAGGAGAAGATGCACCAATGGCTGCAAACCAGCGAAATCAGGACCTGCCGGCCCACTGCGGCCCTTTATACAGTCGGCCCGGTTCATGCACACGAGCTTTGCAGTCGCGAATCCTGGCTCTCATCATCCTCCAGGGCCGACACTGCCAGAAAGAGGCACGTCGAAGGTCCAGCACAAAAAAGCGGCCTCAATTTTCCCAGATATAGCCATGGCCATAACTGATGCAAAGGGAAATCAAAGGAACGGAAAACCCGCGGTGAACAATCCGGTAGAACCTCCCAAGATGGTGAGAAAACCCGGCGCTTGGCTGCAGTCAGAATTGAGACTATCCCGAACTTAACCCTTTGCCCAGATGTTGGATTCTCATTTGCCCGACCGAAGTGATCACCTTTTGGGACCTCTGAAAGTGGTTGCGGGAAAACCCAAAAGGTCAGATCCCGTCCATTCGCCTTGTGGGAATGGCCAAAGGCAATCTTGGGAGGATCCCACAGGCTGCGGCTGAACCTGAACTTCACCCTTGGTATGATGGCACCAACACTGTTTTTGCAGCCCCAAACCCAAAGATGAACAGAATCCGCCAAAAACACACACAAAAAAGCAAACAACAACTTGCCAAGAAAGGTGAAGGTTTGGCTTTGGATATGTTGATTGAACTGAGTTGATGCTTCCAATTTGTGCACCTTGGGCACTGCGAGAACTTCAGCACCGCCCGGGATCCATAGGGGCGCCTCGAGGCGCAAAGCACCATGCTTCACCTCCATTTGCGTTCTTCGTCCCCTGAAAAGATATAAAGTATATCCAGTGCTAATTCCCTTCAGAACCAAGAGGGAAAAAACAACATATTCTTGAGCAGATAGAAGTTCAATGCTTGTTTCAGCCCATGCAATCAACAAATGCGAATTGAATTGCACCCCCCAACATGGTTGTTTAAACCACTGGTCTGTCTTGAATGGGAGTCGGACCCCTAAACCGGTCTTTGGTTTTATCCTTGGTCCGATTTCGCTCTTCGGGGCAAGTATCTAAAGCCACATTTAAACTTAGCTCGTTGTGACCGTGAGTTCGTTAAGCTTTGCCAAGAGAGGGGTTTTACAACAAACTTAAAAAAACATGTGTTGATCAGCTGTCCTTGTTCAAAACATGGCTCAAACAACTATTGTTCAAAACACTGCGACGTGCACTAAGGTCTTTGCCGCTGAGGTGCTGCCAGTCCGCTTTCCGGCTGACTGGATGGCGTCCACCAAGTCTCCGGTGGCTTGGCCTCATCATCGCGGAGAACAAGGCATGTTTTTATAAAATGCCAGGGCCGAGCAGTTCCGGGCCAATGCGCGCCAGTCAGGCAGGCTCGTGTTGGCGGGACCTGTCACTGACGCGCACAGGCAAACTCAAGAGTTAGCAAGGTTAGCAGCCACAGCCTTGTGTCAGCGCTTCCCAAATCTGTTGGGAAACGCGTTTCTCGGCGATGTTGCGCAAAAGAAGCTCATTCCGCTGCCCACGCGAGACGCGAAGCACATTAGGCCTCGGAGTGCGAGCCACTGAGCTGCCCTGGCCGGTAACCTTTATAATGCTCTACCAGGGGTTGAAGGGCTGGTCTCATTGAACTGCCACGTGGCGGGGGGTTCCAGTTCTTGGCGACTTCCACCACCATCTTCTTGTCGGAACCCACGACTTCCGCAGTCTCTGGCACTTGCCCATGAACCTCCAAATAGTGTTCCTGCAGTGAAGGGAGCCCTGAAAAGAGAGTATTGCAGTCGCTCAAGCAAAATATGCGACAAAACTGGTTAAAAGCTGCGGTGCTCACTATCAGCCTTGCTTTAGACAGGACACGAGTTGCCAAACATCGAAGCAGGTCTGGGAGATGGTGAAATGCACGGTTTTCTGCTGGACAACTTCTTCGGTGCCTTCATTCAACATATCCCGAGCCAGTGCAGCTGGCTCGCTGGTTGGAGCTTCCAGCATAGCTTTGACCTTGGCCTTGACCTTTTTTACCTGCACTGGCAGTTGCTGTCTGATTTTTTTACGTGGGCAAAAGACTACAAGCTTCTGGCCTTGACACGCTCCCAGAACTGCTCCATGGTCTGTATGTTTCTCAGGAACTTCGGTCGCTCGCACGGCTCTTGTTTCAGTATCTTCTCCGCCTGGCAAGCACGGCTGTTCTTTCTCTCTTTTAACTTCCGTCAAATCAAAACTTGAAAAGCGACAGTGCAAGTAGCAAGTTGTCACATTTGCGACCACGGTAGATGCGAGAACCCAACGCCAAACAAGGCCAAAAGGAGTGAAGGCCAAAAGGGGGGAGAAACCGAACAAGAGGAGGGACAACGCTTAAAACTTTCGCCCAAGCCTATGTTACGTATGTCAGCCCAGGCGCGAAAAGCCGGCAGCCGCCGCATTTCTTGCCACATGCCACCCGCACCCGGTGGTCATGTTCGGCTCGGTACTTGTATTTCTTTCAAGGAACGTGACTTCCATCTGACGCCGTATTGTGCCGGTCGCAGAGCACGCACACCAGCCGAGGCTGGGAATCGCCGAGCGCGATCTGCCGTTGTGCTCGCCCTCGATTTTGTCCAGCTGGAGCCTGCCAGGCAAGCGTGCCTTTAGCGGAGGACCACGCTACGTTGTTTTTGGCGAAGGAGCAATTCCACACAAAGCAGCAAGGCCCAAAAGCAAAAGGAAGGATTCCAATGCCACGGGAATCATGCTGGCGCAGGGGGAGTTACAATGGAGCTGCTTGCGCAGTGTTCTTCTTAGGGGCAGCGAGCTCATGACTCGTTTGTCGTTTGTCTTCATCTGCTGACATGCAGCCACTAGAAAACTGACCACTGGCAGACTTACTTTTAGTCCCGCCTGGCGATTATCGAGCACTGCTCTCCACTGCGGTGTAGCCTGGCTACTATTGGTTTGGCCGTGCTGAGCAAGTGAATGCACAGATGCTGCCAGCCTGCAGGTTTTTCGCTTCAATGATTCTTTCCAGCAGTTCGAACTTCCGACCACTCTTATTGAGCTTGCAGAGCATGCTGTCAGTTGCAATTTCTTTTCGGAGTTCCTTATAATTGAGCAGCAGGAGGCGCTGCACCTCATCAGACATGTCCGGCCGTTCGTGTTAAATAAGCTTGGCCTGAGCCTCTTCGCTGGCGCGCGCATCCGCGTCTTGACTCTTTTGGCTCTCCTGACAGGATCGCTGAAGCAATAGCAGGTCCACAGTACTCCCAGGCCTGAAGCCCAGCATTGTCTTCAGGCGCAGCCACAGGCGCCTCTCACATGGAGACAATCTCAACACGGGTGTCGGTGGAATGCCTTCGCCTCTTGCTTCGGCGGGCTGTCTTGCAGCACCTGGCTCACTTGCTGGACCAGGTTCTGCGCACACAGCTCCCTTGCCAAAGCAGACATGGAATTTCCAAGTTCACGGGGCCTCGGCCGCTTTGCTTGGGGACAGCTCAGTGTCTGGCTTCTCCTGCTCGTCCTGACAAGATCGCGGACGGAGGCACTTGCAGATCCAGGATGCTATCAGGTCGCTAGCCCAACATCATCCTGAGCCGCAGCCTCACGCGCTGCCTAAGTGGCAACAAGCTGAGGAGCACGGTAGTAGGACTGTCTTTGCCTCTTGCTTCCGCGGGCTCTCCCGCATCAAATCACTGATTTCCTTGCCAAGATCCTGCGCACACTGCCCGGTGTTGTCAAAACAAACAAGCTAACAAAGCAGGAAGCAAAGACGCCCCGCCTGGCCCCTCAGGATCTCTTCCTGTGTGTTTCCTTCGCACGGCACAAGTCCTGTCCACAGTCAGTCTGTCCAGCAGCGCAAACTGATGATGCACCAGCAATGAGCGCCCCCCGGGTCCGAGTTCGAACGCCTACAGCCAGGGCAAAGAAAACCATTGAGGCCAACGTGTATCTTTCCAAGGTACTTCTGCCAGAGGAGAATTTACATGTAGCCGTGGCTCGGACGCTGCCTCTTTCACCTGCATACGTTGTTCTCTGAACCACCCATGCGGTGCCAGCAAGCCTTCCACAGGTAGTCAAAATGGCTCGCCACGTCTCCCTCCTGATTCACCTTGCCTGCGCAAGAAAGCAATCCGCATCCTTGCGCACGCTTCCACTAGTTCCGCCTACGTTAGAGACTGGGATCACCACATCCGGCTTCTGACAGCCAAACTCTTGCAGGCACCTCTCAAACCTGGATGCGACAGAGTGTCACAAACTTTGGCGCAATGCTGTTTGAAAGTTCAAGTACCTTTGGCAAGCACCATGCAGCGCTAGATCTTGCCTATGCTGCCCCAAGCTGTTGACCTCTGCGCAGTGGCCGTAGCAAAGAAGCCGAATCTTGCTGGCTCTCAGAAGCTGGTGGAGCTCGAATTCACCTTGAGGCACTGCCAACGCTGATACGAGGCACTGCTACGTTTTTCCTGTGTTCTCGCGCTGTGGCGTTTTTTTTTCCTAGTCTTCTTTTCTGTTTTTCCTTGATCCTCTGTTCGCCTCCCACTTCTAGACACAACTGTAAAATCTTACGGTACGGTGTGGTGCCAGCCTTGCAGTTCTTACACACGGCTAGCTCAAAGTCTCAAACCAGGTGCTTGCAGAAACCTACCCTGTGCTAGCCAACGCCATTTGTTGGTGCAGGCCAGGCCACTCGGGCTTTTGCCTCTTGCGAACGTTTCTGTCACGTCATCCGGCATGTTGAGACAACCACGCACATACCGTTGCAGCATTTCCTCCTGCGCGAAGCGCGACAAATCGCAACATGCTCGAATGCCATCGGCTTCTTGTTAACCGAACATGCGCAAAGCACGGGCGAGTCTCCTCCTCAGCCTGCCGGTCACGGCAAACTGCCCAACCAGCGTAGTTGCGCTCTGTGATGCGCCACTCGGTTTTTGCTTGTGCATCAAGAGCGTTCAACAAGAGCACCCAGAAGAAGCATCTGCCATCGGCGGGCACCTTCAGAAGGTAGTACAGACCATGTCTGTCCTGTATGCGCGCGCACATGCTTAACTCCACTCCCGTGACAGCGCATGGCCTCTGGTGCCAATTCCGTCTCGCTCTCATTCCCCTGAGCTGCCTTCCTGCGAGCGGCTTTGGAGCAGCCATGCAAACACCCTGCACTGCGAGATTCCACAAAATACGTGACGCAGGCCAACGACAAATTCCTCTTGCCTTCCCGATGTCTCCTTGGGCTCACTGTCCGCCTTCCAACAGTCACTGCTTTCGATCGGGCTCCTGTTCTTGTGGGTCACACGCATTTCAGCTGTTTTATAGGAGCATTCCATCCTGACACTTACCACCCGACTTTTGAGCCAGATCCCGCAAAGCGTTCTGTGATCACACGACTCAACCTCTGCATTGGCCGTCTCATGACAGCCAATACAAGAGGTGCTGGGAATGCGGGGGCTGGGCTGTTTGCGCTTCGCAGCTTTCACAATATGAAATTTAGTGGCACGTTTGTATCCTTTTTTGTTTAACAAGATGAACGGCCGAGGCCGACGGCGCGAAACGTTTAACATTAGACAATGTGGATTCGGGCAAGAAACCTGCCCGGGCAAAGGGTAAGTAGGGGGAAAACAAGCCACAAAAGAAAGGTTCCCCAAAAGCAAACCAATCCCCAGTCCCAAAGATCAGGGTTTCCCACACACAAGAGAACAACAACCAAATGGGAAAATACCAAAGTAGAAAAGGATACCCGCAACCTTGATCGACGATGAACCGCACGGGCGATCCCCACCAACCAACCCCGGGTCGAAGTCTCTTTCTCCTCCGACACGAAGGCAGTCGACGTGAGGGCCCGGCGACGCTCATCCGAGGCGCGCAGGATCCAAATTACTTGAGCCAAACACCACAGGTCAGTCACTAACGCGACGTCCCTGATGATGAATTGATAAACATTACAGGTCAGTCGCTAACGCGACATCCCTGATGATGACATGAACTATGGCCAATCACAGACAAAGATATCACCTGCCCTTGCTCCTTTCGTGACGCGGGGTGGGTCTACGTAATGTTCCCGCAGGCAAAACGATGCAACGATGCGTGACGCTTCCGCAGACACAATTCACGCACAGGACCAAAAAAAAGCACTTGCTCAGCCACGAAAGTCACGCTTCTGCGACAAATCCCAACGGCACGGCCATACGTTGCGCACGCGGACGCTTGCGAACGCTTGCGGACGCTTACGAACGCAGACGGGCACGCGACCACTCCGTGCGAACACGACTTGAACCCCATACCCCACTTATAGACGGGAACCCTTCTGCTACGCATTCGGGAAAAACAACACAATCGTCAACGTACACGGTGCTTTTTAGTTAGACCGTTCACCCCGCATGAAGATTACTCCTGCGGAGCAGTAGCAAAGCTTTAGTGTACTTTTCTTTGGTACACATCACGTCACTGCGGACGCGCAGAAACAAACATGGGCTGGCCCAACCTGCGCCGCATCTTCGCGCTGAGCTTCAACATCGTCCGTCCCGGCTTTGCCTTACAAGGCCACTGCAGCAAAGCCATAAAGCCCAAAAAAACGAACCATGCCTGCAAGTCTGTTCATCCTGTCTGCTTTCAGCTTCTTTGCTGGTGCTTCATCCTGGCACTGAGGCGCTATAGAAAACAGCAGCACAAGCAACAGCACACCAGCCTCGGGCAAAGAGGTCCCAGGATATTCCGCGCGAGGCCTTGCCTCTCAAAGGTGACATGGCCCACCCCACCCAGCGAGACATCTAGCATCCGAGCAAAACCAACGTCGCCAATCTTGTGAAGCACACTCAATGTGCAAGATGTCTTCCACTGCAGATGCACTGGCAAACAAAAACAAAACTCCAGCGACGAACCCAAAAAATGAAAAAGGCAAACCTCAAGCACTATTTGAGTATTGCTCAAAATGATGAAGGGACCGCAAACTGCTTGTTTCTCTACGAACGGGGGAGGCGGGGGGCCTATTTAGTACTTTTGGGGCAAAAGCCATTGTATGTAAGGGTTGCTCCAAAGATGCGAAGGGCCCAATACCAATTTTCTAGCTTGCCTGTCCGGCCAATGTCCCAATGCTTCCCATCCAAACAAGAGCTCCGTGTTGGCAACCCCGAGGTAGACTCAAACGCAGGGGTTGAATTTCGGGACGGCAAGAAACGGAAACATCTTTAAGTCTCAAAAAACCTCATGTTGGTTTCGCTAAGGGGAGCAAATCGGGTCTGGCTGTTTACGCAGAGTCTGCAACCCCGAGATTGCCCTTTGAATGGTGCCAAAACCCGTGCCCCTTCCACAAAAATGTGACCATTCCTTCCCCTTGCCTATCTTGCGGAGAGAGGGGGGGGGAAGTCACGAAGGCAACTCTGAATCAGCACACCAGCGTTTCCCAAGCATCAGAGACGCGTCTGGAAAACACACGCCACGCAGTGGCATGCTCCACTCCTGCCTTATTGCCTTGGAGCCTAACCTGAGCATCTAGCTTGTCCACTGCCTGGCAATCTTACAGCCGGGGGACAAAGGGACATGAAGCAGACATGAAGCATCTGCGTTCGAGCCAGCACGGTCCCCGTGCCTCCTGGATCTCCTTCAAGAACTCCTCGTCGTTGGCGTCCTCAAACGAAACAATCAACTTCGCCCGAAAAAAACTTTGACCTTCCCAGCCTGCTGGAGCCTTTGTTCACTGAGCCCTGCTTCGGAAGCATAAAGAGTTGTCCCCGTGGACCTGACGAACACACACAGCCTGCACGGACGAAGCAACACAACAAGGACCCGAGCGGTGTCGGGCTCCTCACTCCACGAGAAGACCTCCTGTCAGGCGTCTGAAAGGCAAGGTCCTGACAGCGCACATGTCCAGCAACTTCAACAATACTGCTACCTCTTGCTTGTGAAGCTCCTGCTCCGGCTGAGGTTCCTTGAAGAACAAAATATGCGCGCAGAGCTTACACGGTAATGTGGCGAGCTTCCCCGCGGCTGTCAACCACGTCAGGCTGTCCCTGCATGAATGCAAAGCAGGCACTTGACAAAACAAACCTGCCTAAGGTGATATCTACACGTGGCAGGGCGCGCCTGTACTTCCGAGCAGTTGCTCTTCTGGGAATCAAGCGTAGAAGGAGTGCGCAAATCCAAAGAAACCTGAAGCAAATACGCATTCCTTTCAGGAAAGGTGCTACTTCATTGCCCTTGGCCCCGTGGCAGGCGCCGACCGAACTATGGCTGCCTAGCAAGCAAGAATCAGTCCCGGAAGGGCCACTTGCAACATGCTTTGCAGACTCCTGGGCATCGTCCTCAGAGAACAAGTCCTGGCGGTTCTGACACAACAGAAGTCAACTGCAAAGGCACGGCCCTGCGTCTGAACCAATCAGTGCTGTCCTCAAGGAGCACACCTTGGCTAGAACAAGGCGCAGGTGGCTCCGGGACGTCCCGCGCCTGGAGCAACAGGTCCGACCTTTGTATTTCAATGATTGCTAGCCTCAGCCATGCGTTTCCGCGGCACAACCTGGCCCGCTACGGGGGCAGTCCTGTTCAACATAGGCCAAGGAAACACCACTGGAAGCCACTGCTCATGCATCTCCTCTTGGCCGGCCGTTTCCTCATCCCAGCAAGGTGGGCGCCGCGCTTGGCAGAGCTCTGAACCCAAAAACGATACAACATTCTGACCGCAGAGGCCCGAGGGGTCGAAACCGTGAAGAGACCACATGTTGCAAGCCAAATGAGAATTGCGAAAGCCACGCAAGCCTCATAGGCCGAAGACGTCTTTCAGGCACAGGTGCAAACACGCTATGCCATGTCAGCTGCCATGTACAATACTCGAAAAGCCAGCAACGCTATGGCTGCCTCTAGAGCTCTGCCTTCGGCAGTTCTCGATTTCATCTGTTAAAAGGCGTGCGCGCCTTCTTCTGAGGTGGCATTGCCCGAGGTTTCTTCTTTGGCGCAGGCTCTGCAATCGGAGGCAGCGGCTTGCCCTCCTGTGAAGAGCCACTTCCAACACTTTGCATGTCTGCCCGAGGCCTTGCAGGCAAAGCCACAGGGAGGGCCATCTCACCAAGGCGACACAGTATTGCATAAGAGTGAGGGCAATGCCCTCTCCGCCGGTAAAAGTAACAGCTGCACTCCGTAATCATGCCCTTCTCACCCTGGTGGCGCAGAACCACGCACACCCGGCCCCAGGTGTCACGCAAGGCAGAAAAGGAAACCCGCCAAGGAGCCAGTTCGTGGTCTGTGTTTTTTCAACTTGGCCAAGCTTCTGCGCAATGTCTATCAGCTCTTCATCGCTCTTGGCAGCCAGCTGCGCAAACAGAAGCTCCACCAGATCGGAAGCCAAGTCTGCAGGGGTAGAGATTGACATAAAATAAGCCTGACAACGTCCCCGGCTTCGAAGCGAAATGCAGTTGTCCTTCAAGACACGGTGGATGCTTGGCAACTGTATCGTGCCAGTGCCTGGAACATGGTGCTCATACATGCCAGATCCTGAAACAGCAAACATCCAAGCGTCAGGATTCAGCGGTCTGGAGCCTGCGTGGTTACACGGCGCCATGAGGCTGTAGTCACTCTCGTTGCCTGCAGGTTCGCTCAACCAAAGGCTGATGCACTCCTCGAAGCTCTCCACAACCTAGGGAAAGTGTTGCAGCTCAAATTCAAACCTGATGTTTCCACGCTTAAATCAAAAAGGAACTTGAAGCACAGGAGCCTCCAGGTAGCAAGGGCAAACAGGTTCCTGCAGAAACCCGAAAGGACAGTGTCAGTTTACCGACATATTATGGGCCATGTATTCTGCAAATGCAGGTAAATATTCCATACACAGATTTCCTGGGAAGGGGCACAGCATGCTTGCATTCAGGGTCACAACGGCCCTGCGGGAGAACAATTTCGAATGGGAAGTTTTGGAACAGATCCCAGGACATGTGCGCCCATGCCCGTAAACCTGCCCACTCAGAGATAGCTTCCAGGGAGCATCCAAGCAAAAAACAACATGTGCGCCCATTCCCGGCCAACAGGGGCACGCCGTCCCGGCCAAAAGGGGGACGCCGTCCCGGCCAAAAGGGGTACGCCGTCCTGGCCAAAAGGGCAGGCCGTCCCGGGCACGCCGTCCCGGCCAAAAAGGGGCACGCCGTCCTGGCGAAAAGGGGCACGCCGTCCTGGCCACCAAGGGGGCACGCCATCCTGGAAGGGCACGCTGTCCTGGCCACAAGGGGGCACGCCGTCCTGCGCTGTCCTGGCCAAAAGGGGCACGCCGTCCCGGCCAAAAGGGGCACGCCGCCCCGGCCAAAAGGGGCACGCCGTCCTGGTGCACGCCGTCCTGCGCTGTCCTGGCCACAAGGGGGCACGCCGTCCCGGCCAAAAGGGGCACGCCGTCCCGGCCAAAAGGGGCACGCCGTCCTGGTGCACGCCGTCCTGCGCTGTCCTGGCCACAAGGGGGCACGCCATCCCGGCCAAAGGGGCACGCCGTCCTGGAAGGGGCACGCCGTCCTGTCCTGGCACACAAGGGGGCACACGCGTCCTGGCCAAAAGGGGCACGCCGTCCCGGCCAAAAGCGGCACGCCGTCCTGGTGCACGCCGTCCTGCGCTGTCCTGGCCACAAGGGGGCACGCCGTCCTAGCCAAAAGGGGCACGCCGTCCCGGCCAAAAGGGCACGCCGTCCTGCGCCGTCCTGGCCACAAGGGGGCACGCCATCCTGCACGCCCTCCTACGCCGTCCTGCGCTGTCCTGGCCACAAGGGGGCACGCCGTCCTAGCCAAAAGGGGCACGCCGTCCCGGGCACGCCGTCCCGGCCAAAAGGGGCACGCCGTCCTGGCAACAAGGGGGCACGCCGTCCCGGCCAAAAGGGGCACGCCGTCCCGGCCAAAAGGGGCACGCCGTCCTGGTGCACGCCGTCCTGCGCTGTCCTGGCCACAAGGGGGCACGCCGTCCTAGCCAAAAGGGGCACGCCCGCCGTCCCGGCCAAAAGGGGCACGCCGTCCTGGCCACCAAGGGGGCACGCCATCCTGGAAGGGCACGCTGTCCCGGCCACAAGGGGGCACGCCGTCCCAGCCAAAAGGGGCACGCCGTGCTGGAGGGGCACGCAGTCCTAACCACCAAGGGGGCACGCCGTCCCGGCCAAAATGCAACAGATCCCAGCGGCACGGCAATACGTACACTTGCAAACACAGCAACACATCTGGCAAGCACATGCTATAGTCCTCAGACTCCTCTCTCAAACGAAAACCCTTTGCTACGCACTCGGACAAAAAACACAGCTGCGCAGCACAAAGTTCCGGCCTTCGGGAGGCTTGCGGGCGCGTCAGACAGGCACCGCTTGACTTGCTTGTGGGACGCCTCCGGCTGTTGTTGACTGGGGGGATGGCCAGGTAGCAAAGAACTTGCCAGCCCATACCACCATCGGCACCTGTCATTGTCTTTGTAAACAAACTCCTTGATGACATACGCAGCCCATCTCGGTTGCTCCCAAACATGTGTGGCCCGACTGATAAAATGGCGCCAGCACACCTGGAACAGGCGAAGGGTTGGTAAGAGGGCCAGACAATGTAGGGCAGAAGCAAAAACTCGGCTCGGGATCTCGGAAGCTTTGGCACACACGGACCACTTTGCCTGATTCAGTCCTCTGAGTCTTCCGTCTCAATGCCCTCAACATATGTTCCACGCCCTGGCAGGGCAAGCAGTCAGGCCAGAACTCCTTCACTACTGAATGGCACTGTCGAGGAGCAGGAAGATCAAATGCCTGCAGCTGGCCCTGAAGACAAGAGAATACAGCGCGGTAAAGGGCATGGTTTTCTTTGCTGTTGCGGCCGAGCGCTAAAGGCCAGCCACTCCTTCTCCAGTAGCCAGCTTTGCCCAACTTTCTGTATACTGCGGCGTACACCAGGCAGTATGCCATTTGACGCCCGGCTTTGGTTTTCTCCACTTCCCAGGTGCAGTCACAAGAGATGACCAAGTCAGCAAGCAGGTTGGCTTTCTGCAAATCTTGGAGGCCTGCAAAAAAAGGTGGGAAGGTTGCAACAAAGCAGCCCGTGCCACTCGGAGTGCTTTGGAAGCAAATCTTGCCACTGGGATCGCTGTTCTGGGCAATACATTGTTCCCATTCCTGGCTCCATGTCACAGCTTCAGCCTTCTGTCGGGCCTGGCGGCGTTGCCCACCAAGTTGGTTCTTGAGGATGCGCTGGACTTGGTGCCGGAGGGCAGACCCATCCATCCTCAATGAAGCCTCCCCAGCAGCCAGCTTGCGGGCGTAAAGCTTGGAGCGAGGTGGAAACCGTGAAGTCAGACACGGCTTCGCTCATTTCTTTTCGCAGTGCTGTCCAGTGCTGGTTGACCAGCTGCTCAAAGTGCTTGGGCAAGGTCAGCAGCACTTGGGTAACCCGCGGCTCGTTCAGGTGCACCGCTGTTTGCATGGAGTGCCAGGAGTGTATTGCCAACAAGGGCTTGGCGTTTCGTTTTGAAAGCTATGGGGGTGAGGAGCTTCACATATTCAAGTCAGGTGTCCCTTTGGCGGCATGTAGTATATTGCTTAATGCCTTACATTGCTTCTTGTTTCTATAGTGTCCCTGTTGCGCAAATCAAGAGCCTCATGCGAGGAATGTGGCGGCACTCCTCGCAAACTGCGCAAAGACTCACAGGCACAGTTGGCTGCAACGGTGGAGGGGAGGAGGCACCTGAAAGCTGCTGTGGCGGAAATGGCGTCTTCCTCTGAGTAACAGTGTCTGGCAGGTCCGGATGGACAGCCTGCACGCACTGGCATAAAAAACAGACGGACTGGCCTGCCAATGGCAACTTCCACCTGCCTCCTCCGAAATGTCCAGCTCTAGCTCCCAGCCCTATGAAAAAAGGCACAGTGAGTCACTGAATCGTGCCAGAAACACTGCCTTGCGCACCTGCCTTCACCAAAGTCTCCGGCTGTGGCGCCCCAACCTGAAAACAACACAAGCGAAAACAGGACGTGAAACTGCTGCCTGTCCTTCTGGTCGTGCTGGCGCGCCTGCGCAGATCTTGTGGCGACTGCCAAACAAACACCTTGCCCTGCCTTCCCCAAGCTTTCCGGCTCTGACCCCCGTCCCTGAAAGGCACAGTGAGCCACTAAATCGTGCCAGAAACACTGCCTTGCGCACCTGCCTTCACCAAAGTCTCCGGCTGTGGCGCCCCAACCTGAAAACAACACAAGCGAAAACAGGACGTGAAACTGCTGCCGGTCCTTCTGGTCGTGCTGGCGCGCAGCAGGCGCCTGCGCAGCTCTTGTGGTGACTGCCAAACAAACACCTTGCCCTGCCTTCCCCAAGCTTTCCGGCTCTGCCCCCGTCCCTGAAAGGCACAGTGAGCCACTGAATCGTGCCAGACACACTGCCTTGCGCACCTGCCTTCAAAGTCTCCGGCTGTGGCGCCCCAACCTGAAAACAACAAGCGAAAACAGGACGTGAAACTGCTGCCTGTCCTTCTGGTCGTGCTGGCGCGCCTGCGCAGATCTTGTGGCGACTGCCAAACAAACACCTTGCCCTGCCTTCCCCAAGCTTTCCGGCTCTGACCCCCGTCCCTGAAAGGCACAGTGAGCCACTAATCGTGCCAGACACACTGCCTTGCGCACCTGCCTTCAAAGTCTCCGGCTGTGGCGCCCCAACCTGAAAACAACAAGCGAAAACAGGACGTGAAACTGCTGCCTGTCCTTCTGGTCGTGCTGGCGCGCCTGCGCAGATCTTGTGGCGACTGCCAAACAAACACCTTGCCCTGCCTTCCCCAAGCTTTCCGGCTCTGACCCCCGTCCCTGAAAGGCACAGTGAGCCACTGAGCCCAGGCAACCTGCCTGAAGTGCTGCTTGCGCACCTGCGCACCTGCCAAACAAACAACACGTCCCTGAAAGGCACAGTGAGCCACTAATCCCAGAAACACTGCCTTGCGCACCTCCTTCACCAAAGTCTCCGGCTGTGGCGCCCCAACCTGAAAACAACACAAGCGAAAACAGGACGTGAAACTGCTGCCGGTCCTTCTGGTCGTGCTGGCGCGCAGCAGGCGCCTGCGCAGCTCTTGTGGCGACTGCCAAACAAACACCTTGCCCTGCCTTCCCCAAGCTTTCCGGCTCTGACCCCCGTCCCTGAAAGGGACAGTGAGCCACTAAAACTTGCCAGAAACACTGCCTTGCGCACCTGCCTTCACCAAAGTCTCCGGCTGTGGCGCCCCAACCTGAAAACAACACAAGCGAAAACAGGACGTGAAACTGCTGCCGGTCCTTCTGGTCGTGCTGGCGCGCAGCAGGCGCCTGCGCAGCTCTTGTGGTGACTGCCAAACAAACACCTTGCCCGCCTGCCTTCCCCAAGCTTTCTGGCTCTGACCCCCGTCCCTGAAAGGCACAGTGAGCCACTAAAACTTGCCAGAAACACTGCCTTGCGCACCTGCCTTCAAAGTCTCCGGCTGTGGCTCCCCAACCTGATAGACGGCACGAGAAAAAACGCTGATATAAAACTGCTGCCGGTCCTTCTGGTCGTGCTGGCGCGCAGCAGGCGCCTGCGCAGCTCTTGTGGTGACTGCCAAACAAACACCTTGCCCGCCTGCCTTCCCCAAGCTTTCCGGCTCTGACCCCCGTCCCTGAAAGGCACAGTGAGCCGCTAAAACTTGCCAGAAACACTGCCTTGCGCACCTGCCTTCAAAGTCTCCGGCTGTGGCGCCCCAACCTGAAAACACAAGCGAAAACAGGACGTGAAACTGCTGCCTGTCCTTCTGGTCGTGCTGGCGCGCCTGCGCAGATCTTGTGGCGACTGCCAAACAAACACCTTGCCCTGCCTTCCTCAAGCTTTCCGGCTCTGACCCCCATCCCTGAAAGGCACAGTGAGCCACTAAGAAACACTGCCTTGCGCACCTGCCTTCACCAAAGTCTCCGGCTGTGGCGCCCCAACCTGAAAACAACACAAGCGAAAACAGGACGTGAAACTGCTGCCGGTCCTTCTGGTCGTGCTGGCGCGCAGCAGGCGCCTGCGCAGCTCTTGTGGTGACTGCCAAACAAACACCTTGCCCGCCTGCCTTCCCCAAGCTTTCGGCTCTGACCCCCGTCCCTGAAAGGCACAGTGAGCCACTAAAACTTGCCAGAAACACTGCCTTGCGCACCTGCCTTCAAAGTCTCCGGCTGTGGCTCCCCAACCTGATAGACAGCACGAGAAAAAACGCTGATATAAAACTGCTGCCGGTCCTTCTGGTCGTGCTGGCGCGCAGCAGGCGCCTGCGCAGCTCTTGTGGTGACTGCCAAACAAACACCTTGCCCGCCTGCCTTCCCCAAGCTTTCTGGCTCTGACCCGCGTCCCTGAAAGGCACAGTGAGCCACTAAAACTTGCCAGAAACATGCGCACCTGCCTTCAAAGTCTCCGGCTGTGGCTCCCCAACCTGATAGACAGCACGAGAAAAAACGCTGATATAAAACTGCTGCCGGTCCTTCTGGTCGTGCTGGCGCGCAGCAGGCGCCTGCGCAGCTCTTGTGGTGACTGCCAAACAAACACCTTGCCCGCCTGCCTTCCCCAAGCTTTCCGGCTCTGACCCCCGTCCCTGAAAGGCACAGTGAGCCGCTAACTTGCCAGAAACACTGCCTTGCGCACCTGCCTTCAAAGTCTCCGGCTGTAGCTCCCCAACCTGCTCTCCAACAGCATTATCCTGGTCGTGAAGGTGCTCGGCAAGTGCCTGCAAACTTCGGTGGTCACTCAGCTAGCAAATGCAAATGTCCATGTCGCGCCTTTTGCAAGCGGGAAACCAACTCTCGCTTGTTGCCTGTGACGGCAAGCTTTCTCTTCCTCAGCTCGCCCTTCAGCTCAAGCACCTGCCAGCAATGCTACACTTAGACTGCCCCAGTGCCCACAAGCAAGGCTCGGACTTTGAGATCTTGTATGGCTCGCCCTCTATAGGCTTCCATGGATGCTTGAGCCAGCTGCCAATGGCCAAGCATGATCCAAGAATGATCCAGCAGCCAATGGCCAAGAATGATCCAGCAGCCAATGGCCAAGACTGATCCAGCAGCCAATGGCCAAGGATAGGCCAACAGCCAATGGAAATACTCAAGAAGAGCGCAGCAACTGGAGGCGTAAACAACAAGATTTCAAGCAGAAACAACTTTGGAGACGCAAGAAGGCGTAACATTACTTCCATTTCCTTAGTTAAGCCCCCCGGAAAACAACACATACTTCCAGTATTCCCTTTCAAAACCAACTGGGGGGGCATAAAACATAGTCATTTCGGCTAATTGAAGAATTGAACAAGGTATGGTTCTACTGCTACGAGCATGCTCTGTTAGCCGTGGGCTTCTTAACTTGCTCAAAAGATCTGACACCTCACAACTCTATGAGGTTCGCCGACATGTCCACACCAAGGAGCGATGTTCTAGATCGCGCATTCAGCCACTGCAGAGGCAGCAGTTGGTTCTCCTTTAGATTCTCGGCATGCTTCCTGAGGCCTTCCTTTAGGCCATGCTTGCAGCTGCCACCAAGATGTCTGCAGGTGCCACCGATCAGCACGAAGGCATGCTCGATTGGCAGCAAAATCACTTGAAAGGGGATTCCCTCACGAAGGCATGCTCGATTGGCAGCAAAATCACTTGAAAGGGGATTCCCTGCGTATGGTGGAATCTGATGCGCCACAACCACAATCATCCAGCAGCCAATGGAAATACTCAAGAAGAGCTAATGGTATTCCTTGTTGTTTTCCGATATTTGTTTTTGATGAAGCCAATGGAAATACTCAAGAAGAGCTAATAAAGGGGATTCCCTCACGAAGGCATGCTCGATTGGCAGCAAAATCACTTGAAAGGGGATTCCCTGCGTATGGTGGAATCTGATGCGCCACAACCACAATCATCCAGCAGCCAATGGAAATACTCAAGAAGAGCTAATGGTATTCCTTGTTGTTTTCCGATATTTGTTTTTGATGAAGCCAATGGAAATACTCAAGAAGAGCTAATGGTATTCCTTGTTGTTTTCCGATATTTGTTTTTGATGATTAGTTGTTTTTGTTTTTCCGTTATTAGGTTGTTTTTTTTCCGTTCTTAGTTGTTTTTTTCCGCTATTAGTATGAAGTCTTCCTGAACTGTAGGCATGAACCGCACCACCTGCCCGGTGTGTTTATAATTGCACCCATTGCCCACGTTGACCACCCAGATTTCCTGCTTCAAAAAATCCGATGCTGCTTGAATTGCGTCCTCATCTGCCCATTTGCCTCCTGCTTTGAGCTTCTTCTGAATCTCCAGGGTGGAGTTGCTAAGGACCTGAAACTTGATCTTTCTCCAGCTCCTGGAGTGCCCGAATCGAAGCTGACTGATTGCATACCAAAAGCAGTTGCCTCTCCCCATATTGCACAAAATCCTGCCAGTGACGGTCCCGAGAGCCACCGTGGGGCCGTCGAGGTGCTTCCCAAACCTGTCAAGGTCAATGCTCTCCTCGCCATGCTGCTCTTCCTCCAACTTGTCCAAATTGCAAGCTCGGACAAGAAGCACCCATAACCTGTGCAGCGCCTGCACGCACACCATGAAGAGCATAGTGACCGCCACACCGGCAATCAGACAGCCACTCAGGATACCAATCCATTTCAAGGGTACATGAGGCCCAAATAATCACAAATAAAGGGAGCCGAAAGGGAATCCAAGGGGTCTGTCTGCACCTCCCCTGTACCCAAATACGACACCCGGCCTGTATCTCATCGCCTTCATGTAGAATGAGCATCAATAAGCGCACCAATATTGCTGCTCCTTCACGAAGATACCGACATCCAGATATGTATAAAATACCAAAGGCGCCGACGATGAGGTGCTCAATAACCGCATCAATAGGCCGCTGACGAAGAAGAATACCAACCAAGATCCACCAATAATCATCAATACCAAATAATACCAGGTCATATCTGCAGTCCTTAGTGGTCCTCACTCTGCTCCAGATGAGGGAGGTCCAATACGCAGCTTTTCCAGGAGAAAAATAAACACCATTCCAAATCACCATGAACATCTTCGAAAACAGACCAAAAAAAGAGTAACAATTCCACACCTGGGATTCCACAAGAATCCCTTCTCTCACATCTCCAATAGATAAGGAAAACATGAACAAGTTGACCAGAAAGGCCAACATCAACCCCTGTCCCCAAATCTGTAACTGTCCGGGTGATGGGGCCATGACCAAGGAGGGGTCAGGTCCTACCGAACAGCTAACAGCTGTCACCGCGGGAAGGCTTGAGGCTGAAACAGTTGTTGTGATTGTGGCTCAAGTCCGTTTAGAGCTCAGGACGTTCGCATTCCTTATCTTTGCGCCGAAACTCCAAAATCTGAACCAGCGGCTCAATCCCAGCACGCAGTCCATTTGGACATGTGTCAAAATAGGAGGACCACACAAATGGCGGGTTTCCTTTTGGATTTCTGTTCCACCAACCTGAAACGGGTACCCTCAAAACAAAGCACATACACGCAAACCCCCATTTCAAGCGGAAAAAAACATGCGGCTGCCCCTCGTTCTTCATGACAAGCTGCTCGGTAGGTGGCTCGCCGCGTCACTGCCGCGAGGCCGAAAGGCAGTATGTGCCTTGCGCATGGAGTCGCGGGGCAAGCACCCAGCTCCATATGGGTATGGGTCAAAATAGAACCACCAGGACAGGATACGGACCGCTGGTTTTAGTGTTTGGTTCCATACCGTTCCAGTTTGGAATGTTTGTGAAAAGTAGGGGCTCTTTTTGAAGTATCCCCCACAAAACAAGACACAAGGCGGCACCAGTTCCCAAAAGGGTCCATTATTAACAAGACCCCACATGGGCTTTGCTCCACATTTCAATTTTGGGCATGTCTTCTTTCTTGGAGGCTGCTGCCAGGGAGCTCCTATGTTTTAGGCCGTATCGGCTGTGACCAAACCATCCACTGCGAATCCGGATGAACGGCACTTCACAAGATGGCGCCCTTCAAACCGGCTCAACAGCAACGCCAAGCAGCCAGCTACATCCAGGGCCTTCCTTGGTTGACGTTGGGTTTGGGGAGCAAACCACCAGAAAACCACCAGAAAACCAGAAAGCCACCAGAAACCCACCAGAAAGCCACCAGAAAACGAGTTTTAGCAGTTAAGTGGGGATGTCAACCACTAAACCACAAAAAGCAAAAATGTGTTCAATGTTTCCCAACAACCATGCTTCCGTGGCAGAAGCCGAATGCACAACTCTGCGCATTGTGCGTCCACAACGTCGTGACCGCCTGAGGCCACATTCAATGGCTGCTCCTGGTCATTGACATATCTAACTTGTCGACAGCCCCTATGTGGCCCACTGCATCTTACAAACTCACAGCCTCCTCAGCTAGCTGTCTCTCACCTACTCACTCTATTCCTAAACTGCAGTAGCAATGTGAAAGAAAAACGGAAAGGCCCCACCAAAGCCAAAGCAAAGCGCTGGGCGTTGGAAACAGCGTTTACGCTTTCGACACCCACCATGCCTCGAGAATTTCTCCTGAGGGCCGGTGAGCTAATAGCCACGGCCTCCCCTCAAAGAAACGAGCCACACGGGAGTTTCTCAAAATGCAGGACCTCCTTTGGGTTGGTACTCAGAGGCAAACCAAAAAGAAGACCAATGGGAAACCCAAAGAAGGCTAATTATTTTGGGGGACTCCTATTGAGAAACACCCACATCTAGGCTAGGTCCTCCAGTAGAGAGGATAGAATAAGGGTACCCTTTTTTCTGTAGTCTATTTTAGTAGGGGAACCCTCCCCCAAAAAAGGGTGAGAAAGGGCACTACTGGGGGACCTAGTAGGTCTTTCACTTTCCAAGTTCCCACACTTTGCCACTCCTGTCTCAGCGATGCCACGGGCTCAAAGCTCAGGATCTCCGCAGAAGGATTCTGAGCCTCGACCGGACAGAGCAAAGAACCTGTTGCTGAGAGACCTCCATTTGCTGAAGTCCCCTGGAAAAATAATAAAACAAAAATACAGTAGTGATAGACTCCCTTTAAAACCAGCCGGGAAAAATTAAACATATTCTTAACCAAATGGAAGGAGACCCGTGCTTGCAGCTGGTGGAAAAATCTGATTGACCTTTTGGGACCTTGAGCAACCATGGAGGTCCCAATGGAACCAAAAAACTGAGAAAAAAACAACTGATGGAACAAAAAGCTAAACGGCTAAGAGGTCAGCTTCAAGAACCGAGCTGATCGCAAATGGGAACTTGGCTGGAATGAGGACCCCAGCAAAAATGACTTTTTTGCCCGGTAGTGGAAAACAAAGGGAACCCCCCAAAAAAGCAAAAAAGTAAAAAGGGGAACTAATTCTGGGGAAGGGAAATGGTGGCTACAGGCGCGGCGCGCAAAACGACACACATCTGGCGATTCAGTGACGGTGGCTTGCGCCCGGTGTTGCTGTGACTTGTCGGTGTTTACTGTTGGTTCGGATTGAACTAGGTACATGCCAAGTCACCCAATCTGAGACTCAGGTGATGGCATAATATGCGCTTTGCGAGGCTACCCATTTTTTGGTCTGTTTCGGGAAAACAAAGGAACAGAAAACGCAGCCATTGGTACTTGGGTGTTCGATTCGCCAGGTTAGTAAATTATTGATAACCTAGCTATAAGCCACTGAAAGCCCCAACCTTGCTATTAGGGGGTGGACAACCCCAATCGGCTAAGCACAGACACTAACTTAGCGCGTCGCACACGCCATATGCCACCGTGATCCCGGAGATACGAATCTATATATCGCTTCAGCAGAAAACAGGGTCCCAATAACAAGGGCTTCCTGTACCATGTCTTTACCCAGAACTCTTGGCAGCTCCCAATCGCTCCCTCTGAAGCAACCCCAATCCCAGCTCCGAGTCCGGCTTCCTTCCAACCTACTAGTATATGTCCACTTACAAATTCGCCAAGGAAACTCACTGCAACTGGGCTGCCCTCGGATTCCTAATTAAATGGAAGCCCAAACACCAAACCGACTACAAACAACTAAAACCCTAAGGAACAAGGCAACCCGAGTAAGCGAGCCACCAGCCTTCCTCGATCCAAAAAACCCGAAGGATCGGAAACACAGGTACGATGGCTGGGTGGTTTGAATCACGCCATGGACACCCCTTTGTTGAGGCTCGAGCTTTTTGTGGGGAGATTGCTTTGAATGAAGGCAATACGAAAAAACGCCTCAATTCCTCTTGCTTCAGGTATGTTCGATGGGACTCCAAGAAGAACGCTTCGGGAGCTCCATGTGGTCAGGGTAGGACGTAAGTTGAACTGGGGCCATACCGAGTTAACACCTGAACAGAGGGTGCCCCATGCTTCTCCTTTAAGCATCACACCAGGAAGTTCATTCCACAGCTGGATTTCCCCTTCGAGCCTTACGTTGCTCCATGGTGGTTTTCCTTTGAAACGATCTCCACTTTTGGAGGTTCCAAAAGCCAAATGGAGGAAACTGCTCCAAGGCGGCCAAAAGGTGGATTTTCAGAACCCGACAAAAATGGGTTGGACCCCCAGCTCCGGAATTTCTGAGAACTTGGGCGCGGGTTCCGGCCCAGGTGTCGCCGGAGCTGTGCCCCACCTGAACAAAGGCAACCCTACTTGCTACTTGGGTTTCCTGATATGGGCTCAGATGCCCAGTGGATTTGCATGGGGAAAAAATGGCATCCCTTTTTTGATTGAGCTTTAAAGGGGAACCCTTCCAACAATAAAGGACAAAAGGCACCACTGGGCAACAAAGTGGGACAAAACTGTTGTTGCGGGGTACTGGAACCGGTTTGTTGGGGGGGGGGACACTTATCGTGCATGTGCGTGGCTTTTTCAGGTCTTGCAATGAGAAAGGGAAGCGGGCCATAGTTCCGCATGTTCTTTCAAGGTCATGCTGTCAACTTCGAAGTCAACACCAATAAACGTCAATGCCTATTGCTGCTCTTGTGAACGAACGACAATAGTTCCCTGCAAAAGGGTCATCCTTTTGCCAACCCCCGATGTATCGAAATCAAAAAAGGACGCCGGCCCTCGGCTTCTCACAGGGTCGACTTCGGATCAGTCCGGATGACTGACCGTGCCGAATCGCTGCTCCATTAAGCTTTGTGAGGGGAACTCCTTGACTAAATCAGGAGGATCGCAGAATTCAAGGCCTTCCCATGAAGGAAACACACTTATCATGCAATATGGGTGAGGTCGCAGACCAAAACCGTTTCTGTCGCTCAAAAGTGCTCATCCGAAATGGACATTACATGGTATCCCAGGTCCCGCTGGTACATGTGTCTGTCAGGCACCGAATAGCTTCAACGTTGGCCCTCCAATGAAAACACCAAGCGACGCGCCTTCTGTGCAGTCCACATAACGCAAATGCAACCTGTACGTTTGATATGCTGCCAGTTAAAGTCACAAATAGAGTTTGCCAAGACAACTCAATCTGTGGCGAAACCTGCACGAGTCGACGGCCATAAAACGCGCGTATTTCTGGAGACCACCCCGCCTTTGTCTGAACGCAATCGACGAACATGGGGTGCGGACGTGCAAGTCACAGATTTCTATGCGAAGGATTGCACACCCTCGCATCCACCACCGTAGCATCGAGGGTCGGGGTCCCAAGCTCAGACTCGAGCGCATGTAGTTATGTATGTATATATATATATATGTGATATATGGGCGTGTCTTTGTTTGCGGATACCCGATTTTTTGGTGGGTCTTAAAAGGAAACCAAAAGGAGAACCCCAGGTACACACCATGTTTGAACGTGCCAAATCCTTTTCGACCCCCCCAGCCTGGTTCCTTGTGGGTTGGTCTCCCTTTAAGCCTCAAACAGGGCCACCTGACATCGGCCTCGAGCGCCGTGACTGCCCGGCCTTGAGGATGAGCGGCCGGCCTACCGGAGGTTGGCATTGGAAGTGGCGAGGAGGCGAGGAAGCGAGGAGAAGGTTCCTTTCGTTGGGTGGGCACCACGAGGTTTCTCTTTTGGGGGCAGCGACGCATGGAGAAAACCGGAGTTTGCCTTCGTGTGATGCAAAAAGGGATTGTGATTCCCCAGCACGTTATGCAGGCCCAAGAAAGCAAAATGCGGAACAGTTTGAGTCAGTCTGGGTAAACATGCTTCTTTGGAATGCTCCCTCCAACATGCCTTTTTAAACTGGGTGGCACCAGTGGCTGACGGTGAGCATACAAATGTTTCCTAAAATAATTCACATTCCCCAAACAAACTTTGCAGTGTCGTCAACTGAGTTTTGGGCTGATTTGGGATTGGTTTTGGAGTGTTGCCCCAAACACCCACAGCCCAAGACTCACAGCAATCCAGCCACAGCTCACCGAGCTTTCATAGCCAGCTTCAAAACCGCAAGCCCACCCTAAACGTACCCAGCCTGGATACAAGCCCCTTGCCGAGCCGAACTGAACCCAAGAAACCCAAGACCCCCCGAGCAAGTCCCAAGTGAGGCTAGTGCTGATGCGACCAACCAAACAGGGCTGAAGCCCCAACTGAGAGTTAAGAAAACGCATCCGACGAAACGAAAAGCAGGCGTGGTCTCTAGATAAAAATTCCCCACAGTTCCGTGGGCACGTTCCGAATCGACAGCAAGGCGAGAAAAGTTGACCGCATCAGGTGTTACAAGGGCATAAGTTTTACTAGGGAACCACCTCCACAGTTGATGGACATACATTCCCACCCAAACAATGTCCACCAAAGCATCCCCAGTTAAAACTCATGCGCAACGGGTGTCTTAAACACATGATAACTTTCAACATGTGTGTGTGTGTGTTTTTTCTCCGTTTGTTTTCCTTTAAACCCATCTGCACATTTTAATAAAATTCCAGCTGAATCAAGAAGCTCATCGGTGAGCTCGCTAGTAAACCCATGCCAGAACAGGAGCCGACTCCCACGTACGGCCGGGCGCACCTCACTTGTCAATCACAAAACACGCGATCACCACACCCAGGGCTGGACACGCTTGGCGAAAAAGAAACAAAATGGCGGTTTACGGCTTTCCTGTTGGTGTCCTCTCAAAACCAAAACCGAAGAACCACGTCAAGCATTGGGACAGAAATACAAAGTAGATCGACCAAGAGCAGGTGCATGTAGCCTCATTAGGGAACTCCCATGCTTGACACGGACTGTGTTCAACGGACAAAGGTAAACCGATAATCACAGGGTTCCGGACGGTTGGGGGATCCTTTGCCCTCTTGGGTCAGGTTTTGCAGGGAACACAAACTTTTCGGGGATGTCCCAATTTGGGGGAGGGGTGTCGTCACACAAACAGGGGAGGCAACAAAATTGGTGGGTTTTGTCAAAACGGGGACCAAGATGTACCCTCTTTCCAGGAATCATAGAAGTGGACCATGTCGAGTTTTGGAAGACTACCTCATCTGAAGGCCCCCACTTCCATTGGCAACATACATCTCACCACAAAGCAGGCACCCCGAAGGGTATGTCTTTCAAAACAAGGTTTGAGATCCCAACATGGATTTTGCCGTTCCTGTTGATATTCCTTGAGCCGGACATAAAAAAGAGCACTCCCCAAGAAACGCGCCTGGCGTTTCCCTTTTGATGTCACCTTCCGCCGGCTTAAGAAAAGCTACGCCGTCATCATAGGCGTCCTTTTAGAGGAACTAGATGGCCCTGTAGATGATTAAACCGCCAGGTAAACCAGGACTTGCCATCTATTTTTCGACCAACACAACCAAAGAGGACAGCTATGCACGGCGTACCACCAGTTGACCAACCCGACTTGAATGCCCAGTTTTCGTGGCCTTCCTTTTGATGTCACTTTCCGGCAGCTTAAGACAAGGTACGCCGTAACACCAGTTGACCAACCTGACTTCAAGTTGCCCGTGCGCCTTCCACCCGCAGCACTCGGCCCTGAATCACCTGGCCATGCGACGATAGCCAACTCATTCAGGTTGCTTTTCTTGCCGACCGGAGAGAGTCATTAGTCCTCCATTTGCTTAAGGCCCCTGGAAAAATATATATAAGTGTTTCCAGTAGTGATAAATTCCCTTTAAAACCAGCAGCGGAGAATACAAAATATTCTTAACCAAATGGAAGTAGGTCAAGAGGTTATATCCAAGCTTGACCTCACGGATGACGAGTCGACTCTTTTACAGCTTCTCTTGCCTTCAATATTTCTAGTACAGAGCTCCCCATACTCCACAGCTGTCATAGTTCCAGGAATCAGGCCTAGAGTACGATTTTAACCTGGCTTTCGATTATTTGCTCGGGATGAGCACCTGTAGAATATTGGCCAACTCAGAATTCAACAAAATCCCAATGAACCATGACATTCAAACTTATCCCATCATGAAGGACAATGCTTGCCAAGCGTGATTGAAACAGCGCTCACATTCAAGCTCAGCTTCTCGCCTTCATCACTGGTCGCCAACTCGTAGGTCAGCGGTTTCCCAAACTCCCATGACATCACATTGGTCTTTACCAGGGGAAAGGGGATGCTTGGGCGGATGTATTCTCAACTGAGCAGGCTCAACACCCATTAACTTCTGGCTCGAAGATGGTTACAAAGGCTTACATAGGAATAGGAAGGCGAGACAAATGTCACAGGCCTGTGGTTTGTTTGGTAGTCAGCCCATCTGTTGCCCATACTTTCTCTTCACCCGACATGGGAGAAGCGTAGGCTGTTGCTTGCGACCCACACTGAGCATGCATTCAGTCAAAAACCAAAGAACCACAGGACCAACTACCCGAGCAGGATGCGCTTCACCCCAAGCTGACGAGCAAATAAGATGCGACAAAAGGTGTCCTGGCTCCAAGTGCAGCTTCCCCCCAAGCAAAAGCTGATATCTTTGATGCATGGTCCACATTTAGAAGACCTGGACCATCAAACTACCCGACTAAGAAGTGGTTATTGCAACCATAAACAACTGGCAGAAAGTGTCCCCTTTTTGATGGCTAGTTCTTTGGGGTCCAGGTACATGTGTAAGAGTTGATCTTACACCGACCTGGGTCTTCCCCTTCTCTCTGGGTAGGTGAACAAGCGGCTGGTCAGATCGGAGTCGCACCACATCAGGAATCTGTCGATTCTATCACCTGGTTGGCACCCCCTTGCCATTCTTTTGGGCGAACAGCAGGAACGGGTAGGTTTAAAGTGTCCAGGTCTGCGAAAAAAAAAAAAAAAAAAAAAAAAAAAAAAAAAAACAGATCTCAACCCACAGCTCTTGGCCCCGAGATCGGCGATCGGCCTCCAGGGCTCTCTCGTTGTCCATGGTCTGTGGGTACCTCCCATCCAATCGACCCCTCTCGTGGAGTGACTGGAACCGTACTCAACGAAATCCGTTCGCACCAAGAAACCCTGGGTTCTGAAATGTTCGATTCCCCGACGTAAATTCCAACCAATGCTCTCAACCATGGTTTCTTTGATGGTGCGAAATGGACTTCGTCCATCCACAGTAGGGAATGCCGCAGTCTGACCATTCAAACTCAGTGGATGGAAACATTGGGTGTAGTTGAACAAATGTCTCACACCTCTCTCAAGCAACCAGGTGTCGTGCCTTTGGCAGAATGGGTGGATCGCGTGCTTTCTTTCAACGCGTCTGAAAGTTGCAGAACAACTACCAAAGCATCTCCTACACTGAAAACCAACCGAGGGACAATATGATCCCAGCAAGCATTCCAAGCCCACATGGTTATTGCTAAAGGTCATAACCATGACCAATCAATCCACACAAGGCAATCAAGAAGCCCCAATTCCGCCGCGCCGCAAATGGGTCTGTCTCCGATTCCGAACTGAAACGAGACCCGCGCACATCTGGGGGGTTATTACCCCAATGGCCAATTTAGTCAGGTAGTTTGAGGGTCTTGGTCCAGGTAGCCTTTGGTCACCTACAAAACCCGGTAAAAGCATCGATCCACTGGGTAGACCTACAAAACCCGGCTAAATGGTGGTTGATCCAAAGATCCCTCAACGTGATGACCATTGGGGAAGCACACCCACCAAACATTTTGTTACATTTCTATCATGGGACAAGTTAGACATGGTCACAACTGGGGGTCGGGGATATTGATCAACCCCCATCTCCCAAGCCGGTGAAGTCAACCGCTTGCCCGTTGAAATAAAGCTCTTTGGCTGTAGCAAGTGGCGTGCAAGACGATACGAGTATAATTTATATAACTTCCATAGATGCCGCTGTTCCAAGATGAAACCGTCGAGCTCAACATTTACCCCAGGGGCAAGCTTGTCCGTTGCAAAAGAGCAAAGAGGTTCTGACTTCCACAGAGGTGTCTTGAATAGGGCTCACAAAAAATGCCTGGCCTCCTTTTGGTTTCCCTAAACCACAAACAGCTTGGTACCCTCCAACAAGGCAGACCTGGCATTGACCTCGAACATTGGACCTGTCAGCATGCAGTTTCCCAGATTAAGAGTCTATCTCATCATGCACAACTAACACAGCAGTACAAACACAAAGACTCCTTACTTGGAAGCCAACTATACACTGCACACAACTCCATGTCAGCCAGGCAACTTGCGAATGGCAGCTTGACAGGTGTTTACCATAAACTGTTCCAACTGCAGGAATACTGGCTTTGGATCTGTCAGAGCACAAATCAACACACCTTCCCATCTTCCATGCCGCCCGATGTCGCTCTCACTCTCGCCGCGACAGCTCGAGACGAAAAAAACACCGAGCTTCGGGCGGCTCCGGGGTTTCGCGGGGGGGGGGGGGGGGTGGTTCGGGTTCGGGGTTCACGAGACCAGGGATGTTGCCATGGGTTCACTTTGGTGCTTGGAACCCAAAGGGGTTGCTTTACCACAAAAGCCCTTTTTGGCTCGTTGGAAGAAGTTGGGCTGTCCGACACCCCAAGCCACTCACATCCCAAAAAGCGGTTTAATGGGATGTACAAACACTTTAGCCATAAAGGGTAGAAACGTTGTCAACGGCCAAAGGGTACGCTGAACATCAAATTCGCAGATGAATCAGTGTCATATTTAGTCCACCCTATGTACAACATCATTTTGGCTGGCCAGTTTTTTTTTGAAACCTAGATAGCGCCTGCTTGAAGTTTCCTGACCCAACACTGGGGTCACTACTCAAAAGTAAAGGGGTCATGACCTCATTACATTCATTTGTTTCAGTCATTAAAAAACAACAAATGTCCAGTAGTTATAGATTCCCTTTGAAACCAACAGGGGAAACTAGCAGATATTCAAGATAATTTTCAGGGTCAGAAGCCGAGCTGCTTTGCTCTTTCTCAACCCGGCCGGGGCTTGAAGAGTGCAAAAACCCGGGGCTCACGTCCAGTGCGCGACATCCGGATCCTGGGGAAGAGGCACGCCTGTCGAGTCGATGCGGACCTTCGTTTTATCGGTTGCTTTCTGCTGCTAAAAGTTTAACTTTTAGTGGTTTAGTGGAAAACCCATTAGTTGGCAAAAAGTTAAAGTCCTAACAGCCAAGCAAAATGCACCCAAGCTTTCTCTGTCGGGTCGATGCGGACAATTCAGGCGGAAGGAGTACCTCATGGGAAGATTTGGCAATCCTGGCACCGCACTTTTGGTGCCTCTTGATGCTTGGCGATGTGTCTGATTTTTTCGGGAAATGGTGGCCCTGTGTCCTCCCCCAGGAACATCAAGCGCACCCCGTCTATTTAAACAACCCACACGTGGATGGAGCAAGCATGAGAGAGAAACCAACACACGCAAGCACCCCGACGACTTGCTGCTTGGCAAGCACTTGCTCTTTTCGAGATTGTGACGACTTCTGGGAATCTGCCTTTTTGCCTGCCTCTTGCGCATCTGTGCAGCTATTCCTCGTCACAAGCTGGTTGCTCCTTGGGAGCTTCAGCAAATCATTATCTCCTACTTTGCGAATTCTGTCCAAAAGGCACCCGCCCGAGCTAGCTGCTTGGCCTGCAAGTGGGCTTAGCAACCTCCTAGTGTAGTTACACCAGGGCCATAACCCTAACCAAAGCATTCGGCCAGGGCAATTCCCAGGTTGGTGCCCTCTGGACGGATCTTTCCAATGCATGTGCAGCCTCCAGGCTGTACATTTCCACTCATGCACCAACTCGACTTGACGACCTACACAACATGTTCCGTGATGATCTTGGTGTTGTTTTCGAAATGGTAATTTGTGTGCCCAAGCTAAACCTTTCCTGGATGTTTTTTTTTCCCGGACACACAGAGTGTGCCGACAATTCTCAACATCGGAAGGCGTCAGTGAAATGTTGCAGCAGGTCCCGGAAAATGTAGAAACTTTCTTGCCAAACGCGGGGATGGGGGAACTTGAAGCCTCAACGGCAGGTTACCCCAGTAAAATGTTCAACGTCCGTTGTGTGAAACTGATAAATGATGAACGTATAAAAGAAACCATGCCATTCCCATCGATCCATATTCAGCAAAAAAGGACGCCCTGGGTGAGTGCGTGTGTACGTGCGTGCCTGCGTGCGTGTGCATGCGTGGGTGGGTGGGTGGGTGGGTGGGTGTGCTTTGTTGAGGGTGCCAAGTTGTTTGTGGTTGTTAAGGGAAACTAAAGCAGAAAAAAACACTTGCGCTTCTTTTTTCTCTTCGATTTTTTTGGGGGGGAATTCCTACCAAAAGAAGTCAAAAGCCAAGCCATGTGCGCTCGCATGCGCGAACTGCCCGTCCCTCTTGGGCGGAGCACTGCAAGCAAGGTCGAGCTAGCTACTCCCGGCAGTTTGCTTGGGGAAATGCTGGGAAAGATGCGCCATTCCACGCATAATCTTGCTCGCTGTGCAAATGACATTCCAACAAGACATGACACTCGTGTATGGCCAATTCAAGGACCTTCAGCCAGTATGACCAAATGAAACATGATGATATGCCAAACATGATCAATTCCCATATTCTCCAAGAACAAGCAAGCCATGCCCTGTACAAGGACTCCTGCTGGGGACACTTGTGTATCGCCTACACAGGTTGTCGCCAATGCAACATACCAGGCGCAGCTGCAGAATTATCCTCCATTTGCTTGAGTCCTGAAGAACAGTGCAAAATTCCAGTAGTCATAAATTCCATATACAACCAAGAGGGGGAAATAAGAGCTCTTGAGCAATTGGAAGTTATTGCGCCAAGTTTGCTCCGGAGAGTCTCCTGCACAAGTGTGGGAGGCTCCTGACGAAAAGGTTGCGGGCGGAACAACAACCGGACAGAAAATTGGGCTTTAACTGGATTGCCTTTGGTTGCACTTTCAAGCACCCCAAAAAGAGGACGCCCCAACAATCAAGAAAAACCATCGCTGAGTGCTATGGACTCAGAATGCCGAGGGGGAACTCACCTCCGGAAGCTTAACTGTGATTTGTCCAACTTTGTAACTTGGGCTGTGCAGAAAAGGGTCGAACTTCAAGCAAGAACTTGCCCAGTTCGCTGGAAATTAGACCGCTGGGTTGCGCAGGTTTGAGTCCCTGTCCATTTACCGGCTTCCATTTTGGACCCCAATCCTTAAGCCACACCCTCTGGCGAAAGTGCGGTCTATCGCTTCGCCAACTTCGAAAAATCTCCGAGTCAAAAGGCATCAGGCCTGACAAGTGTCCAGCTCTGGAAGGGGTTGAACATCGTGTGGTGCAAGTGAAGCGCCACTGGAGGTGTGGCGTTTTATGGGGGAAATTTGTTGGCTGAGGTGTTATTTTTTGAATAGCCCTGGCATTAGCCTAACCCTGGCACAGCCTGGCGTGCACGAAAGGAGACACTAACGGACAAAGGTTTGGGGTAGGTTTAGGGTAGGTTTGGGGTAGTCGATTTGGGATGGGTTCAGGCCCGGCATCGTTTTAACATCCTCAGCATCGTTTTCAACATCCTCAGCATCACCAGGTTTTGGTTCAGGCTGGGTTTAGGGTGGGTTCCAGGTTGGCTCAGGGTCGGCTCTCGGTGGATTCCAAACCTATCAAGAGCAAATTTGGGGGTGGTTGTGCTTGCGGCAGATGGTTTAGTGCTGCTTTATGGTGGGGCTTCTTGGGGTTGGTCTCGGGTAGGTTTAGGGCTGGTTTCGGCTGGAAATTGGCTGCAGCCATAGCTTTGCTTAAGCCCACTTGGGTGGTTTCAGGTAGGTGGCACCCGAAACCAGCCGAAACCAGCCGTAAACCTACCCGAGACCAACCCCAAGAAGCCCCACCATAAACCAGCACTAAACCATCTGCTGCAAGCAGAGCCGACCCTGAGCCAACCTGGAACCCACTAAACCCAGCCCAAACCAAAACCTGGTGATGCTGAGGATGCTGAAAACGATGCTGAGGATGTTAAAACGATGCAGGGCTTGAGCCTACCCTAAACGGACTACCCCAAACCTACCCTACACCCACCCTAAACCCATCCCAAACCTTTGTCCCACCGAGCCCCCGACCAACCAACCACCCACCCACCCAACCAACCAACCGACCGACCGACCAACCAACCACCTGCCAGGGTTAGCCCTGTGCCAGCTAGGTAAAAAAAAAGCATGGTGGGTAAATAACAATTCCACGCACGTGAAGCACCACTGGAGGTCCAAGTCACTACTTCAAACACTCCAGTCAGGGACCATTGTCAAAATGGTTGACCATTGGTGGCAGTAAACCCCTTTGAAGGTGGCACAAGGCCGAATGGGGCCCCTGTGGTGGACATCATTTACGCCGGATTCTTGGAAACCCACCATTTTTGGGCTTTCCACATTCAACATCATCTGCCCCATAGGCCATCAAGGTCAAAACAGTTCAGCGAGGCGACATCGAACATGCGGCACATGACACCCTCTAGCCACTCCCGTGTCAATGTCCGAGTTGGACCCCTTTGAGAATCCCAGCTATCACTATTCTTGTAGGCAGCCAGCCGTAAACAAAGGGTGGAAAATCCCTTAGCTACCGTGGAAGTTGCTGGAAGGAGTCTCCTGTTGCGAGAAGATTCCTGTTGGGGATACCACGTAAAACTGCAGAAACCATGAAAGTCGAGAATGGCCCTTTTAAGTTGATGATAGTCGTCCAAGACCCCTGTGCGCTCTGGAGTTGAGAAAAGTACTGACCTCCCAAGGCAGCAAACTGAATCCGAAGTACCAAGCATCATTGCCATTCCTAGCCTCCACAGCTGAGGCATTTCAATCAATGCTGAGAGCAATCAAGTTCACTCGAGTGTCGTTTAAGTGCATGTTGGCCACCCCACAAGGAACCGCCCACAAATGGGGTCAACACACGATGACATTGGAAAACAAACTCAAAGAAACAACTCTTCCGAACTGTGCTTCCAGTTTGGCGGCGAGTCAACATGAACGGCCCGCTTTAGCTGGTCTGAGTTGAGTTTGGCAACTTATTCGACAGTATTTGGGGGGCTTTACTAAAATGATGCGCAAATCTATGGCTTTCCGTTTTTGGCAGAGGGCAATGCCGCTTGTGGCCTGTAACTTGCGACTCTCCTGCAGTCCTGCGCCAGTTGCGAATTACCTGAGCAGACTTGGCATCGTGCTGACACCATACGTGGCTGTGGAAAATAGCCTTGGTGTTTCCGACAGAAATCAAAACAACGCTTGATATTGCAGCATCAATCCCAAAGGGTCCAGGTATCACCTGAGAACGGCTTGAAAGGGGGTTCAAGTAACTAAGTACCTGACCTCCAAAGGAAGATACCAAGAAACACCCTCTGAGCCTCAAGAAAAAGAAACACTCGCACGACTCTATGAAGCCAGAACAATTTCTTCCGCACCTTTCAGGAGGGGCCTTGAAACGCTCAATCTCTCAGGCACCTGGCCTCAGCGCGCTTTGGAGTCGAGCTTTGGCGCGCTCCCGGTGGTGCATCAGCAGCACCAGCCGAAACAAGACCTGAGACTCGAAAAGACATCGGGGGAAACCCCGAAAATTGCGGCCTTCTGGAGGTGCCTACCTTTTGGTTTCCTTTCAAAGCCATCCAAAACCGGGGTTGGGGGGTGGGGGGGTGGGGGTCCCCTTTTTTGAGACACACCCTATTGCCCCCCCCCCCCCGTGCGCAAAAGCCTAAGTTGGTTGTAGGATGTTGTAGGCTAGTGGTTGACATACGTACATAGCCAACCCAAAAATGAAAGGTCAAAGATTCAAAGATACAGCCAAATAGACCAAACTGCGTTTATCTTTTTTGAGGGTGGGTTCTGAAAGGGAAACCAACAAGAAAAAACACCATTTGGGGGGGGGGGGAACCTTAACAAACACGCACCCAAATGACTTGGCAAGTCAGGCCCTCAGACTGAGGCCTCGGCCCCGTCAACTCCGACGGATCTTCCAGGGAGATCCATTTGCGTCAGGCGAAACAAATCGAATCCTTCTCAGTCGTGACCATTGCCCTAGTCCAGGACATGAAAACCGAGCCATGAGCTTCTGGAACCCCCTTTTCCTGGTTGGGTCCACGAGCAAATGGATCTCGTGTGTTTGCAAACATAGACACCCTGTTTGAGGTCAAAGGAATCAGCGAACCACCGAACCTCTCGGCGCACCAAAAGCAATGTGGCTTGTTTCTCTAAAAACGAAAAACATCATTTCAGCACATGGAACATGTTTTTCTGGGCTGTCCTCAGATCCCCCACTAAAAGTTTAACTTTTGGTGGGTTGCATGGAAATCCAACCACTAAACACGAAGAAGCTGAAAGGCTAAGGAACCGGATGGCTGGGAACCACCAAGTGTTCTGATTCCGCGCCCCCTGGATTTGGAGCAAGACGCATACCACCTGCACACGGCCAGGCGATTGCCCTCCAGAAGCTGCTGCAGATCGAGATCTTCCTCGATACCTCGGACGTCTGGTCACCCAACCCGGTCAGTGATACTGTGGATTCACGAAATCCGTTGGGAATCAGGATTTTTGGGCTTCTCAGGTGGTGCAGGATTTTGTCCATCCACAGTAGTGGGGATCTTCCTGCACCACGAAGTGAGTTGCCATGGAGTTGAAACCAAAAGGTTCGTTGGAATTTGAGTTGGGGAATCGCATCAGAAACCAGGGTTTCTTAGGTACAAACAGAATTTGTCCATCCACAGAAGGTTACAGGGAAACAGCCACATGTCCTCGTGCAAGTAATTACTACTTGAATGCTCGAGTTGCCAAGTTAGCAAGTGGATTAGCCAATTTGGGCAATAACAAGTGGGTTAAAAACCCAGGCTATACCAACAACGTAACTTGGCGAATTTTTTCACACCCCCTGACATGTGATCTGGTTGAGCAACCCCTGTCTTTCAGCTTCCCTCGGCCCGCCCTTCGCCTGTGCTTGAGCCCGTTTTGGTCGGGGCTTCGAGGGCTTAAAGAGGCGATCGATTCGGGTCGAACCGCATCTTCTGATCCATAGGGTTGGATTCCAATCCCATTCTTTCCATCGTTTTTGAAAAAACCGGACCCGTTTCCGAAAGGGTTTCCGGAGGTCGAGAAAAAATTGGATCCCTGGAAAAAATGGAAATGGCAGGTAGCACTAGAATCAACTATGATTGACGGCATCTGCTCTCGAGATGTCTGTCGCGCAGGTTTGCCGTGGCGAAATGTGCAGAACAGTGCAGAACGGATGAACCGTCAAAAACAAAACGGGGTCATTGGCCTTGGGGTGCTCTTGACAAGCACAGGAAACGTAGACCTGTCGTTGCCATTGGTTTCTTACAAGGACGTCTCACGTCTCCCAGGTGAATACCCAGCTCTTGGGCAAAATTACCCAAGACGCTTCCCGCAGATCGACCTTCCGACCACTGAGATCCCCACCTTGCGTCTCCCTGGATCGAAGCCGCCCCAGCAGCATGGGCGAAGTGGGCCTGAGGGGCTGTGGCACAGGCGCCAAAAAAGCAGCGACAAGCAGCCAATATGCCAACAGTGACAAGAGGTAGCAGAAGAAATCAACATCACGAAAAATAGTAAAACTACTAAGACGAATAATAATGCTAATAATACACAGCAGAATAAGAAAGCAGAAGAAGCATACTCACGGCAACACATCGTGAGAATGGAAACGCAAGAGCACAGAAGCTCTGCCAGGCCCGAGCTTTCCAAGCCTGTCAATCAAGTTATTCTGGGTGTGTGTCTGCATTGCTGTAGCTGATTTTTTTTTTTTTTTTTTTTTGGGTTTGGCAACTACCTGTACGGCTGGCCTGCACTAATTCGGCGCCTCAGTTATACAAGACGCAGTCATGCTTTCGTGTTTGAGCCGGGCAGTAGGGGTCCCAGGGCACCACATGTTCATGAACAAGGGCTTCCACCTGTAGCTGATATCCAAATGGCAAACTTCTGTTTCTACCGCCGATGACAAACATACCCACACTGACACACGCACACAACCACACAACCACGCAACCACACATGTCTACCTGCCTGAACCCTTGCACATATGCTGCATCTAAATTATATTGTATATAGAGATATGTGTGTATATATATGTATATATATATATATATATTGTTCCACAATATGCCTACGACCGCTGCAACGCCGAGCCACCTTTCAAAACAATGCGGGCCCCTAGGCCAATGCGGCATCACTTAGCGCCCAGATATCAAGACTCAGGCCCGCAAAGATCCTCACGGCACCTAGACCACAAACATGAGGCCCATTTTTTAAGGGCACCCTCTTTGGCTTTGGAAAGGGACACCAAAAGGAAAACCCATCAAGGATGGGTTGTTCCCTCCCTAACGAGCAAAAGGTCGTTTAAGGACCTTTTGTAGCGGAAAGGACCTTTGACTCCAAAGGTTCTAAGGGTCGATTCGGTCACACCTTACACAAAGACCCGGAGAAATCCCATGATTTTGGGGTGTCCAAACGTCTTATGTTGACGCGCAGGCACGGGCCCAAAAGAGCCCAAGGCAAACTCCAAGCGCTCGCCTCGGCGTGGGGCCTTTGGAAGTCAGCGCCACCTGCGAGCAGAAGAAAACCGGGAGTGCAGAAGGCTCGGTGACTGAAAGCTAAGCTTACCTTTATGAATATTCTAGGGGTACCTTCCATTTCCATTCTTTCCAGGGATCCTTTTGAAAGGAACGATGAGTGAAAAAGAATGGGGAATCCATGTGGGCGTCGGTTGTTTTGAGGAATCGGACCCGCCAGAATGGCTTCGGCTTCTGTTTTGGTTTCCCTTTCGAACCACACAAAAAGGGGAATCCCCTAAGACAAGAATGACACACACACGTTCTGTTTACTTTGACCAGAAGCTGTCCCCATGTCATAGCTTTTCGAACACCAGAAAATTCTCAAAGGGTTCCCTTGGATTCCCTCTCCCTCTCCCTCTCTCGCTCTCTCGCTCTCTCTCTCTCTCTCTCTCTCTCTCTCTCTCTCTCTCTCTCTCTATGCCAACCAAAAGGGAGAGAGGTCCCCCAGTTTGAGATGTTTCCACATTGTCAAACGATCCAGCAGCCGGTCATCAAGAGTTTCTGAATCTCTCAGTCCACCAATGGACAAATGCTGAGTGAAAATCCAAAGATCACATGCCTATAACTTTACACATCTGCACAGAGGCGCTCGCAGCGCTAAGGACTCTCAGTTTCTAAGAGTTACCAAGAAATCGGTCAAATCCAAGATGCATTTGAGCTACCGATTTCGCATTGCCAACATGGATCTTGCCACACACGAAAAGTAGATGTGTTCATGTCAATTGGCTGCCGAAGCAAATAGCCGTTCATTGCAAGTGTTGTAATGTTGATTGCCTGAAGGTCGCTTGGTTGCATTCTCTGCAAGGTCCCAGGTCGGCGAAGCACATTTTAAAAAAGCGCATGTCATGATCCTAGAACAAGAGCGCATACAAACACTGCAGCTTGCTGTACATCACGTCGCATCCCGTATCCCGCTTGGCCCTTGGGTTCTGGCGCGACAGCACCCGCAGAAAGAGGCAGAACCGGCCCCGCGAGAAACAGCAGCAAGTCGACACAGAACAAGTTGATGTGTTCGTATGTATGTCTTTTGAGGGTATATCACCTTTGGTTTACATCTGGGATACCAGAAGGCACACTTCTCAAGTTGTTGGGTCCTATTTTGACACATCATATGCGTGCCAAGGAGCTTCAGGTTGAGCTCGTCTCGGGGACTGGCGCTTGCTGTCCCGGCTGTCGCCAACCTTTCCTTTGCACATGCAGGGCTTGACACTAGACTGCGAATCCCCTACGCCACTAGGAGTCAGGATGATACCCTGCCAAGCTCAGTCTTCAAGAGATTGAAGTGGCCCTTGTTGAAGCTATCCAGGATACGCAAAATAAATGCCACACCACATCGAGTTCGGCTGTGTGGATTGATGCCAGGATGATGCATGTTCCCTTGTAGATGTTACGTTTCTCCAGCGCCCGAATTCATCATTTCAAGAGCTCGGAGAGTCTGGCGTTCAACACCCTCGCCAAGCTCGGCTCCTTCATGATTGAAAGCCACTATATCCGTCGTCCTATTTGGAAAACGCTTAGGGTACACAGAACAAAAAACTTGTTTGTTCTGCAGTATGTTTCGTCTACCTGTCCTTAGAGCGTGCCTGTTATGACGACTCATGCAACAATTTGAGCCTTGGATTACCAACCAACCTTTGTTTGAAACCCAAACTCGAAACCTGAGATCCGGAAAAATATGGTGGGCCTTTACAAGAATCTGGCTACCCGAATTGGGACCCTGGACAATGGAACCAAGCGGTGCATATATCCTGGTGGCGGGCCAGAATATGGCTCTGGTCGGTCCCGCAAGTGGCAAATTGGCTCACAGCTTTGGTCGGGAATCGGCACGTTTCGGCCCCTTCTCCGGTCTCCCCTCCTCCTAGCCATCATCTTCTCAGCTCATACTGTTCACAAAAGAGAAGCCTCCTCACCCCCTCTGCAACAGTGTTGGTTTCTGAGGCTTCTGTTTGGAACCCAAGTGAAAAAGGAAGGACACATGACTCATGACCCTGACCTAACCACAAGGAACAATGCCCCTGCCCGAACCACCAGGAACAAAAAAGGGAACTCATGGTGAGCCAGTCCCCAAAGAAAAAAAACAGCTCGCTCTGGATGGCTTAGGGCAGCCGAAGAAAGGCCGTCAGGCAACTCTAAGATTGAAAAAAAACATCCAGATGGGTATGTTAATAGGACCCACCAAACGGTGGTTCTCCCTTCAAAGCATCAAAGGGTACCCTCCAACAACACACAAACGAATCCATCGAACCTCAGTCCGATGACGGATACTACCAGGTCGGGTCGCTTTGGCCCGCTCGCTCCACCTTTGCACTCCACTCGCGAAGCCGTTCCTGAACAGGGCTGGGTCACTGCGCCGTGGCAAGTAGGCGCCGACCACGATATCGCGATGTGTTTTGGGGTTCAAGCATGGGCTAACCACTCGCCGTTGACCTGAAAAGGGCTGGGGGGAAGTGTTTCGATGCCAGATTTCATGCCCCTCCTGGATGCTCTCCGTCTGCTTCTTCTGCCTCTCCTGGGCCTTCTGGAGCATATCATGCAGCGAAGCCTTTGAAGGCCTAAAGCGCCGGCATTCTTCTCGCTTTTGTGCGACCAAATCAAAGTTTGCTCAGATGCACTGAGTGCCTAGCACACCCTCCTATGTCCAAAATGCCCCTGGTTTTAATTGTCCAACAAGAAGTGGTTGGCTGGTGCTGGTAGTTCCCTTTGCGGTTTCAAACATCACCTTCTTGGCCCATAGGTGAGTTGCCGGGGTGATGATTTTGGGAATGGCATCCCGAGACCTGACGCGGGCATCGGGAATCAAAACTCACAGCACAAATCCGAAGCCATGTCAACCATGGCCAGGGATTGGAGTCACAAGTTCCCACGAACGAAATGCCTTGAGCTGAAGCTGAAGGAAACGGAACCTATCACAGAGACCAATGATCTGAATGGCTACTGCTTCTGACATCGCTGCCACAAAACAAGTTGCTGATGGTAATGCACCTTGTTCTAACGGGCAAACTGACCTAAATGAAAGAAAGGGAAATGGGTGTTCAGCAGATATATTGCTCGAGTGTGCTGACTTTGGCTCTTCCACTGAGGTCTTCCAAACGTGTTTTCTCTTGGAAAACGAACAATCCATGTCAAGGACATCTGGGCGCAAAGCCAATGCCAGTTGCCGGAGTGAAAGTTTGCTCCGCTGTCCATCACTCTTTGAACAACTTACCAGGTGGGTAACAAGACACAGCACTCGGAATTGCCACTGGTTCTTCCAATACCGTCAGCAAAAAAATCTGGCCACCTTTGCCAATCGTCAAATGCATTGTATATGGGCTTCAGTCACGTTAGGTACAAATGACCAGATATCACCCTTCAAGCTGTGTTTGCTTTTACCCTGGCCATCATCAGTGAGCGCTCCCCGTGGCCCAAATCCCCAGGTGTTGACAGGAAAAACCGACCCAAAACACGCGAAACTGGCACCATCAGCTCTTGTCTCTATGACTAAAGTACAACGTTGTTCCAACGAGATGTAGTGAATGGATGTGTGTTGGGTATATGTTGTGCTCGAGACGTTGGCAACATCTTCCTGCAAATTCAGACGGACCACCACTCTTTGTCCGGGTGGGTCCATGTGACCCACGGACTCCGGACAGTATTTTGTCGTTCCCAAGAGGACACGTCCTGCGCGTTTTCCAGCCATAAACTGGCAATAGTTTCTTTTTTTCTCATACGACTTGCTCAACTCTCATTTGACTGCATGTGTCTAACAAAAGATAGATCCACGTCCCCTTCCGCAAGCTTCCGGAAGACCCAAATACGAGCGCGAACCTTGTGCGCCTGGGACTGCGCTGTGCTACTTGCTTTTGCATATGTCCAGCTCTAGACATTACTGCTTGAAATGTAAAGTACCAACGCCAATGGTTGTGTTGTGCCAACCTGTCCTCCCTAAAGGGCTTGTCTTTTGGTTTGCCCATAACTCACCTCCTTCTCCTGAGTGGACTGGCCGACAAAAAGTAACCAAACTTTATGTTTGCCACTCAAAGGCTCCGAATCCAAAACGTTTCAAGGCCATGACCTCAGAGAGTGAGTCCAACCAACCGAAAAAAGGGCACCCAAGCAAACCCCCACCCCCCAACCCCCCCCCCCGCCCCCGCCCGGCCTCACATCTGGCGCCTTTGGTGCAGCACTGCCGCTGAGAAAGGCTTCGGCTTCTCGTTGCATGTGCTCCTAAGGACTGCTGCTATGGGGGTGTATCCTCGAAACCATGCCCCATATATGTAGGTTTGTACTTACTTTCATGTATATGGATATGTATGCATCTATACGAAACTTTTTTGGACATGTATATATTTATACAGATTAATATGATCAGCCTCCGCCCGCTCGATCTACTTTTTCTGCGCCATCTGCACTAATCTGTACCATCTGCGGGCACAAACCAACTGTATGTCACAATGTATCATGTTCCATCTGCGAGCCAAACAAGTCAGCTCTGTCCGCGTCGTCGCGCATCTGCAAGACCAGCAGAAATGCATCATGCTTGTTAAATTGGACTCAATTTCCACTTGAAACTTATGCGAGAACCAATGTGGGAAGGAACGCACATTCAAATCAAAATTGCCAAAAAAGCATTCAGACTAGACTTATCCCTTAGACCAAAACTTAGCCTCTATCTCTGTGGAGGTTAAAACCGGCCAATAGTCATGTAACAAACCACGTCACTCTTCATGTAAGTATTCATGTAAACAAAAACAGGCCTTAAAGAAACACGTAAAAGATCATGTAAACAATGTGTGCCTCAGTGTTGGAAGCTGGAAGCTGCATCATTTGCCATGTAACAGGCCTGAACAGAGATAAAAGGCGCACAATCAGACAAGCCAATGGCAAAACATTGGCACAAAGAAGGTAAGGCTCCAACGCGCCCCTCCCATCTCCATAACAAGCGCCCAAGGTGTTGATTGAATGATCTTTGTTAAATCCTTAGCAGCTGCCGTGCGAATGTTAGGAGGCCAAACATCTTAAGTCTTAAACACGTGGTTGGTAAGCCTAAGCATGCGTGAGCAGAAGCAAGAGCAATTCCTGAGCATGCTGTTGCAATCTTCGGAATGGTTCCTAGGTACGCAGCTCCAATGTCTCCGAACGGTTCAGAACGGTTCAGGGTATGATGCTGCAATCCCTCCTGAACGGTTCAGCACGGTTCAGGGCATGCTGCTTGCAATTCTTCCTGAACGGTTCAGAACGGTTCAGGGTATGCCGCTGCAATGACTGCTGAACGGTTCAGAACGGTTCATAGTATGATGCTGCAATCCCTCCTGAACGGTTCAGAACGGTTCCTGGGAAGCTTGAGTGACGAACGGTTCAGAACGGTTCAGAACGGTTCTGAACTATACGCCTGCTCTGTGCGCTGCTTGCTAGATGGGCTCCAGAACGGTTCAGAACGGTTCAGGGGCATGGGTTCCAATGCCTCCGGAACGGTTCAGAACGGTTCAGGGGCAAGCGTTCCAATGCTTTCGGAACGGTTCAGAACGGTTCAGGGGCATGCAGTTTGGTTGCCACCGTTCCTCGGAACGGTTCGTGAGCACGCGGCTGGCGGTTCCTAGTCCTAGGTAAATGGTCAGGCCGGCATCGGAACATCGCAAGCGATCCGAAATCTCAAAGCACAAAAAGGCAAAGACTTGTCTGAAATTTACGCGAAAATTTACGCAACCATTTACGCAGAAAAAGGCTGGCTGAACCGTTCTGAACCGTTCAGGGGACACATTTTGAGCATGGAGGTCCGTCCGCAGAACTTGCGTGCACATGTGACAGCATCGATCGCTCCTCTTTTCCGGCCTTTGCTCAACTGGGTTTCTGGAATCGGTTCTTGGATTCCCTGGGTCTTGCGGACAAACAAGGCGAAGCCGCGGCAAAGGAAAAAAACAAAAAAACAACGCGCGACAGTACCACAACGCGGCAAGCAAAGCTGCAAGAAGGCAAGGCTTAAAATCGTCCTTTGCAACTCCTGACTGGTTGGATCAGCGGCCACGCGGAGACAACCTCGTAGAGTCGTGTGTGCATGTGTGTTTGTGTGTGTGGGTGGTGTCTGTGTGTCTGTGCGCCAGGTGCATGTTAGGAATATAGACGTTAATCTTGATGTTCTTCAAGATTGGCCCTCGCAAGGTCGCCCAACAAATAGCTGACTAAGTCTTGATTGTTGGAAAGCGCCCTCAAATATTCTTAATGTTGTTCACGCAGCTGACATAACCAATGACCGGACATACCGGACGTTCTTTGACAAGACGCAGTGTTCCTAGTCCTCGGTTCCTACAACATCTCCTTTCTCATGATCACTAAACACAAATTGACATGTATCTTGGTGGGGGTTCTGGCTGCTTATTAGCATGGCAACGCAACCCAAGCGCAAGCATGGGCGCACGCGCTTTTGCGTCCGGAGCTTTTTGGCTTTGCCAACGCGACACATGCTCGCGAGCAAAAACTGTGGCTCGCAGCTACCAGTACGCATGAACATTCATGTCAAAGTTGTCGCGGCTCTTCCAATGGTTCATGACTCATGACGCTTTGCCTTCCTTCAGTGATATGAGCAGGTTAAATTCGCGAAGGGGAAGATTCTCGCCAATACACATCCCTGTCAATGAGGGACACTAAGTCCAGCTCACGCAGGGTCACTCAAGATCGGGCAAGCCAAAATAAGTTACAACTAATTTACCTCACTATTTACCATATTATTTACGGACTCTTCCTATTAAGGGCCAGGCCAACCAGAAAGCTTGATTTATTTACGTGATTGTTTACGCTTTTATTTTCGGGTACGGCGAAAACGACAGACACCCCTATTTATAGAGGCTAAGTTTTGGTTTAACTTATCCCCCATTAAACCCAGCTTGAATCATTATACAAATAAAGTCTTATTTGGATGCCCTCATTCGAAACAGTCAAGTGTCCACATTCTGTCTTGTGAAATTCTGTTCAATTTTTTATTATTAAATTTGAACTTTACCCTCCTGGTTGGCATAAGGAGCCTTATAAGGAGCCTTGAGAGGAGCTTTATTCACTTGCAGGTCATTGCGTATAATTCCTGTGTGTTCTGCTGCATCTGCAAATTTTGAATAATTCCATTCTAGTGTTAATCGAGATCCTTTTGGAAAAGGATTCTGAACAAATTACTTCCTTAAGAAATTCTACTAACACAAAGTGTTCACATGGAATTCATGGTTGGGAAGTTCTTGGTTGAATTCTCTTTCTGAATTGATTGTTTCATTAACTTCTGTTCAACCCGCTTGTGTATTCAACATCCGATCTGGAGTAAGGAGGTCCGCAACGGGACGTGTTTCTCTCCAACAGGCCTACTTGAGCCAGAAAGCAAGGTGTGCGGACCAGCAAGCGGTCAAACTCAGGGCAGTTGCGTCCAACACCAGCCAAGAGACTACCTTTCTGACCCTGACACACACACACTACGACTGCAAACCTCGGTCGCGGCGTCTCACTATAACACTTTTCCACCTCGCACCAACGGCAGGTGCCACCCGCTGGCCGCCAATTGGGCGCCCAAAAGTCCAAAGGTCGGAGCCGATCTGCTGCCCGCCTATAGACCCGGATGCCCGCGACTCGACGTTCAGTACGCACTGTTCCCGCGGTCGCCGTATCCTTCACACGCCCCGCTCACGTTGCATGCGCCGCCCACGGATGTGCAGAGCGTCCAAGATCCGGACCGAGTCACACCGGGCCAGCGCTACAAGGGAGGGCTTGCAGTTCCCGCACGAACTCCAAGGAGCAGGTGTGCGCGATAGAAGAGAATGCGCCCTGCTTGAACTTCTTCCCAGGGAAGCAGTTGCGCAAGTCAGGGCGTAGCGTGCAATGACCCATGTCCACGAAGACGACACGCGCCTGACTGCCAATTTGATGGACCCCGAGGTTGTGGAACTCGGAGTCCCCAATTCGCACGCCTTCGGAACTGGCCCGGGCGATGGCGGCCAAAGTGGCGAGTGCAAAGGACTCCGCGACCACGTGCAGGCTCAGCACCAACTCGCTTTCCAGCATATGCCCGGGATAGTTCTCTGAAGGTCCTCCACTTGGAGATAGCCTCTCTCGACGCGGTAGATCTTCGGGGCGAGCGATTTGCCCAGCACCTTCGAAAGCTTGAGCTCGGTCTCGTTATCGTGGCACGTTCGCGCAAGCTTTATCGCCCGCGCCGGGCCCAGCTGGTACACGACACGATGCGCGCCGGAACCGAGGCGCGTGACCACCGCCTCCGCGCGAGTCCAAGCCGTGGTGAGACGCCCGCGGCTGGGCAGACGTCTGGCCAGCGCGCAAGAGAGCCGGCTTCCTGCGACTGCCCCACGAGAATAAAGCGCCGCGATCGGAGTTGCGTGCACTCCCAGCGACGGTAGTGCATAGATAAAGCCTTGCGCCAGAGAACTGCGGGAGACCAATGTGAAACCAAACGCAGGGGGGGGTTCCTGACGGCCGGATCCTCCTGACGCCATGTTGAGTATCTGGGAGCCGCGACCTGCACAAGCAATAGCCCTGAATAGCCGTGGGGCAAAAATAGGTGACCCCGCTTGCGCAGAAACCGCGCTCCGTTGATCGCATACATGCCCAGTATGTCTGCCCACTGCCAAAACCTACTCTCAGGGCCATGTTTTGAGGGTTTGAGCAATGCAGGGGGTGTAAGGGATGCGAGGCTAGTGATGCAAGAAAGCTGGGGATGCTGCTGAAGTTGGCAAGGATGCAGAACGATGTTGGAGCGATTTGCACGGTATGTGCAGTGATTTTTGAAGGTTGGGCAACATGGCATCAGGAGCCCGTCGCAAGGCCAGGGCTGCCGGGGATGTTTTGGGCTTCTAATGTTTGGGCTGGCCTGCGTGCAGAGGCGGAGCTTGGGGTGCAACCAAACACGTCAGCGATATACCCTACGGGTAGGGTTTCCTTCGCTCTTCGAGCTCGAAGACACACAGCGCAGCTGGATCGTTTGTTTGATTATTGCTTTGTTGATGTTGTTTCTTTGCTTGTGTCGAGCTCCGAGCTCCTTCCGCAAGGACAAGGAGCTTCAAAAAGGAGCTTCAAAAAAGGAGCTTTATAAAGATCTTTATAGCTAGCCCTACAAGGAGCTTTGTACGGAGCCTTATTAGAAGCTTTAAAGCGAGCCGAGCTTTACAACGAGCCTCATAAGGACTTTTCTAGGAGCCTTGTAAGGAGCTTTATCAGGAGCCTTGGAAGGAGCCGTACAAGGTGCCTTATGAGGCTTGAGTCAAGTATTTCACGCCAAGGTTGAAATCTGAGTTGAAAATTCGAACATCTATTTCAACTCTGCAGTTTGTTGTTTCTATTCTATCTAAATTATAATATTTGCTTGATCAAAGTCCTATTCTGTAGCAGATTACTTTGTTCAGTCTGATCTAGACTGAGGTCGCTGACTACGCTGATAGAAGTGTTCATCCAAGATGTCCAATGCAGCAAGGCGTGTGCATATATGGTCACACCTTCGACAAGAACATAAGGGAGTAAATCACAACAGAACAGCCAAACTTGATGAGCAATGCCCACAAACAAAATTCGGTGTGTTGTTGGTTTTCTGAAAGTTTCAAAAGGAACACGATCTGTGAGGGATACTTTCCAAAGAACCGAGGAAAAACCAACCAACCCCAAGAAAAAACGAGAAAACAAAAAGCAACCAAGGCAATCTCTGGAGGAAAACGCTTGGTTTCAGCCCCCAACTTTGGTTCTTTGGTTTTCTCAAGGTGTTTTTAGTTGTGTGGGTTTTCCCTCAGTTTTGTTTGGTTTTTGACAATATCCCTCACAAACACATAGCAACTCGAGGATTTGTTGGTTTGTGGAAACCTGGCCTTCTCAAAAAAACAAAAAACTCGAGTTGCTTCGGTTTTTGCGCGGGATAATGTCAACAACCAAAACAACTGAGGAAACACAAAAACAACAAATTGAGAAAATCAAACAACAAAGCTTGGGGCTGAAACTACAGATTCTCCCCCAGATTGTGTTTTTGTGTTGGCTGGTTTTCTCGATGCGGTTTTTTGTTGTTTGCCTCAGTTTTTTTTGGGTTTATCATCCCTCGCAAAACAACTCGAGATGTTTGTGGTTTTAGAATTTCCCTCAGGAGTTCGTGTTTTATAAGATTTAATGCTTGCATACATAAAAACAACTCCAAAAAGTGTTTTTTGAACTTTGTAAGAGTTGAACACAAGAACACACTGTACAAATGCATGTTTATATATCATGGTCAATTCAACGTGGAGTGCCCCCAGAGACCAGAATCCGGTCAGGGGTTTTGTACTGTACATACACGTTCATGATTCTGCATCATCAATATAAGTATACAACTCATTAAACAACCACGACCCCAGTCTAGCAGTAAAAATGCATAATTTCTATATATAAGAAATAGTTAAATCGACTTCAAGACACAACAGGTAGATCATGGGGAGGGGCTGGCCATCTATATATATATATACACATGAATTACATCTTGCCGGGCAATGCTTTTTTCGCCAAAGCCAGTAGTTTGGGGTTGCATACCGCAGGGGAAATATACATTGTGGCAAGGGGCACAACACATGGCATCACATGTTACATCAGCTTACTTCTCACCGAAAGCTACACCTCCAAGTCCTTGGAAAGCAGTGAGTTTCTTTCCATCCGCGAAACCAAATCGAGCACTTGACTGGCGACTTGACCACTGGAAGGTTTTGGGGAAGGGGCCCTGGCAACCTGCTGCAACTTTGCTTGAGGGTTTCTAGGGTTTGTCTCAAAGTGGGATCAACCAACGAAGGTGCTGCTAGCACCAGGGTCCCAAAAGTCCCGTGTTCGACATCTTCTAGGTACGGCCAAACCGGGTGCTGCTTGGATCCTTTTGGTCTCCCTTTAAACTGGACAAAGACTCCCAACTCCAAACCAGACGCGGCATTCAGAACTATGAATGCCAACAAAAACAAACACCACGTCAGGTCCCTGGCATCAACCCAACCCTCTGAGAGATGCTTCTCCCGGTGGATCTTGTTTACCTGTATAGGTACCCCCGGGCCGCCTTTTAAAGCCCCAAGCTGGTTGCCTGCTGCAAGAGCAACTGGGATCCACTGGGTCTGGCTTGACCTGTGCATGTCTTGGGGTGGTACTTTTTCGAGAGCTTGTGCCGACAAGCCTTCCCTGGCAACTTATGGCTAGATAGAGCAGCAAGATGGACTAAGCGGGGCCTGGACAGGACCGGATGCATCTGTCCAGAAAAAATAAGGGGGACTCTCCAAGTTCACGTTTCTCCGGGATACTGTGACCTTGAGGGTCGAGGGGTAATCAGACATTTTCCCTTTGGCTGAAGGCTGATGCGGTTGAATACTCGCTATATTGGCGAATGGGATGTGTAAAGGGAGCTCCAAGCATCAGATTTCTTCCCTTGGATGTCCCTTTGACCAACCCCCAACAAAAACCACACACCCTCTCAACACCAAATAGCCAGGACCCCCAGTGGCCATGGGGAACTCTTTTGGTACTTGAATTTAAAGGGAGACCCTCCACAGAACGCAAAAAGGGCACCACTGGAGGTCTGGGTAGGTTCTGTGTGTTTAAATAGGATCCAAAGAAACATGTGGATTCTCCCTTTGCCTTCAAAACCGACCCCACTGGGGTACCTCACAAAACACAAATCACAAACACACACGCCACCATGTTTCTCATCCAAACATACCTCCCCCAAAGACACACCTCCAAAAATCATCGTTGTTCGGGGGGCCTGCAAAAATATGACCTATTTTCGTCCCAAGCCTGTATGTTTGAGGGGCTGTTTTCGGGGCCTACCTCGGCCTACCTGGAGTCTCCTTCTGACCCTTTAAAAATGGGGTGATTCGCCAAAATCATGGGGTCATGGACCCATTTTTAAAGGGTCAGAAGGAGACTCCAGGTAGGGCCCATCAACGGGATGGGCTTCCCATCGATCGCGTGCTCCTCCACCCGGCGCCGGCGCTCTTCCTCTGTGCCGACCGGCGCCGCGCCGGCGACTTCCCCGCAAGCCCCGCGCCCGGCCGCGTCTGGCCGAGACGAGAACGAGCGACTTGCTGGTCAAACTCCATTTGCTCGAGTCCCTTTTTGTTATTTAAGTTCAGTAGTCATAGTGTCCCTTTAAACAAACTTGCTGCTTCGAAAGGCGGGGAACATGAGAAACGCCATGACCAAAAGGAAAAGCATCCAACCTAAGGTGTCCTTTGAGGGAATCCCCAAACGGTCATAGCCTACTGAGCAACAGCAAGGTTGAGCGGGCCAGCATCCACCCAGGTCCAATCCAACCACTACTTCTTGGTCGCCGTACCAAAGGGAGTTTACACATTGGAAAAGGCAGAAAGGTTGGGACCCCCTCTCGGGTTGGTTTAAAGGGAAACCAAAAGGAAACCTGGGGGTCCACATTCGTTTTGGGACAAACCCAATTGGAATGGGATTGTGGGGCACTTCAAATCCAGATTTACTCATCTGTGTTGGGGTTAACTATTGGTGCTTAGACTTGGGTGGATGATGGACAAAGGGTCTTGGTGGCTGACAGCTCTGAGGTCAAAAAAAGTCTTGACCAGACCTGTGGAGTCCGACAGCAGCTGGAAACAATATATCCAAGATGCAAGTTGGAGGCCAACCAATTCTGGGCTTGTCTTATTGGGTCCCCTTCGTTTGGCGGTTTGAAGGAAAACCAAAAGGAAAACACCCCCATCTTGGGGGTCCAACCTGAAACACCCATGCCACGCACACCCATCTTGGGGGTCCAACCTAAGAAACAACCTAAGCCACCCACCCTGAGTTTGAGAGCGCAAACGGGCGCGTTCACACCTCCCGGGGCTTTGAAGGACCAGAGTCTCCATCCCAACAAAGGCGGCTGCGGGGAGAAAAATGCATAAACATAAAATGCATAAGGTACCTAGGTCCCCCCCCTAAATGCATTTTCCTAGAATGGGGGATCTTGCCTCGCTTCTCCTTGCGCGGAGCAGGAGGTGTAGGCGTAGCGGGCGTAGCGCTTGGCTCTTTGGGCCTTGCATCGGAAGAACTGCCGCAAAAATCGACCCGAGCTGCAGAACTGCGCCATGATACCGTTGTTCCTGGGCCCTCAAACTACCCATAATTAACCTCCATCTGCTTAAGTCCCCTGCAAAAAAAAGAGTTTCCAGTAGCGATAGATTATGTTTAAAACCAGCAGGGGAAACTAAACATAAACATCTGGTAAACAAGGGACATCACCCCACAACGATGGGGGTAATTTGAGGGTCCACGCATGGTTACAAAACCCCACGCCACGCACCAGCTGGGAGGGATGAACCACTACTGAAAGGGGAGGGTACTTATCAAGTGGGGTATAATAGTCTCCTAAGTTGATCATAACCAGGCCACTTACTAGGTACCCTGCCCCTGTATAGAAGTAGAGCAATACCGCTGGCAAGTGGAATGCAACTCGCCTTTTGATGTGGTCAAACCAGCCGTTTGAGGCCCCCAAGTTAAGTGGCTGGCTCTTTTCTTGGAGTTGGCACTTTTTTGCTCCATGGTTTTGTCCAGAGAACCCGAGAGGTGACCGAAATCCATTTCGGGCCCATCCAAAAAAACACCGGGGCCAAAGGCACCCCACTGAAAGCCAGGCGCTCCACCAAAACGGTACCCAAACCGTGGGATCTTGGGGATGGTATACCATCCTTGCTTCATGCATCCTGAGATTTCTCGCACTGGCCCTTTGGACAGCCCTGTGGGCCAAATCATCGAGCGATCTGCAAGGTCCAAAACCTGAAGATTCATGGTGAGCCCATTTACCCCGGAAGGTTTGGGTGTTATCCAAAACAAAAAGGCGCCCGCCGGGAACCAGGTTTCCCTCGGAGCTTTTTTCCAGATCAGCAGGGTGTGTCGGTTTTCTAAGGTACCCCCCAAAATGGATTTGTGTTGTCTCTTTGGTTTTTTCTCTTGAAGCCATTCCACCAAGAACAACACACCCAATTTACGCGGGATCGCCAAAACGAAGCTTGGGCAGCAGTCTTGGCCTCTAAACTCGGTTTGCGGCACGAGTTTCCCCTTAAAACCAGCCAAAAAAGGCATAAAAACATGGGCACGTGTTTTCCCCTTACAACCAGTTCAACCAGCCACAAAAAACTTCCCTAAGATAAAGACGCGCCTGTTTGTTGAAGGAGCCTCTTTTTAAGGTCTTTGACATGGGCAAACCCTGCTCAAAGGGTGGGTGGGACAGGTAAACCGGCATAGACTCCTACGCATGCTCCCGGAAATACAAGGTTCACCTTTTGGCGCCACGAAAGAGTTACCAACTCAGGGAAGCCGTTTCAGGTGTTTCAAGGTCGGCTTTGACCAAGCGATGGCAGACTCATGCTTCATTTGGGCCTGTGGAAAGTGAGGAGTTGCCACTAGGCACTTGCTGAGTGGATGGCCCACAAAAAGTCCAAACTTTATATTTACCACTAAAATGGTCTTCCCAAAAAGTGTAAAGTTCATGAACTCAGGAAGTAAGACTATTGTAGGCACTCCTTTGCCACTTTGCTTCTTGCAGGTTGGTTCCCTTGAGTACCAACAGGGAACTGGAAGCCCGGGAACACTTCGGGATCACTTCGTGAACGGCCCGTTTCAACAAAAAGACCCGGCATGAAGCAGCATCACTGTGCGTTTCTCAAAAATAGGGGTCACCTAAAATGGTTAGTTTCCTCTTGGGTCCTCCATTTGCTTATGTCCCCTGGAAAAGCAACACTTCCAGTTCATCAATGACATATTCTATTTGAAACCAACAGGGTTAAAAACAAAAACACATATCTTCCTGGGCAAAACGAAAAGGTGTCCACCATTTTTGAGAAACTCCTGCAGGTGGTGCAGCCTCAGCCCGGCGCTGTGCGCTCTTCTGAATTCGTTGCGCCAGGATCTGCTCGTACGCCTGCTGCACCTCGTGAACGGTCTGCGCTCGCAGAAACTCGGCGAGCGAGCAACCATCCGACAGCACTCCCAAACCTGCAGAGGACTTGCGCGAGGAACAAAGGGCACCTGGACCCTGAAAATGCGCATAAAAATAGCTTAGTGCCCCAACTCACATACCCAGTGGCCAGGGGAAAAGAAGGGCACCCTTGTTTTGTTGGTTGAGTTCAAAGGGGAACCCTTAATTACCCAAAACAGGGACAAAAAGGGCAGCACTGGAAAACAGAGCCAAGACTCTCGGGTGATTTCCTGTTTCTCAGGGAACACTTGGAGTGTCCAAAGCCTTCGGCCCAAGACGTCGCGCGGTGCCTGCTGAAAGCGCGCGGTGGTGTCCGCCTGTGGGTCCTGCTTGTCTGGGTGCCAGCGCCGTGCCTCGCGCCGAAGGACGGAACCCTTCCCGGAGGTACAAAGCTTCGCACCGAAGGAACCCTGCCGGATGCCAAGGGCGAGCTACTGTGGATGGACAAATCCCTACACCATTTTGAAACCATGGGAAGCCATGGTTTGTTGGTATTTACAAGGAAATCATCAGAAGCCAGGGTTTCCTGGGTGGTGCTATCCCAGCGGATCCCGTCACGCCAACTAACTTACCTATCGCAATGTTTGAATACCTAAAACAGTTAAAACATCCCAACATGCTGGATAGTAACCCATTTGTGTGGGTGGTCTGAGGGTCCAGGTAATTCGCAATCAAAACGCGGTCGTAAGATGGTTTACCCACAACCATGTAAAGAATTGAAAAGGCGGCCGCACCCCTTTAAGGCCGGGATTGTCCCTTACCACCCTCCAATTGCCCGGGTTATGATTGTGACCCTCTTGGGTTTGTCTCAACATACTGTGGATGGACAAAATCCATTCGCACCACCTGAGAAACCCTGATTTCTGATGATTCCCCTGGGTTTCTCTCAACATAGAGGACCCCCCGCAACAAAATATGGGCCTGGACCCTCAAACTACCCTTATGGAAATCACCAAGCATATGTTTTGGTTGCTATCCCTGAAAAAGTAGGTAACCCTTTGCCAATGTCCATTTGCTTTGTAAGGGTGGGAACCTCTGGATTACCTATATAGGTAAATGGAATCACTGACTGTGTTTCCGTCAACATCACCCACCAAAAGGAGCCAGGGTCAAAACTCATTTGGGTGTGTCTTTTTTAGGGGATACTTTTTTTGTTTAAAGGGAACACCACATCAACACGAACTTTTTGCGGGGAGGGGTACCCCTATTTTGATGACAAACAAAAACTCTCCCCCCCCCCCACAAAAAAAGAGCACCCCAAAGGAGACTCCACTTAAATTGGACCAGTGTTTATTTTCTCGGTTTTTTCTTCTAATGACCAAAAGGGGCAAACATACTGTGCATGGACGAAATCTGTTTCGCACCGCCTAAGAAACCCCCCACATGTTGATTTCTTGTAAATACCAACAAAAAACAATGGCTTCCAAACATGGTTTCAAAGTGGTGCAGGATTTCGTCCATCCACAATAGGGACCCCCGCACGCCAAAGAAATGCCTCCGAGGAAAAAATGTCAATACGGAGAACTGCTGTGAGTGGACAGGAAACGGACATTGTAAACTTGCGTGTGTTCCATAACTTGGGGAAAATTGTGTGTACCTACATGTCCTCCCCAACTACCCAGAGGGCCAAAGTACCTTCTAAGGAGGTACTTAGACCCTTTCTACCCACCAAAAGCCCTTGGAGCCTCTGATATACTACCTGGACCCTCAAACAACCCCTACATCACCCCAATATGGTCCAGGTAACCAAGCGACACCCAAGCGACACCCAACCGTCTTGCGAACCTGTCGACCTGTCGACCCGTCGACCATCGTAGCCGGTAGCCCGTAGCACGCGCCTCCCGATGGTAGGCTGCCTTGACCTTGCGCTCGTCACTCTTGGAGTCCAGGCCCAAGACCGCGTAGGGATCGCCTCAAGTGGTTGAAGAGCCGTGTCTTAAAGGCTAGGTTTTTCAGTAGAGAGGATAGAATGAGGTTACCCTTTTATCTGTGGTCTATTTTAGTAGATAAGTTCCACCAAAAAAGGGTAAAAGGGCACTACTCAGGGACCTAGAAGGGGAACCTAATTTGGGTTGCCCTGGTTTTCTGGTTTCCATGAAACCTGCAAATCCCGAAACGGCTCATTCAATTTCTCATTCCCCACTGAGCACCTGAAAGAAAATAGAGGACCAACATGAGTCGTTCGGAAAAACGCCCGAGTGTTCGAATGGAGACACACCCAAATAGGACAAACCCAGAGTGATTTGGGTAGTAGGGGCTCCTTAGCTCCCTGTTTGATGCAGCTAAAAAATCCCTGGCTTGGCTCCCCAAATGTCCTTGGCCAGCCAGTAAACGCCATTTAGAAGGTATAATAATTCCATGTATAACCAAACAGAGGCGGCCAATGGAACCAAGCCGCAGAAAGGAAAGGGGATGCCAGGATCAAGCTCGCGTAGAAAGTTTTCCGCGGACTACAAAGGGGCCCATGACCATGCCAACCAACCCCCAAGGTAAATACCAACAGCCAATGGTTTCCCATGCCCGTTTTAAGTTTTGCAGGATTTCGTCCTGCGCAGTATGATTCACCTCGTCAACCGAAAGGAAGCTGAAAGCAACACGGGCTTCTTCTTTTTTTAAACATATTGTTAAGCAAATGGAAGAACATGGGTGATTGCAACCCAACTTTATGGGGGTGATTTTCCTTTTTAAAGGGTAGCTTGAGAGTCCGGGTACCCAAAATGTAAGGTCCCAAAAATGGACAACAAAAAGTTACCCAAAATAGAACCCTGGTACATGGAAACAAGAACTAAAACCTGCGGTCCCCTGGTGAGTTAATTTTGACACATACCCAGGTCTAGCGGGCAAAAGGCCAAGGCTCAAGAGCCAGTGGGAAAAACGGGGAAAAAAGACACACTCCTTCGGCCGGTTGACTCAAAGGAGAACCAACACAAAGAAGGCGGGAACGCCCTGGAACCCTCCGCACACCTCCCAATTTTAGCTGCTGCAACCCACCCCAAAGCTTATTTGGGACGCCAACATGTGTTCAGCTGCTGGCAATGGACAAGTGGGTGGGCGTCCCCCCAAACTAGCGGACCCGAACGATTGGCTTCTCTTTTGCTTTCCGTTTCCAACAAATCGAAAGAGGTTCCTTACAATAAGACATGTCGCATTTCTTGCACGCGCCACAGCAATTCATTTGGGCACAGGGTTTCCTGCCAGATCGGCGACTTGTGGAAGAAACTAGTCGGGACACCGTCTGGGTTGTGCAGAATGTGGTGGGGGGATCTGTAAATCCTCATCCGCAATCACCAACACGACAAGGGACACCACTACCATCGTATCATATAAAGATTAAAACGTACTTTGAACGACACAAACAGTTCCGGAGACAAGTGCGCCAGTCTCATAAAATGGGAAACCAACGGAAGCCCTCCGTTGGTTAACAACAAACCACACCTAAAGAGATTCACGTAGAAGGTACTTGATACCTCCTGTTGCGACAAAGGACCAGCATCAACCAGGCTCATTGACCTATTGACCCTACCAATTCGAAAGCACCAGCCACAGTTGTCCAAAGTAGCAATAACAGCTCCGAGTTGTCTGAGTCGCAGGTTACAGGTCATGGATGTTCCTGATGCATCTATTGCATCAAAGAGAATCAGACTCCCAGGATGAGCTAAAAAGAGGGATTCGGACTCCCACGAGCGCTTTTCCTTTGGTTTCCAACCTTCAAGCCTCAAAAATCCACCCACCCACCTGGCTTGCGCCGAGTTTCGGAAGCTCACCATGGCGCTGCGTGCGTGTCGACGTGTCTGTTTGAGGGTATTCTTTGGGCGCCTGGTCGAATTTGGAAGCCACCTATGTTGGGAGGTGCCAACTGTATGACACCCACAGGATGATACGCTCAAAAGACCTTGATGCATGAAGGCACGAGTGCCTTCAACCGATACGTTGTTTGTGACTGCACACGGCACTGAGCCCAATTGAAACTTAAAACACGTCTAGCTTTTTCTAGCTTGGTGCCATGTCCAGTTCGGAGACCTCGAATTTTCTTTTCTGTCCGCAAATTGCCTATTCAACAGGGAATCATCACTGCTCTTAGCCCACACCAGCGTCCGCTTGAGCCAGAGAGGGACAGAGACAGTCAGCAGTGGATAAGTTGACATCTCGGGTTTTTCTGGGTTCCCATGACTGATGGTCATTTCCTGACCATCCGTCTGCACTGATGCGTGGAAAGAAGCAAGGGCCCCAAAGTTGGTTGGTTAGTGAGAGATTGACTCCCCAGGCTTCCTCCCAACAAGGAACAAGGAGACGAGTCCGCGCAAGCGCGAAACCGGCACCAAGCAATGTCCGCTACGTGAAATGTGTCACCGCATTCATGAAGCTAGCGAGGAAGGCGACACATACGCACTCAGCTTCAGAGTTTCATGGTGCAAATGTCTCGGCCCCCTACATTGTTCTTTCAGCACCACTTGGAGAGGCGATGCCTGTTGAAGCTTGGAGCACCACAACGATCATTTGAACACCAGAATGGCTTTTAGAACATCGGGGTGATTTCGCAACACACATATTAATATATTGTGTTTTATATAAAATGTACGACATGTGAACGCTTCGCGAACGGTTTGCGAACGAGTTTTGAACGCTTTCCGAACGGTGTTTCCAACGCCGAATCCTAGGTGCGGCCCATGAATGATGCAAAAACAACGCACACATGCAGTGGATTAAACAAACATAGCGCATAAGCGGCCACAACTTCGGTCTGCTCCCAAGCCCGAACGGTTCTTGTAGCACCAGTGTTGACATTTCAACACCCAAGCAGGCAAAACGAGCTGAGACACGATGAAAAGTAAGAGCTTCTGGAGAAGAAGCAACAAGTTCAACACATACTGTTGACCCCGGATTAATACACCCCGGACTATAAATTTTGGGGTGTTCCCCTCCAAAGTGATGAATCCCCACTAAAATCAGGGACACCCCTGTTAATAAACAGGGGTTTATTAATCCTGGCTCAACATTACCGTGAACAAGGAATCATACCTCTCAACCCTCGCCCTATCTGGCACTTTTTGTTCCTCTGTTTGTCAATCTTGAAAACCCAGTACAAAACAGAAGTCTAGCCACATGTAACAAAACGATACGAGCTTCTTGCTGCACCTACCCATACTGTGGATGGACGAAATCCTACACCATTTTGAACAATGATGGAATGCTGATTCCCCTGTAAGTACGGTATATACCAATAAACAATGATTTCAACAATGGTTTCAAAGTGACGCGAAATGGATTTCGTTCATCCACAGTATCATCTACCCACAAATTGATCGTGGCTCAACAGGGCTTCCCCGAAGTTCTCCAGGTTATCCATGAACAGCAACCCCCAAAAAGGGCTAAGGGTTTTAGGGGTTTCCACGAGTAGCCTTGAACAAAAACAAACGAACACAGGCAATAGGTCTGCGGTGACAGACCGACGGGATGCCCTGACCCCACATCAGGCCTGTTGCTTTTTGCGGGGCAGGGCATACGCCTGCAGCAGCCTGAGCATGTCATGCGAAAAGACGGTACTCGAAATTAGCTAGGGGAAAGACCTAGCCCCCCCCCCCTCGCCACAACCAGAGAAGGGTTGTTGGAGCCTTCGGGGTGACAAACGATATCATAGGAAAAAATCCGGCATGCAAATGTCCAGACGTTTATTAGGGGTCACTGGATTGCCCCTTCAACAGTTGTAATTGACTGGTGGTTTCCCTTGTCTCTGCCACTTTGGAGGCTCCAAAAAGGGAAATTGCCCAAAGCATGCTACGCAGTCAATCTGATGCTATTCCCAGGGAATTGCTCCATATTGCTCCTCTGAAAAAGGCGCACGTAGCCTCTCTTTGAAAAAAAAACAGACCAATCGCAAAACCAGGTTCCTAGGTGTTCTGAGCTCCATGTGGGTGTGTCTTCTTTTGAGGGGTACTAGTACCTCCTTTCCTTGTGGTTTTAAAGGAAAACCAGAAGGCAGTCCAACCATGTTGAGGGTCCCCTAAAATAGCACCTATGTCAATCTTCAAGGAATAAATATAGTGTTCAGAATGTACAAGTGCGGCTGCTTCTGTCTCTGGTCACCCCCAAGTCATGCTCAAACATCATCCGTTCGCTAGCAGCACCTCACATAAACCATAAAATACTTCGTCTGACATATGAGCCATGATCATAATATACCAACTTGCCGCAATGGACATGGAACAATTAATTAGCGAGACCCTCTAATTGGTTTCTTAAACTGTCTGAGTTCTTGTCCATGCCAAACTCACCAGAGAGTGCTGGAAAGCGTAGTCGAACTTCATCCGGATGTTTCAACAAATAGGTGTCTTGAAAATAATGTTGGTGCCCTTTTGCTTGCATTCTAAAACAAAACACTCAACAGGGGTGCTTGCATTTTTCTGACATCCCCATATCTTCAAGGTCAAGCTCCTTCTGTATGCCATGGTCATGGTGCCTGTTCTGCTTGTCTATTTGCTTTTCTTAAGGGATCTGTGACCGTAGCAACCCGAAGCCCCCAAGCCTGCTTGCGCCAAAAAAGAACCTGACACAATAAGTTTTACGGGGCACAAGAGGCTTACTCTCTGCATGATGATTTACCGTTTCGCGCCAAAACTTGGCCCACGGTTGCATGACAGTCTTCCGATTCTTCACATATACGGGGGGGGGGTTCTTTTTTCGAGGCTCCGAAAAAAGGGAACTCGTTACCATCTTTTGAAGGGTCGGTCATCCTAAAAAAAATACGTACACAATATATGGGTGCTTCTTTCTCAAAATAGGGGCTCCAAAACTGGTGATTTGCCATTTGGTTTCCTTTAAAATACCCTCCAAAAAGGGTGTTTCCCCCATGAGACGGAGCCATTTCGCCGACGGAGACCCCATAAATTTCTGCAGACCCCAGATGGTTCCCCCGTGAGACAGGGCCATTTAGCCGACAGAGACCCCATGGGGTTCCGGAGACGCCCAGTTCGCCTGCGGCATGCCGTTGCCATGGGCGATGTCCGCCGGGGTCCAGGAGCCACGGAAGCCTTCCTCGCGCTCGGCTCGCTCTCGCCATGGGCGGGGCTTCGGCCATTGACGGGTTTTGGGGGGCAGACGAAACGGGAAAACAAAACACTCAAGCTTAGAAACCTCAGAAGTTGAATTTGTGAAGTCGCTAGAGTTTGCTTTTTGGGTTCCCTCGAATCCACAGTTGGTTGATTATTTTGGGAGTAAATCAAGAAAAATCAAAAGGACCAATACCAGGGTTGAGGCTGACCATTTGTGCACACACCCACCCACGGTGGAACATGGTCAATGGCTAGGGTTCGCACAGGTCCCCGTGGATGTTCCAGACTTTGCTATGATGTGTGTGTGTGTGTGTGTGTGTGTGTGTGTGTGTGTGTGTGTGTGTGTGTGTGTGTGTGTGTGTGTGTGTGTGTGTGTGTGTGTGTGTGTGTGTGTGTGTCTGTGTGTCTGTGTGTCTGTGTGTCTGTGTGTCTGTGATCGTGTGTGTGTGTGTCTGTGATCGTGTGTTGTGTTTGTTTTGTTTCTGTGTGTGTTTGTGTGAGTGTGCTTGTGTGTATTTTTGTTTGTGATTGTCTGTGTGTTTCTGTGTGTGTTTGTTTGTTTGCTTGCTTGATTGTTTGTTTGTTTGTGATTGTGTGTGTGTTTGCTGTTTGTTTGTGTTTGCCTGCCCTGGAGTCCTGGAGTGTGGGTGTGGTGTGATTTTGTGTTCGTTGTGGTTGATTCATGTCAGCTTTTTAGGGACACGGTCGCAGAATGTGTTGGGGTTCAGTTTTGCAACACCAAGCTAAATGTATTGAGTGGCTTTGTTTCCATGATATATACAAAAAAAGCCGTGCGTGGTGTTGAGGGTTTGTGCTGAAGCAAACATATCAATATATAGAAGCTTGATGCTGTCGCCGAATTGGTCCTTACCTGGACACTCAAACTACCCATAAACAAGGGAATTCACCCCATAATTGCGAGCAGCAACCAAGCACCCTGAGGGTCCAGGTATTTTGCTGCAGGCCAATGAGTTCTCCCGTGTTTTAGGGGATGTGACGGGGCCGTTTATGGAGCTGGGGCTCGGGTGTGAATCGGCGGTCAAGGATGGTCAACATGAAGCTAACAAAAAACCAGCTTGACACACTATGAATGCTCGTGACCGACATACACAAACAATCAACCATCAACAAGCAACCAAACAAACACATAAACACGTAAACACATAAACACATAATAACACATAAACACATAATAACACATAAACACATAGACACATCCACATACTCACACATACACATGCACGTACACAAACAAAAACAATCAAACAAACAAACAAACAAACAAACACACAAACAGGCAAGCAAGCAAGCAAGCAAGCAAGCAAGCAAGCAAGCAAGCAAGCAAGCAAGCAAGCAAGCAAGCAAGCAAGCAAGCAAGCAAGCAAGCAAGCAAGCAAGCAAGCAAGCAAGCAAGCAAGCAAGAAAGAAAGCAAACAAACAAACACACAAACAACAAACAAACAAACAAACAACCAAACAAACAAAAAACACACAAACAAACAAACAACCAACCAAACAAACAAAAAACACACAAACAAACAAACAAACAAACAACCAAACAAACAAACAGACAAACAACAAACAAACAAACAAACAACCAGCCAAACAAACAAACAAGCAAGCAATCAAGCAAGCAAACAAACAAACAAACAAACACAACTGATTGCGCACTCACACACACACACACACGCGCAATGATGCATTTAGAGGTGCCTACCTGCGAATGTGTGTGCTTGCGAGATTGTGTGTTTGTGTGTGTGGGGGTGTGCATGTGTGTGTGTGTGTGTCTCTTCTCCTCTCATTCACCCGTGAATGGGCTACGAACAACACGCCCTGCCCACCTCCATGGCGTAGCGCCGCGGCCTGATATGATCAACGGAGACCCAGCCAAGGTCTACCCAGAACCATGTACATCTAAGGGTTTTTGCATTACACCCTAGGATTACACCCTTGGGAAATGACCCAGAATGGTTCAAGATAACACGGTTTTCTCCCCCAAATGGGGTCAATACTTAGTGTGTATTCCCAGTGTGTATTACAAAAACCCTTAGAATCCCTTAGATGTACAGAGTAGTTTCAGGCCGCTGAGCTGCTTCACCCATTGCTTGGGATTCTCTCTTCGCCAATTCTCCGGATTTTGATTGTGACTAATTTGGGCAAGTCTCAAACATAACGTGGATGGTTTTGGGATTGTCTGAACATGTGGAGGGTTTTGGGCAAGTGTCTCGCTTCATTTTGAGCACGTGGACCTCAATGAGTTTCCCCCCAAGCCAAGCCACCCGCCTCGCCATATAGATGGCCCAGCCTCAGCCCGCAGGTCCCAATCCAACCACCGCAACTAGGGGACACCAGATGGGTTCAATCCCAATCGGCCTCGGGAAAGCCTGGAAAGCTCTCAAATCCGAGTCTGCGGGCCGTAGTCCGCGATGTGGGCCAGTCGGAAGCGCTTGCCAGGAAGCTCCTGATGCAGCTTTGAGGCTTTGCGCTGAGCCACCGCCTTGTCAGCGGTGATTTGGTGATGGGTCAAAAGCCGGAAAATACCCCCAGTGAACATGCCAATCCCGACTAAAATAGACTAAAATGGGCGGTGCACCCACCCAAAATGGTACCATTGGTTTTGACCCACAGAAGGGGGGTCAAATCCCTAATCTAGTAATCCAAACCACAAGTTAAGCACAACCTGAAATAATGCACATTACAAAAAAACAAAAGGCAGCTCCATCAAAGACAGGTCGGTCAATTCTCCATCAGAGTGATAATCTGCAAACATTTGAGCACAGGAACGGTGGCATTCCAACAACACATGTTTGAATGGCAGCTCTGATTCAACTTGGCAAGCAGATTCACAACGCGTGACATGTCCTTCTAAAACGCTACATCGAGAAAAACATGAAGAACACAGCACACACGGTAAACACAAAAAACAAACTTATTGAAAATGATAGGCGTCAGTTCCCATTTTTTCCGCTCTGTTCGCATATCTGACCCTGCCGCCTTGGGCGGCCCGTCAACATTGGCCGGAATTGCTGACCCTGTCTTGGCCAATGGATCTTCGCTTGTTTGTTGAGGGTATCCTTTTTTAACGGGGGGATCCCCCTATCTTTATACATAAGCCATACGCTTCAAAGTGAATCTAGAGATCACATTCAAACGTGGCTTCGCTGCAAAGGCGCCTTAACCGAGACAAGACCTGTAATTCTCAGTTTGCGATTTGTGGCTCTACAAAGCTCTGCTTTTGCAGGAGTTAAGCAATGCGTTGTCCGAAATGGCAAAATAACAGGGGAGTGCCTCTAATCCTCAAGCCATCTGCTCGCATGGCCAGCTTCCACCGCACACAATCATGTGCTGGATGAGGAGCAGGCCCAAATCCATTCGCTTAACCACGGGAAATGGTGTCGAATACATGTCAACAATTTCTCCGCGTGTTCTAGATAGAGTTCTGCGATTCTGAGCTTTTCAGGATTGCCACCCGGCCTGGTGTTAGACCTGCTATCTGCTCAACGAGGGCTGCTCTCAGTGGGATTCGACACCATTCTCGGCGATGTGAGGCTTTGCTCCGGGTGAAATTCGCCGTCAGCGCCGGTGTCGCCGGGATTTCGACAGAAACAGCGGTCGACACTCCTTAGGCATCTACCGTGTATGGAGTCGGATCTCGCACAGAAGTCTATTGGTGATGGGTTTGCTCACACCATAAAATAAACGCAATTTGATTTCCTCAAAGGAGGCATGAATAGAGCTTTGTTTAGAATGTGCCCAGAACTGTGAGAGCTACAACTTGCGTGTCAAACACCAACATACGTGATCCTCACTGATATATCCAGAAATGCCAACCCTTGTGACGCGACTAAACGCGGAGAGCTTAAGTCTCCGCCTAAAACAGGGCTCATTTCGCGCGCCCTTGCACTCTGGCAATGGGTTTTTCCGAGGCTCTCGTGGCCCTCGACATGCACGTGGACGTGCTACCTGGCACATATTTCCTCGCACCAAAAGGAGTTGAGGCTAATTACCCTTTTGGGGGTTGGTTTAAAGGGAAAATGGAACCAAAAAGACACCACGGCTTCCATGCATGCAGCAGGAAACCGCGCGTGATGGCAGCCGCCAAACTTGAAGGGGAGGCACTAAACGCTTGTTTCTCCGTGGCCAGAAAGGAAAAGGAACAACCAACTCGACATCTGTCTGCCGTGCTTGTCATCTAAAGGAGCTAACAGGTTGCTTCGCAGCAGGAAACCTATCCCAAAGGATCCAAAGTTGTGCCTATGCAATCACTTGGCCTCCAAGTCCTTTCTTAGAACATAACGGGCCCCCAAGACCTTCCTGGGAGCATCTGGGCCGCAGCTTTTTGGCCCACTTCATCCCAGATATATTGGTCCAGTCACGCACACATTTCACAAATGAAGAAGGTACTTGTTTTGCAAGTCAATGCTTCTATGCACCGGGATATTCTTTAGGACTCGGAGCCAAGGTCTGCAAATGGAAGAGTGGCACACCTAGAACTTCCTGCGGCGGAAATTTCTGCCGCAACGCATTGCGGCGGAAATTCCCGCCGCATTCCAGAAAATCAGCCGCAAACCCAAAAAAACGCCGCAACCAAAACAAAAACGCCGCAACACCGTTTGCTTTCCGGGAATTTCCGCCGCATTCCCGCCGATTTCCGCCGCATTCCCGCCGATTTCCGCCGCAAATCGGGGGGTAGAAAAAACTAAAAACAAGTTCTGCCGCAATTCTAAAAAAACGCCGCAAATCAGGAAGAAATGCCGCAAATCCAAAAAGGCGCCTTTTTTGATTTGCGGCAGAAATTTCTGCCGCAACGAATCTCTAGGCATAGGGAGAAGTGTCAGACGGGACCCCCCAAAAGAGGCCCCAGGTACTTTCGTCAAGGGAGCTGGGACAAGAACTTGATTCCACCAGCTTGAACAAACACCCTAAGCATCATTGGAACCTCAATACCGTGGATGGACGAAATCCATTTCGCACCACTTTGACACCATGCAAAACCGTTATTTGTTGATATTTACGGGGGCATCATCAGCAAATCAGGGTTTCTGAACGGTGGTACGAAATGGACTTCGCAACCGTCCACAGGGGTCAGGACCTCTGAAAGGATTTGGTCAAAGGCTTGCTGGCTCTCAGGGGAGTTGGAATGACCAGAGAGAAAACCATCCGTCTGGTTTTCTTTCTTCGGGGGCGTTGTCATTCCCCATCGCAGCAAGAAAAGCTGGCCGCTGGCCTGTGAAAACTCGAAGCCACGCCCGCCTCTTGGTTCGCAGTCTCGTGGATTGCAATAGAGTCCGTGCGGTGCTTGGTCGCGTCATCTGGCCTGGGGTCAATTGGGTTGCCTGATTCGTCTTTGGAGTGGGTACCCTTGGCAGGCTATGTGGACCCTCAAACTACCCTGAAAAAAGGCTTTTTTTTGTTTGGGGCAATAACCCATGAACGTTGGGTAGTTTGAGGGTCCAGGTTTCAAGGGAAACCAAAGAAACACCGACACGGTGAAGTTTTTTCATGTGCCCCCTATTTTGGCATGTACCGAAATGGATGAGCTGATAGAAACTCCTCAGTTCCCCTGTGGCTTTGCGGGGATTCTTTGGTGGGTTTCAGTGGACCCCCACTGGGGCCCATTTGTCTAACCGGAAGCCTTGGAAAGCCAAACGGGTATGGGTCAAAATGAAACCAGGACACGGGTTTTAGGGTTTTAGTCCTTTCTGCGGTTTTGGGCGAACACGAAGTAGCCCAGGGAATCAAAGAGGTACACGTAATCCACGAAGTACCAAAAGAACCCAGTCTCAACGCACAATGGAGAAGGTGCTGATGACCAGGTTGTGGGAGTGACAGTTGAAGAAGATCAGGTTTGGGGAGGTTAGTAATGGGATTGCAAAACAGTAGTTTGAGGGACAGGCCCAAGGACACCTCGACGGCCCACCGAACACCTCCTACCCCCAAAGCGCCGCGGCACCACAAAGCCTTTTGCGGTGACGGAGAGCGATGCCAGGATATGGCGTTCGCACGCGAGTCCGAGGGGAACTTGACGGGAGTTCCCAAAAACTTGAGCCAAACGGCCATTCGGCCGTTTTGCCACATGATGAAACAACACGTGAACAAAACACACCCCCCTCATCCGATATCTGGACGAGAGAAAGGATGCGAGACAGTTGAGTTCACGACGAAAGGGACCAACCAAAAATGCCGGTGTCAACTCAGAGGTGAGCCAAACGGCATCACCTGGGCCCCAGTTAAAATCCCGCCACCACCCCGAATTATCGGGGCGACAGGATTATTTGACGAGTGGACCACATGAGTGAACAAAGACATATTGGAGGAACCAGACGAAGATTCCTCTCGTGCCGTTCATGCGTTGTCATGGGACGACACCATGCGGAGGGGGACCCTATCTGGATCACCGCGCCTCACTGCACGCCGTGGAGTGGTTGGAAGAGTAGTCGAGTTGGGAGGAAATTAGAAACGGAAGTTCCGAAATTGGTGTGAAAATATCCGGCTACGGCCGGCCCGGCACTTCTAGTGCGGTCACAGCCTCACACAGGATCGCCAGGGGAACCGTCTCCGGCGCGCACGGCAGCGGTGCGGGAGGGACACGAGCAACGCCGGATCAGCGGTACAGGGCAATGGAGACCATCACCCCCAGCAGCGCCGCATGGGCGAGAGGAGGACCGGCGCGGTCGCGTTTTTCGGCGACACACGTACTATCCTCGCCCTTCTAAGGCGGATGCTGATTGCGGTACCCGCCTACCACCCTGAACCAGGTTCTTCCCGGTCCCTGGGCACGTCGTCTCTCCGGCGTCCACCACGGTCACCTCGATCACCTCCTCCATCCCGACGGCGATCCTCACCACCACCCCTATTGTGGTCACCAGCCGGAGGTCGGCGAGGCGGAGGGGGATCTGATTGGTGACGTCGGTCATCCCTGCGCCGGTCCCGGTGGCGATCGCGACGGTCATCACCCGGGTCATCACGTCCGCGGCGCTCATCTCGCCCCGGACCGCGCCTCTCGGAGGTCTCCTCATGACGTGGAGGAGGTCGGCGATCATCGCGTCGGCCTCCGCGGGTATCCCTGCCACGATCATCCCTTTGTCGGGGCGGGCCAGGATCCTCGCGTCCACCTTTGCCAGGTCGATGTTTTCCTCGACCCTTCCCCTCACCCTTAGGACCGCGACGATCCTCGCGGGCCCCAAGCGCGGTCCTCGACCGATCGTCATCTCGGCGGGGCCGCGACTCATTTGCCGCACGAGTGGTCCGAGGCACACCCGGGGGAAGCTCCCACTCGTCGTTGTCGTCATCGCGCGGGTCATAGCCGCCATGGCCGCCCAAGGAACCGGTGGCATCCCGTGGTGGGGACGCAGGAGTTCCGGGACCGCCCGATCGAAGACGAACTCGGGGAGTTGCGTCCTCGCCGGTAAAAGGATCCTTCTGGGTGTAGAAACCCTTGGTCCTGCCCCTTCTCTCCCCACCTTCCACACCGCTTCTCGCGGGGACCGGGGATGGACGGGCAGGCTGGGCCATGCTCTTAGAGCTGGGTTGCCCGCTAGGCGGGACCTGAATGCCCCCCTGCCCTTTTTTGGGCGCGGGGACCCGACCACGAGATGTCCTCCTGGCCTTGGGTTGGTCGGACTCACCCTCCAGCTCGGACTCGGTGTCAGGGACACGAGTATTGATGGCCATGTCCTCTTCCTCAAACGGATCCCCAGTCGTTGTAACGCCTGCCGCAATGGGAGCGGGAGGAGGAGGAGGAGGAGTTGGCACAGCATCGCCAGAACTGACGCCTGCATGCGACACCACGGGAGTCTCCGGTTCTACCGGGACAGGCGGCGCAGGAGGAGCCGGGGGCGGTGGCGGAGGGGGAGGGATCTCCTCCTCGTCGTCGCCCATGGGCTCGTCAAGGTCGTCAGGCTTCTCGTCATCTTCGTGCGAAGAACCATCCGATCCCAGCTCATCCTCCGCTGATCCAGCAAAGTCGGGCTCGTCTTCGTCCTTCACGCCGGGGCCTGGTGTAAGGCGAATTCCGGGTCGATGGCGATCGCGGGGTCGGAAGCGGTATTTCCTTGGTACAGGATCGGACAGCTCCTGTTTGATGTCATCCTGGGTTTGAGGACGGTCGGCCAAGCAGGTGTCGTAGGCAACGGTGGACGTCCGGTAGATCAGATCGTCCATACTGCTGAGAACCCGGCCTTTCTCCGCATGGCCTGCAATATTCCGCAGTGCTGTGCGAGCAGCCCCACCTGGAACTTGAACCCCTCCCCGGACACATCGTTGGGGAGTATCGGAGAAAGGTGTCCTGATCTCAGCCCAATGATATGGGCCTCAAGAATGTAGTAGGACGTGTAAAAGCCGCACCGGTTGGCGTTGAAGTTTGCGGTGGTTAGGCGTCTGCCCCACTCAGCCGCATATCCCTCATATTCTTCGAAGAAGTCGGGGACGGAGCTCCCGTTGAAGGCAAGACCCCTTACCAAGATCGCCTTTGCTACCCACTCTTCCACGTTGTGGTCGACCGTGTCATGGTATTTGCCGTCAAGGACTTCGTCTCGGAGCGAGTCGTGAAGTTTTCGGAAAATGCCATCCACGTCCTCTTTGTCAAGGTACTTAGGAGGCCGCATCCCAGACATCAACAAGGACCGGGCATCGACGGCGGGACTCTGCGAGTAGAGGGCCATTCCGATGGCGTTGGCGTCTGCGTTGTTCCACAGAGCGGGGACGAAGCCCTCGTATTTTGCCAGCCAGGGAGGAATCACCCCGTCGGTGCTCGCTATCGTGCGAGGGCCGCCGTTCGTGTCTCCGGTGGGCAGGACGCCCTCATAGAAGATGGGAAGGTAGCAGGCGGTGCACAGGTGAGCGCCGACCGGGTGGGCCGTCATGCACCTATGGCATGGAACGGACACCACCTCGCGGACATGTTCCGTCTTGGTGATCTGATGATACTTCTCCATCTCGTCCCGACACTTCCTCGGGTTATCACTCACGGAGTTGAGGAAGTTGGGCGGATAGCACCAAGGCCTCAGGTAAATGATGGAGCAGTCCTCCTTGAAGTAGACGCATCTCCAGTACCCGATCGCGATGTTCTCGCGCGATGCAAAGGTACCCTGACGAGTAATATGCATGCCCCCATTTTCCATGGAGAAGAAACGTGCATCGATAGCCATGACCACATATCGGGGATCCCTCCTTTGGCGTCGACCCGAGGTGTGCAGCTCCGTCACATTGCTGTCGGTGATGCGGTCGACAGTGTCGTTGGGGCATTCTCCGTGATCGCGGAGGGATTGATATTCATCCGGCCGAGAGGGAAGGAGCTCGATCAGAGCTCGCCCACCCCGAATGATCGCCCCACGTTCTACGTAGAGCCGATACATTCGGAGAGGCACCACCTTGTAGAGTGTCTTGGGAACCACCTTGGAGGTGATAGGAAGACAAACAGGGCTCTCGTAGAGCATGTATTGGTATCGTTCACGAAATGCCCGGTAATCAGTGTCGGATCCGATCTCAAGCGACCTTACCGCCGCTATGCGGGCGGAACCAGGCAGCAACCGACGCTCCTTGTCACGAATGACGGTGATGATGATCTCGAACATTCCCACCCCATCTTCGAGAAAGGAAGACAGGAGGTACGAAGAAAAAGCATCCTCAGACTCGACGCTGGTCCCGAAGTAGTGGCTCAGGAACTTCTTCAGTTGTATCACCGAAGTAACGTTCCCTTGCCCGCTGGCAGACGAGGCCTCCAACTCTGGGTCCTTGACTGCACCTGCATTTCCAGGCTGCACAGCTGTTCCACGGAGCGCGTCGCGTATTTCCGCGCATGCTCTCCTGTAGTAGTGCGAAGAGGCGCCCGTCCTACCCTTCACCTTCTGACGGATCTCGTCGGCGAAGTAGTCCAGAAGCTCCTCGGGTGCGGGAACAATGGCCTGGATCATCAGGTCAGGATCACTCCTGGTCGGGAGGATAGGCCCTGCTCTGGATCTCACTCCCATCTCCAGGAATCGGGCAATGTCCCCGATTTTGGCGCACAGAGTAGTGATCGTGTTTCCGATCCTGGGGGCGATATCTTCGCCTCTCCTGGCGCCGAGGATGACCACGTTTTTCTTGATGGACTCCTCCTTCAGCCTCTCGAGGTTCCTCCGGGTGTCATCAGTGCCTTTCACCGCGCTGAGGCGGAGAACCGCAGGCTCCGGTTTGTCCGGTCGCACGAGCTGGCCGTCGGGAATCTGGTCGAAAATGCGCGAGGCGGACTTCACTGCTGGGACATTCCTGTACTGATCCGGCACGCTGTAAAAGGCGTAGGCGAGAGTGTCATGCGAGGATGTCTCCCAGTACGTGTACTCCTCGGAATCACGCGGGTCACCGACGACGCGACTCACGGTCCTCAGCTCGGCCAGAGCACGCTCCGCCTCGAACTGTGATCCGATGGTCGTGGGCAGCATGGCCCTCTCCTCCTCCGTGCAGTCGACGTATATGAACTGACCGGTATGCAGATCTCTGGGCGCGGCGAAGGGCCCCGCAGTGTCATGACAGAGTGCTCCTCGCCTCGACCTGGCTAGGGAGCGCATCCGCAGGAGGATGGGCGGGCTCGGCAGGGGCGTCAGGGGCTTGAGTGGCAGGCGGAAAAGGGTCGTCCTTCTTATGTTCAGAGGCCCCCGTGGCGGTTGTTCCCGCTGCCTCTCCTCCAGCCTCCACCGGTTTGTCCCGGGGCTCATTCATGTCAACGTCCTCACCGGCATTGTGACCTTCTTTCTCCGCCTTCTCCTTGGCCTCCTTGATCTCGCGTGCTGTAGGACGTCGATAAGCCGGCCAGGGGATGCCCATGATTTTGTCACCACGGGTGAAGGCGGACTCATCTCTGCGAATGATAACTGCCCGATCCTCACGCGATCCAGACATGGCCAAAGGACCGCACATGGACCGGAAGACCTGTGCGACCGATTGTGCCAGGCAGTCCGGGTACTCCCCTCTGAGCGCGGTGGTTCGCCATGTGTCAGGGATGTTCGGCTCCAGCTTGTTGCCACGATCGTCGACGCGATCGAGCTCACCAACGATCTGGTGAAATGGCAACGAACCAAGCCGGGTCTTGCGGTGAGCGGCGTGGAGGCAGTCATAGAATGTCCTAATCTTCTGCAACCCAGCCACAGCACCGGCCACGTGCGGGTGAACGTGCCCCATCCTCCAGGCGGTCGCCAAGGCCATATCAAGGCCGGCACGGACCGCGGAGAGCTGGGAGTTAAGGTCATAGGCGTTCATGTACTCTGCCGTCCAAAAGACGTCATCCATGGGAATGACCTCGCCGTTCCTGGAATCGACCATTCCGAGTCGGGTCCCGTCGTGCACCATTGCATCGCACCGTGTCCTGTTCGGATACGAGTTGGAATTCCCAAGCGGCTGCTTGGCTTTTCCGAAGATGCCGGTGTGGTGGTCGCCGGACTCGCCCTTTCGGGTCACGAACTTGGAGTCGATCTGATCACGAAACTCCGGCGGGTACTCAGGGGGAACGATCGTTTCCATGACCTTTGTCCATTCGTCAGCCTCGGTTCTATCCGTGGCCTCCTTCCCGAAGTGGACATACTGGAGCTGCTTGGGGCCATGCACAGTGCATTTGTCTGCATATGCGTGGGCCCAGTCAACCAGCGTGGCGCGTTTGGCCATTTCACGTTGCCCATGGCGATCATTGGGATGGCAGCGTTCAGCGTCCTCGATTGATCACCCTGCTCTTTAGTCACCTGGTCCGAGTTCCTCGCCTTGTTTGCGTAGCTGGCCACGATCGGCTCGAAATTTTTCTCTCGAGCAGCGATGTGGTGAAGTACGAACCTGTCGGGCCGGGCGAACGCCTCGTCGAGGGAAATCGACCCTCTCTTCGGCTCCGTGTCGTCTCCATAGTAGTTGGGATTCCGCTCATCGGGTTCCTCAAGTCCGCCGTGCACCGGATCCTTCGACTCCGTGGCGCTAGCTCGGACGACCCTGTGTCGGGACGATCTCCGCTGAGCTTTCCATGCCTCAAGCGTCTGAAAGGTCTCCTGCGAGTCGGGATCATAATACTCGCCATCGGGGGTGATGGTATATCCCTCAACGGAGACCCCCGCGTCCCCGGTGGAGGTGCGGGCATCGGGGTAAACCTCATCGAACTCCGAGAGATCCTCCTTTGTCGGAGGTCCTCCCGATCCAGTGCTCCCCCCTACCTCCATTGAAGCAGCAGTGTGGGGATCGACGCCTGGTACGTCATCAGTCGTCTGATCAAGGGTCTTCATGAGGTCTTCGAAGCTCTCCACATCATTGCCTCTGATACCGACCGGTTTGGTCACCGGCGCTGCGGGCGGCCCACCTTCAGGGGTAGGAGTCGGGACAGTGGTGGGGGCGGCCGGTTCTACCGGCGTGCCACGCCAGTATGCTATCTCGGCGTCAACATCCATGTCGTCATCCTTCTCCTCGACGGTCGGGAGCGTGGGGACGTCCTTCCTTTCACTTCCCGCTGGCTTCTTCAGCTCCTCAGCCTTCTTTTTGGCCGCCGCCGCGGCCTTGCGAGATGCCTCAGGCGTCGCGAGGCGCGGGAAGTTGCTCTCGTCCTTCCCGGGCGGAGTCAGCACAGACTTGGGCAATGGCCCCCCCCATCGGGGGGCCTTTGGCGGGTCGGCAGGCTCGGGAACCGGTGAACTTCCCCCGGAAGTGCGGATGTTTGGCGCCCGAGCGGGAGGTGCACCCTTGGTAGCCGTAGAGCCGGGATCCGGCGACTTAGCTGGCGTGCCGCCCTTTGCGGGCACGGAAGGGACAGGGGCCTTGGGGACACTCCTAATGTCGATGGGCCCCTTCGCCTTGGCGGGCGAGGCTTTCGGTGGCGAGACGGGGCGCGTCGGTGGCGACATCATCTTCGGCGTAGGGCCTTTGGGCTCGGCCTGGCGGGCAGGAGCCTTCGCCACAGAGGGAGCCGCCGCCTGTGCGGGGGGCGTCACCTTAGATGCCGCATCAGTCATCTCTACGTCATGCGATTGACCAGAGCTATCTGCCCCGGCGACCTTCGCTGGCGGGGCGGTGGAGTAGGTTAATGAATTATCTAAACCCGAGAGTCATGCTATGACAGGCCTTAAAAAACAGTAGCGGCGAGGGCGCGCGGTCACGCGCGCGCGCTATGCGCAGTGTACGCGCGGCGTGCGCGCGGCGTGCGCGCGGTGAGCGCGCAATGAGCGAGCAGCGCGCGAGCGGTGCGCGGCGGCACGCGCGGAATGCGCGCGGCGAGCGTGCAACGAGCCAGCGACGCGCGAGCAGTGAGCGGCGGCGCGCGCGAATCCAAGAGTCTCAAGCTGGTTCAGGGCGTCTGCTTGGTTTTGAAGAGTTGGTCGGAGCCGGCGCTATACGCAAACAGTAACAAGACCGACGCAAGATGAGGGCATCGCTCGAGCTCAAAGACAGAAGAAGTCGACCACTGGTGATCGAAGAAAAATAGCCCAGGATCCACACTTAAGGTGTTGCAAGTTCAAGGTTGCTCCTAGCAAAACTCATCCAAAGATGGAGTGACATGTGTTTCAAGTTGCAGGTTCCAACCAGCATTACCAGTTGCAAGCGCAAGTCGAATGAGTCAAGCAAGTCACAAGTTGGGGCTGCTCCACCCATGAGTGTCATCATCTCATCAGAGTATATTTGCATTTTGGCAATTTGTGGCCGTAGCAGGTTATTTCTATATCAGCCATGAGTCAGAAAGAAAAGACATGAATCAGGAATCGTCGCGTGATGGATCAATCATGAGCCTGACTCACCCTCAGCGCCAATAGCAGTTTTGGCCCAGTTTGTCTTTGGACATCAGATCAGGATCGGATTGATATGAGTTTGATACGCGCCCGCAAGTCTCTGCGCTGGCCAAATATGGTCAAATAGGAAGCTTGCGCACTGTGCGTTCAGGCCCCAGTCAGTTAAGCAGCTTAAGCAGCGTGTGTCTATGAAGTTGGCCACGATTGTTCAGGGCACAAGCCCGCCGATTCCTGAGGATGATGTCAGTCTCAATGTCAGTCACTGCCACTCTTTTACCGCCCTTCTGCAACAAGCCCTGGTGTTCGGGGGGCCCTTTCCTTTGGTGGCTTGCCATAAGCACCGCGGTGCCTCCTATGGTGCGCCGGGTGTACGCGTGCGAGATCTGAGAGGCTGAGAGAAGCACCTGTGAACATGTGGGAACGCAATAGTTGACTGGTGCCACCTTCATTTCAACTTTAACTGGAAACTTCACTTTTGACTCTTCACGGTTGACAGAGTGAACTTTAAACAAACTAACTTTGCGAGATCGCCGCAAGCAAAGTCATGATGTAATGTATAGCTACTTGACCTGCGTCGCACCGATTGGTCCATGACCAGTGTCAGTGTCACTCGTGACATGACTCGTGACATGACTCGTGACTCATGCCTCACATCAAACAAACTCGAGCGCTTGGTGCGCCAGCAATCTTGTTTCTCGCAGGTCGCCCAGCATTACGTTGGAAGGGGCCACCGCATGGTTCCGGTCGGCCAGTCCCATTGTGCTCAACATCATGAGTCGAATCACGATGACTAACAATATAGGGCCGTAGGGCGCGGCGAAGGTTTTCCCCTAGCTGTAGATTGCGGACGCGGATTCGGACTCAGGCAACCCAGGAACACTACCCGACTGCGTGCGAATCGGATCTGCGAATCAGTGAATTAGTGCACCGGAAATTCGACGATCCTGAGATGGGCCATGAGTGCTTGGTTTTTGAAGCTTGCCGCCTTTCCGCTTGCAGTAGCTCATGCGCTAGATGTTGCCCCGTGTGAGCCGGTGCGCAACAAACAGCTGTCTATAATTGGGTGGAAACCACCGACACAAGTAGTAGCCTGCGAGATGCGAAATTTTGACTGGCCCTTGTACAGCACGGCAGCATCGTTCAAATCACATGATTCTGCAGGTATGAGTCATCAGATGACACGCCAGCCATCACTAGCTGAAGTTGAACTGACAGCGACACTAGATAGCTGAGGCAAAAATCCCAAGAGTAAATCACGGCAACATATTTGGCTTACACCAACCACCACTGGGTGCAGTGTTCAGTCCTCCGGACAAACAAATCATTGCGCAGATGCAAAGTGTCAGTGTGGTTTGTTGTTTCAAAATGCTTGCCTGGCGGAAACCTGGTTGGCAGTTGACACCACATTGTTGCATTACGCAAGCAATGCGCATTGCCGAGCGCAAGGTAGACAGCGGATGTGATGAAACATTGCATGTGACTCAAGCTCCGTGGCCCAGCGTCTGCCTGCCACATCAGACGCTGCTTTTTTTGCGGGGCCAGCAGTTTAGTCAATAGTATTTCTCATATGTAGCTTGGGCGAAATCCTGCGCCACCAATGATGAATAGTTGAAATGATGAAACATTGATGGGACGCAACACGCACAAACTGGCCCCAAACATGTAAACCATAACGTTTGATTGGTCTATTTGATGCTTGACTGGCATTCGCACGATGGGTTCTGATATTGTTTCCATCCTTCCGCAGATACGACTAGAAATTGGCGACATGCGTGCGACTATTGCGCTGCCTCGGGTGAGCTAGTCTGAAACTTGCCAAATTAATATGTGAAGCGTGAGCAGCATGTTGATTTGGAAAAATCGTGTACGTGATTCATGACGGGTGGTACAATGTAGTACAAGTGCAAGTATTCGGGCCAAGTGGTGCTGGAGGTTGCGTTTAGTTCTCAGCGTCGGTGACAGACTGGCGCTCACGCATCAACAGCTACCGCACGCTTTGAGGCTGCTGACGCAGCACTTGTATTTCTGGCGACACGGTGTGTTGAAGAAAGAAACGCAAAGTGGAATGCCATCAGCTGGTCTGGCCATAACGCCGTACAAAACCAAAAATGTATACGTGCCAATGGACACACATCGTCTGCAAACCCCCCCCCCCCCCTCAGCGAACAAGTGTGTCACGTGCGCGCGCAGCGTGCGGGTGTGTGCGTGTGTGTGCGCATTGCGCGCGCGCGCGCGCGCGTGCGAACTATACGCGCGGGCGCGCACGCGCCGTACGCGCGCACTGCAAGCGCGCTGTACCTGCTCACCGTACGCGCGCGCTGTACGCAAACCGTACGCGCGGACTGTACGCAAAAAGTGTGCGCCAAAATCTGCTGTGTGTTTTTTCAATATCTGCTGCCTTTTGTTGAAAATCTGTTGCGGTTTTTCAAAATCTGCTGTGATTTTTTACACGTGCGGTCCACACGTGTGGTGGCCGTACGGTACGGGGCGCGCGCGCGCGCGCGCGTACGGTGTGTACGCGGGCGCGCGCGCGCGCGAACTGTACGCGCGGAGCGCACGCGCTGTACGTACGCACCGCGCGCGCGCACTGTACGTACCGTACGCGAACCGTACGCCCGGACTGTACGCAAAAAGTGTGCGCTAAAATCTGCTGTGTTTTATTCAAAATCTGCTGTGTTTTTTTCAAAATCTGTTGTGTTTTTTCAAAATCTGCTGTGTTTTTTTTGTACGTACGGTCCGCGCGTACGGTGGCCGTACGGCACGGCGCGCGCGCGCGCCGTGTGCGTACGTGCGACGCGCGCGCGCGCGCGCGAAAACCGCACGCGCGCGCACCGTGCGCGGCGCTGTACGTACCGTATGCGCGAACCGTACTCGCGGACTGTACGGAAAAAGTGTGTGCCAAATTTCGCTGTGTTATTTTCAAAATCTGATGCGTTTTTTTTCAAAATCTGTTGCGTTTTTTTTTCAAATCTGCGGTGTTCTTTTCGCACGTACGGTCCGCGCATATGGTGGTCGTACGGTATGGCACGCGCGCGTGCGGTGCGCACGTACGTGCGGCGCGCACGCGTGCGCGTGTACGGTGTACAGCGCACGCGCGCGGTGTACGTGCGCGGAGCGCGCAGTGCGCGTGTATGGCGCGCGTGAGACTCATGTCCGTTGCGCAGCCAGCGCGTTCAGCTGCTGATGCTTTTGAACCCAGCTTCAGGTCATTGGGTTTGCTTTGCTTTCTCAGTAACAAGAAATACCCACACTCATTGGCTCCAATGTGAGGACGCGACGGTTTTCCACAAGCATACACTTAAGGGCAAGAGCTGCTCCAGATGCAGGCGTTGGGGTTCCAAAAAAAGGTTTTGGACGCTTCTCAGAAATCAGATGACGGACCTGGCTGGAAACTGGTCCCCGGACATCAAAATATAGTATGTAGGCTTTGACACTTGACAACTGTGGCGATGGTTGCTTGAATCTTTCTTTTCAGTAGACTTTTCAGATTGCAGAACCTATAACGAATCACTCTACTCTAGAATCTGGAGACCCGAACTTCATACTGGTCCGATTCACACTGGCCCACAACATGGATGGGATTGATGATTTTCAGGGCTGCCGACCCCACGCCAAAGGCATGTGTATGTGTAAACGCATGGGTACTTAAGCCTGAAGCTTGTGAAACGTCTAAGCTGAATCCCTTGCAAGGGGCTTATCGGGTTGTTTCTTAGCTAAACGCCGGTGATATTGGTGGTCATGACCACTTCAAGCAAACAACAAACCGGTATCTTTCTTAAAGATCTGTTGATGCACTCTAGTCTGCGGATCACTGCAACATCAACTCTCAAGAAGCGGACAGGCGCTGGGAATGTCAGACACCATTAGCGTCTGGGACAAAACGCTCTCAACATGTTGCCCCTTTGCGTCGCCAGCGTCACCAGCAAATCCAAACATGACATTTGAATTGTAGAAACAAAACTAAAGAAACAAATTGAGACTAGCGAAGTTCGGGCGGCTGTGTCTGTCGAGTATTCCAGCTGAGTATCCCGCGCAATGTGTTGAAATCGTTTTCTTGATTAAAAAACACTGGTGATGATGCTCAAAGTGATGACCGCTGTAAGCAAACAACAAATCGTTTCCTTTGCTAAAGCATTGGTGATGCTGAGGGACCTACTCTAGTCTACGGTGGCCTAGAAGGAATCGAATTCCAAAGGCCCAAAGGACAGTTTGCGCTGCGTCACTTATGATTCCGATCTACATGCATATATGTATGTATGTGGACATAACAGGAACGCAGCAGCACCATCCTCAACACCACCAGCGCAAGCATTCCCTGGACCAAAACACACGTGATGCTGGGGAAGACCTGATGTGAGGTTGCGAAATTTGCACTCAAGATCATAGGACCTTTTCTTGGGCATCATGCTATAACAAGCATCAAACTTCTTGTTTGGCGATAGCCTGCTTCCGTTCAGTGTCTTGCCAACGTTGCCAAATTTGACCTACTTCATTCTCGACGGCTTGTTTAGCCCTACGTGCCTTGGGGGCCAAACAAAAAGAAGCCCGCTTCCAAGCAATGCGCTCGGAAGGTCTGCTCAGCCATCAAGAAATCCCTTACCATTAAGATCCAAAAGAGCCAGCGGCGCAGGTAAAAACTATTCTGGATGGAGAGTGAAGTACAGTAATGACGATACGAGCCCGGGTCCTACATCTACGCCGGACTCATCGCTGGCAGCAAACACATAACGCTGAATTTTGAGTCTGAGCTGGACAGTTAATGAAGTGAATTAATGAAGCAACCGCCCTTTCTTTTTGAAGGAGGGGTCTGCGGATACTGTAACTACACAACAACCGCTAACGTTGAATCTACAGAGACTTCAAAACTTTGAGACACATTGGCTACAATTCCTACTTAGCTCATTAATTGCAGCTTCACCTCACCTTCATTCAGCAGCTCCCAAAAAACTGTCAAACGCAACCTTGCCTTCAATTTGTCTCCCCTGCGAGATTTGAGACCGGCACGCGCTTGAGCATCTTCATTGCTAGCGTGATTGAACCATCCTACGCAAGATCTGGACGCTTTGGTGAAAGAGTTGCTTGTCCATGTTCATTGTTTTGACGGTTCCGTCGTTCGTCGCTTAAAACTTGGTCCAAAGGGTCATAGTCCCTCAGGAAACGGACTTGTATTGTTTTTGCACTCGATGATCCCAATCCTGTGCTAGGGTCGTTCGTTATCTTTGTTAGCGTTGTGATTTGTTCTGTCATGTTTTGTTTTATGAGTTTATCCCACAGCAGCCAAGGCTACAGGAACATGACACTCGAGATGATCTCCTGGCTGTTTGCGTGCTTGGCGCTTGAGAAACTCTCATCAACACTCATCTCAGGCAAGATAAGTAGTAAGTAGTACAGTATGCGCGGCCGGCCCTGTGACAAACTACATGTCTTTTGGCAGACCACTCCAGAAAAAGCCAAGGTTGAGTCTGAGTTGCGGCTGGGCTGAAAAAGAGATGAGATCTGTGTGGCCTGGTCTTGCGGTGCGCAAGCTCTGCTTGTTTTTGCTGGGCCTGATGCCAGCTGACCAGCATGTGAGCAGAAACATGTGCCACATGATATATGTCAATCAATCGCGATCATTTTATCAAATTATAGTTCATACACTCATGTAACACGTGCGATGTTTACTTCATACGCAAGTGGTTGCGTGCGCAGCTGCGCGTGAAAACGCACAACCAACTTCGAAAAACACATCATATTTGGACAAACAAATCAGGTGTGGAAAAAACAAAACATCTCGGCACACACACTTTCGCCGCAAAGTCTGAGTGTGCTAGACCGAAGTGGACCACATTGCGCGCCCGCCACACCGGATGCGGCATCGCGCGCGCCGTGCGCGCACCGCGCGCACACCGCACGCGCGTCGCACGTGCACCGCGCACACACTGCGCGCACCGTACGCGCACCGTACGCGCACCGTACGCGCACCGTACGCGCACCGTACGCGCGCCGCGCGCCAACTGTACGCACGCATCGCGCACTGTACGCGCACCCCACCGTACACATACGGTAGCCCCCTATCATGGAAGGCTCTTTCATGACTCTCGAATTTAGCTAATTAATGAATCATCCCAGACCTTGGTCTGGAGAATCTTTTCGGCCTTCACCTTCGCGTCCTCGTCGGGAGGATACATGGTCTTCTTGTACAACATGCCCAACGTTTTCGCAGCATTGGTCGCACTCATGACGCGGTGTAGCGTCCACGAGATGTCCACGGCCGCGCTGGCGAGAGCCGGGAGCGCTACCACAGCTCTGTACTTGTTCGCGGGGGCGCCGGAACTGCCGACACAGTGGTCGCCCCAGAAGGCGAAATCCGCAGGAACCACTATCAAGTTCCTCTTCATCGCTGCCCTGATGAACGTCGTGATGACGCCGAGCATGTTGGTATTTCGAGCGGGCTGAAGCCATGACGCAACCGGAATGAGGATCACCACATTCGATCCAGCTCTCCTCACGGACTCAAGCCTTTCCAGGGTGGTGTGGATGAGGGTTTGCGCGTTGCTCTTGATGACCGACACCTGCTTTTTCTCATCCCAATCGGCCAGGTCATGGAGACGGGTCGCAAAAATGCAGGTGTCATACTCCATGGCCCCCCTTCCAACCGCTTTTTCGCGGTCATGAGTGAGCCGTGTGGCCTCTTCGACCATGGTGGCGATGGGGATGTGGTAACCGCTCTCCCCGTACGGGCAGTGGAATTGGATCTTCGGGATGGATCCCTTTCGTGGCCCGCTGTCAGTGGACCGGAGAGTGTCCAGTTGCGCACTGAACTCATCCGCCGTGATGTAAGAGCCCTTCTTGGTCTTCCCGCGCGACGCAAAGCAAAGGTCGTAGAAGACAAGCACCTGGGCATTGGCCTTAATCGTTGGCTCCTCCAAGTATGTGGGAGGCCCCCAACCCGCTGCCATCGCGGCGAGGATACCGGTGACTCCGGTAGTGCTCATAGGCAGGAGGCCCTTCAACACCGACGGTATAGTCGGGACATCAGAATCAATGCATGTGAGGGCGAATTCCGGGAACACGGTCAGGATGACGTTCCTGAACATTTGGTTTCCCCAACCTATCCACTCTTTTTCGAGGGCATTCTGGTCGTATGTAGTCAGATGAGAGGTCTTAGGCCTACTCAGGCTGGGGAGCACCTCACTCTCGGGGTTCGTGATCCACTCTTGTTTGTACTTCCCGATCATCTTGTCGATGTCAAGAAACATAGTGGACGGCGCCAGATGCTCCTCCATGATGTAACCCGAATATTTCGGGTACTCATTTTCGAGCGCAAATGGGATCGACGATCCAGCCTCTTGCACCTTCACAGCGTATGTGTTGCTGACGAGACGATGCCTGGCGAACTCCGGACTGAATCCACCAGTCTTCGTGGGGGTGCTAGGAGCAGCCAATCGCTCCAGTTCGCGCTTGGTCGCGCCAATCTCCCCGATAGCATTAGGCTGAAAGAAGGCGCGCTTCCTCCAAGAGAGCGACGGAGAGCAGGGGTTAACCTCAATGTAAGGGTTGAACCGTTGCAACTCGACGTCTCCATTTGCGTAACATGTGGAGAACCCCTCACCACCCGTGATCAGCTCCAGGTCATGGGAGAACTTGATGGCGAGAGCAAAAATGGGTGCCCGAGCCAACATGAGACGCCGCGTTTTATCTCCGCGGGGGTTGTCACCGCTGGCAGCATCCACAGGCAGCATGAAAGAAAGATGAGCCCAGACTCCTTGGCCGTAGTGCGCCCACGGGGTGTACCCGAGCGCTTGGCTGTATACCAGCGACGTCCAAATCCCGAGTTTGTCCTCGGACTCTGAACTCACCACCTCTTCATGGGCGATGGAGGCCCAAAGGGAGAACTGGCTGAGTCCGTGTGCCCAGAGCTTGTTCTCAATGCTCCCCTGTTGCCATTGGTTCCAATTCGGGGACTCGGCATCAATGACGGACGAGAGAGAGGGTACGATCCAATATCCCTCGCCTGCCGTGATGCCGTAGTCGTGGGCCACGTTGGTCACCCCGGGGGTGGCGAGCCTCTCAACCTTGTTCCACAGGAAGAACTGGTCAAGCACGGTTGCGACCTTCAGCTCAGAGGTCATGTGCTCCGCAAATGCTCCAAACCCGCCGTAGGCCTCCATGGATGGCAGATGGTCGATCGATCTGCTAGTGGTCCTATCCTGACACATGTCGATGATTTCCTCCAAGGTTCTATCCTTAATGAGGGAGATGCCATCAACAACGATCTCTGGGGGAACGAACATAGCAAGAGGGCGCATTTGTAGCCACTTTCTCACTATGGAGGGCTCGTACTGAGTGAAGCTGCTGATGCCTCCCGTGTGTTGGGAACGGCGCGGATCACCCATGTCATAGCAGTCGGTTGTGAAGCCGACATAGCTCCGGTACTGGTTCTGCTTGACCGCCAAGTACTCAGTCCTCCAGTTCTTCTTCAACTCCCCGTCGGCGTTCGTGATGGACGAAGACCATCCTCCTCCGGATGGTCGACAGCAGGGGTGTACTGCCGGGTCGACATCCTTCGTCTCATCAAGCCCGAGCGGCGCAATGTGGGCGTAAGGGAGGTAGTGGGTGGCAGAGCCACGGATGGGGATCGCATCGCACAGGATTGCCGCAGCGGTCAGGGCATTGTGCTCAGTGGCGATGAAACCAGAATCCTTGAGCAGGGCGATTATGTTGGCCGCCCTTCCTCTTCGGTAATTTAGGATTTTGGTCCTAACATCCGCGGGAAAGGAATCATAGCCCTCACATTTGACGAGACCATTGATCATAGTCTCCACCTGCTCTCCGGTGATCACATCGCTCAAACGGGCAGCCTTTAAAGCCGCACGACCGTTGAGCTTGGAAACCCAGCTGTTGAAGCTGTTCTGCATGATGTTGGCCACGGCTTTTACGCGGCCGGTGACAGGGTAGGGGAACCGCAGCGATGATGCGCTGGGAGGTGTGGGGAGGCTTTTCTCAGCCCCAGCCCTGGTGATCGATCCGCTTTCCGCGGAAGCCATATCACAGAACCCGCGTAGAAGTAGCGGAAGTGGGAAGTGGTCCAAGGCAGCCGCCGGCGGCGGTGCAGGAGGGCGATGGAGATCGCCGGAGGTCGCACAGCAGCGGTGCGTGAAGGTGGTGAAGATCACCAGCAGCCGAACGGCTGTCGAGGCCGGGGTGGAAAGTCCGTCTAGGACACGTCACCCGGGCCAGGGAATGTCGCAGCAGCGGCCCAAAGCGCGAGGCGGGGCGGCTATGTGCAACACTCAGGCTCTCACAAATAGTGAAATAGAGGAGCTCAATTGGATTTAAAGATGAATCGTACACAATCTCAAGACCGACAATACCATCAAGAATAAACAAAGGTCAAAGCCCCGTGTGTAGGGGAGTCCCATATGGTCTTGAAGTGGTCGGAAATGTGCATCGCTTGCCGATGTAGACTTCCGAGGAAGTCGTGCTCAGCTGAGAGAGCCAAAAAGCGACATGTAAACGCTTATGAGCATCCCACACTGCATGGCGAGCAACAAGAGAGCACAGGTTCAACAGAGATCGAACACATTCAACCGAAAATTTCATCGAAAATCCTTCCCCAGGCAACATCGTGAAAAGAGAAGTTGTTCTTCCCGTTTCGAAGCGATATAGAGCAGGGTGCACAGCGTAATCGATCATTAGTCCGTTTGTTCACGGCAACAGTAATGACGGTGGCGTGACCGCAAGCTCCAACCTGGCAACTGCAGAGATTAGATCTGTATAGGTCATGGTCATCAATAAATTGGCGGATTTTCTGAACGCAGAGTCCGGGTAGGTCGCCACCAAATCCGATAACAATGTCAAATTCGTGATGTATAGCATTCAGGGCAAAGGCAAGAGTAGAGGCAGTAAGCGCGTCGCACTTTTGTCGAAACCTCCTGATCTTGGACCAATCCCTTTTGCAGGAATCCGGGCATGAAGGAAAAATATTGAACACGGCAAAATTATCTCTTTTTCCTTTTAATCCGGGATACGTAGAGATCCCTCCGGTGCTTCCATCATCGAGATCGATTTTTACGACTCTGTGCCCGCGCTGAGGGGGCAGGAGTGGTAACACAGATGAGTCAATGACAACGGTCAGGTTGTCATTCTCAGACGCCCTAATCTCGGTGATTGAAATCCTGCAATCTGAGATGTTGGCGTCATTGATGAAGGAGTTGAACTTTGAGTCATGATCGGATTCAACGCGAACCCCCCTGATTGGTGGAAGAGCAGGAGCGGCAGGGGGAATATGCACGGGTTGGGTGGGATGGGAGAGATATGATTGCAGAAACCCCTGCTTGAACATCCCAAGGGTGTGGAGATTTTTGCTCCATACGATCTTGTCGACGCACGCCTTTGTGAGGATGTCGGCTCCCTGATAGTCCGAAGGGCATGCAACGAAACGGAATATCTTGTCGTTGTATCGCTCATTGAGCCACGCGATATCAACCCGTTGGGTACGCGACATGTATCGCATGTTCGGGTTATTGCCCGTGACGATTATTCTGCACGCGGCTTCATTGTCCTCAAGGACGCTGATGGGTTGTGGGATCGAAGCGTCATATTTGATTTTGCACTTACATACGATTGAGTCCGAGGAGCCGCGACCGATGGCAAAGTGCCAGAGAGCGGCGAGCATCATGGCCTCTTTGGAAATGCCGTGATCGAGGGCGACAATTTCGGCCTCGGGAGTAGACTTCGATACGGAAGTTTGCTTCTTGCTCACGGCGGTGATGGGCATGTAGGTGCGGGGGCCAACGAGGCACACGAGGACCCCGGATGTGCTTTTTGCGTCGGTGCGATCACCGGCGAGGTCAGCATCGCAGTAGGTGACGACTTCGATCATATCAGATCGATCGCCAACCCATCCATAGAGGTGCAACTCAATGGTGGAGTTAATGTACGACACGAGCCTGTGAAGCTTCTTGTCGCACAATTGGTTCCACTTTGTGATTCTGCTGGCAAGCGCTTGCACTGGTCGGATTAAATCATAACGGCCCATACGAGCACCATATAAGATTTTCATTAAGACTTGTGCAGCTGCGTCGCCTAGGACGCCGGGCTTGGCAGAGATGACCTCGATGTCTTCTTTTTGATCAACAAGCCTGTCAAACTCCGGGTTTACCGGGTTCTCGTCAAATTCAGGCTTGCTCTCGTCGAGGAACGGGGTCTCGACAGTCTGAAGGGCCTTTGGAAATTTCGACTGGCAAAGTTCGAGGTAACGCTCAACACATGCTTGCATGAAGCAAGATTCGTTGTACTTGATGAGGTTGATCTTGGCTTTGCCGCGACATGCGTCGGCAGCAGGCCTTCGGTCCGGCCCGAAACGCATCTCCGGTATAGGCTTTGAGGGAGGATGTCCGACCGTCCAGGCAGTCCTCGGATCGAAGGGCCCATCAACGGTGGCTGATCTGAACTCGTGCTCGCAGCCGAGATATCTCTTGAGAGGACGGGGCTCCTCCATATTGATAACGGAACCTATGAGTCTCCACCCTTCGGCGAGGTTAGCCGATGGGCCACTTTGCTTGAAATCGTCAACATAGACAACGAGAAAGGTCTCAAGTGCAGGGTGACGAAAAACACTGGGCCAGTCGGGGATGGGCACAAATCCAACCTTTTTAAGTTGGGTCTCGCAGTGCTGTTCCCAAAAGCCTCCAGCGTCGGGGTGTCCATAGAGCGCAAGAACAAGGGGGCATACGGGGTCTTGCATGCCCTCCCATTCCTTTGGCCATTGGTCACGGGGAAGGCGTATCCAGGTCTTGGTTCCGCCGAGCAACGCCTGTGTATATGCGGATTCCCCGTCGCTGACTTCAAGCGAGTTTCCTGGCAAAAGTCCGTATGCATCAGCAACCTTTCCCGCCGCCATGGTGGCAGGGCACGAAGTGATTTCGGAAAACAGAGCCCAGGCATTGGACTCGTCCCTAACGTGACACCCCTCGAAGACAACACGGCCCTTGAACTTCCTGTTCGGATCATCCTCAGCAAGTTCGTGATTCTTTTCGACGCATATGTCAAAGATACGACCAACATGAACTTTGGTCCCTTCTCGTTTTGCCTCAGCAGCGACGTCACGCCACTCACGCACCCTGGATTGGTCCCAACAGCCGAGATCCCTAAGCTTCTTCCACTCTTTTTCTAGGGCGGCGAAGGCCTTGGGATCGAGCTTTGCCTCCTTTCGAGGCACAGGGCGAGCGACACAGGCACTGAACGGAGGGAGCCCGAGAAATGGACTGTGACCGGACCCATCGGCCCCACGAGGCATGGCAAACCACTCGGTGTTTCCGGTGGAGGACCACATATGTGATGGGAAAGTAGCGGATGCAGCGGGGGCACCTTTGTCGGTGCTACCGAATCCTTGCCCCCCTCTTTCGGTGGCACGCGGCTTCTGCACGCATATGACGGGCTCAAGAATAGAGACGCGCTCAAGAATGAGTTGCGCGATTTTGTCTCCCTTCTTGATGAGGAAGTCACTGTTCGAATGGTTGAAGATTACAACTTTGACCTCTCCGGTATAGTCGGGGTCAATGACGCCGGCACCGATGTCAATCATGTGCTTGGCAGCAAGGCCAGAGCGGGGGGCTATTCTCCCGTATACTCCCTCGGGAATGGTGATGGCTAAGCCAGTCCCGATGGTGGCTTTGTCGCCAGCGGGGACTATGTGATCATCGGCCGATTGAAAATCCAGACCAACACTTTCAGGAGTCCCGCGATACGAGCCACTTGGCCGCGTCCCAAAGCTGCGGGCCCCCCTTTGGGCGCCTGTGGTCCCACACCAAGCCGCAAAGTGTTCGGGGATAAACCAACTGATCGAAACCCCAGTGCATGGTTGTCGTTGGGACACATTTTACGTATCGGGACAGCGACCCCTTCCCGAAGAGGATGGATGTAGAGCGCATGGGGGTCTCTTTTCCATGCAGCGCGGTTGTTGGGCTCGGCGACCGCGACAGGAATCGTAGATCTCTCAGTCCTCCCTCTGTACCAGGATTTGATGATTGTCTGGCACATCTGCTTTGGATAGAGGGCAGTGAGCGGAGTGAGGGACCCCTCAATTCTGGCGTGCGCGAACCCCTTTTCATGATGACACGTTCGGCCCCCGAGCGCGGCGGCGAGGTCGGGAGAGTTCGTGGCGATTCTCCACTGCTTCCGGATGGGCGTTCCGTTCTTGTCCTTCATTCCGAAGTCGCATCCGTCAATATTGACAGTGAGAATCTCAGGATCGTCAAGAAACTTCTTCATGAAGGGTTGAGACCATCCAAGGCAATGACGTGGCCATTCATAGGCAATTCGTCCACCACCCTTCCGCACTTCACGAGAAACTCGAATGAAGGCCGCGAACATGATTTGGGACTGTCTTCGAGCGTCGTTAAGCTCGGCGGCGAATTCGGGTCCGTACTGAGAAAGGTTGACGTATTGCCAAGTACTCCAAGGTCCACAGGGAATAGAGGACCAAAGATCGCATTTAGGATTCTTCCTAACGATCTCGATTAGCCTCTTAACATCCTTGCCCTTAAGGATATCAAAGGAGCCCTTGTGCACGCGAATGGCATCTCCACCAAATTCGAACATAGTGGCGGAAAGTGCGGAATCGGCTTCGCATGCAAATTCAATTAGGAGTGATTTATTGGAGGTGGCCGGCGCGCCAGGGTGATCGTCGCCAGGCTTGGAGCGAGACTTCTCAACCTCAAGCTCCCTCTCAGTGCTGACATAGATCCTTCGCGCGGTGAGCGACATGGCTCGCCAATCATCGGACGAGATGGAGTTGGGCTTCCCCGTCCCGGTGTAGGGACGTTCTTTGCGTTTGGAGGACTGAGGATAATCAATGTCCTCCTTACTTCCCGGTAATACATCTTCGCAGAGCGGCTTCTTGGGAGAGGGACGCCTCCTTTTGGGCGCGCACCCCTTGTCAAAGAGGATGGTAACCCCGGTCCAGAACTTGTGTGTTCTAACCCGATGGCCGCTGGCATACACATCACGGGAGTCGCGATAGACCTCATCTCTGGAGTCGAGGAAGTTGCAATGAGTGATCCTGACGTCGTCGAGATCAGCTTGGACCGGCCCCCCTGAAGGCAGAGGACGGGTGTCGTCTCCAAAGAAGTCCTTTCTCGCCTTGACATGGTATCGATGCCAGGACCTTTCTTCTTCAAAGCGCACCCAGTAATCATCCCTTTTGTCAGGGGAAGATCCATCCGAGACGTGACGATCTACGAGGTCAGTCTCAGGAACATTGTCAGAGTCAGCATTCTGTCGCCGATTTCGACGATCATCCTCATCGACCCCATGGTCAAAGCGCCCCTCGTCAAAGCTGAAGGACTCGTCTTCACGGGGCAGAATTTTTCCGCTGAGGTGATCAGGGTCTGATAGGCGATCATGCTTGTATGATGCAATTTCTCGGGTACGAGCCTCATATGCTTTTAGCAGAGGAAACACGAACGGCTCTTCAGCATCGTGGTAGATCTGTTTCACTTGGTGGATACTGGGTCGAACAACTCCAGCCTGAAAATGCTCGAGGTCAGCAACATAGTAGTCGCCCTTCCATTTCCCTCCAGGTTCGAACCGATAACCAAGGAAAACACCAGGTTTGGCTACAGGGGCGAACTTGGGAGCCTTATAGTGATCGTGTTCTTCGCCGGGAACAGCGGGAGCGATACTAGATTCTTCTTCAGCGAAATCAGCGAGGGGGTCGTAGTCACAGTCACGCAGAGCTTCCTCGATTTCTTCTGCTGACATGGGTTCATAGTCATCATCAGAAAGAGGTGCGTCTTCCCTTGAGGTTTCGCCCCATTTCTCGAGAGCGTGGACGTCGACCTGAAAATAGGTTTCGCCAATCCAATCTTGCGATTGATCATCTCTAGGATCACTCAGGTTTCTCCACGTGGTTGACTGAATAGAGTCATTTTCACCGTTGAGATATTTAATGATGGTGAGAGTTTCGTCAGCGAGGAATTCAACGTCGATTGGGCAGTTGGAGCCCCTTGGATCGAAGAGTTTCTTTCTGGGTGTCCGGTGTATACGGATAACACACTCGTTCTCTTCGTCTTTGCTCCAATAGTCATCGTCGGCAGGCTTATTTTGATCTTCGGGGGCGTTTTTGATCCCCCCCTTTTCAACTCGACGCGGCTTGGGGGCGACGGGGAAGAAATCAACCAAGCAACCGAAGGGAAGAAGCTTGCCGTTGAAAGGAAGGGGGGCGTGTCTTTTAGACCACGCGCTTCCACCTCCCCGATTCTCGATGTTCCTAGCGACGGCAAAGTACTTTGTTGCGTAGGGCCACCATCGGGCTTCTAACCCGGCTTGACGTAAAAGCACACGTGCACCATGAAGGACTAATTTGACTTTGTTTTCAATGATGCCGTTGGTCTTTGGCATTCCCGGAGTAGACCATTCATGTATCCAGCGCAGTTCTTTGCAAGCACTGACAAGTTCTTTAGCTTGATCAGTGTGCATCATTTTGATGTCATTTTGAGGCCCTGCGAAACGGTTGAAAGCGTCAACGGTGTTAGCATCAGAGCGGTTCATGACAGGCATGACATCGATCCACGAAGTGGCGAGATCATAGAAAACGATGGCGTCGGCCTCGCCGTTGATGCCCCTGTCACGTAGCCCTCGCAGAACCATCGTGTCGGCGGTGACTAAGTCGCCAAAGTCTTCGGCTCCATGACCAGCCGCGCCCTTTTTCCGGAACAGTCTAACATTCTCCATCTTGGCACGCTGGCAGTGAGAGCAAAAAGGGTTCTTGGGAAGATGAGTCATCATATGACGGAGGGTCAAGGCGTCAGCTCTCCAGTCCTCAGCGCTACGCAGAGGGCCGTGACCTTCAAGTTCGACGGTTTCCTCAATTGGATCAGAGGCAGGAGGATCAGGGTCAGGTGAGCCAGGATGGCCTTCAGGTACTGAAGGCATGTCCTTTGTTCCCCCTAGGATGACATCCCCGGAAAGAGCAGAAGGAGCGGGAACAGCAGGGATGTCAGGGTACTGATCGGTCACCGGAGAACTGAAGTTACAACGTGAGGCAGGCAAGTACGGGACGTTGTTCAGCACGTCGAGCACAATTTCCTTGCCATCAGGTCCTTGAAGGACGGGAAGCTCACCTGCGGGCCAGGTGAATGTATAACCTTGCTCCATACAGCGTTTGCCGATTGAGATGAGCGATGGCGTGTTCTGCATGACGTGGGCATCAATCACCTCGTCAATGTCCTGCATATCAGCAGCAATGCTTCCGAGGGTCGACGCCGTACCGTTGGCGGTCTGCAGGGCATGGGTACGTCCAGTTTTCTTCACCAGACTCTGCTCTCCGGCACTAAGTTCGTTCAGTCCAACAAGGTCGATGGGGCAGCCTGTATCAGCAAGCCATCGGATCGATCGTTCGTGCCCAGGAGCGGATGGAGTGGAGGACATGCGCGATGCTCTATACATCATGCGCCGTCGAATCGGTTTGGATTCGAGGTATTCGCCCTCCTGATCAATGGCGACCTGCTCCTGCATGGAGAGTGCGCGGAGAATGGCCTTCTCACTTTGCCGTTCAATGGTGATCTTTGAAGCGTTCTTGAACTCCCCGGAGTGAGTATATGATGGATTCCTGGATTTCTGAGAAACATGAGAAATCTGCTTCATAAGGTTGTTATCGGAAACGACGAAATACTCAATCATGGCGGAGTCATTGATCTGAACTGTCGGGCTGCGATCGTCGTTGTAGACGTTCGGACTCATAGAGGCATTCCACGCGGCACGCTTAACAGGATCAGTGTATGACCAAAAAATAGTTTTCACGTCGCCGGTAAAACCGATAGGACAGAACATCCTATTCCGCGAAGTGTGAGAGGTGATTGGAAGGTCCTGGATAACCCGTCCGTCGGGGATGGAAACGGTACGTCTCCACACCACATGCTGTAGCTCGGGGCCTCCACCAGTGGGTCCCTGAAACATGCAAGCCCGGTGATCGGTTCTAGACCACACCTGTGCATCAGCAGGAGGAGAGCGGCCGGGTGTCCTGTCAGAAAGGGCACCCGTCAGGCCACCAGATTCGCATTTGGTCGCTGGGCATGCGATAGATATTCCCGGCGAGGCCTGTGGGTAACGGCCCGCCCCTCTCAGAAACCCTCGTCAACCCCGGGTGCGGGACTGTCAATTCGCCCATCAGGATAGGGATTCGACGAATCACCCCCCTGCTCAGTAGCAGGGGCACTGGGCTTCCTGGGAAGCGGAGCTAGGTCAGGAGGGGGCTTCTCATGCTTGTACGTGCACTTTGGACGCGTGCACTTGCCGACGTTTAGCCACTCTCTGCAGTACCCAGGGTATATGGGACCGTCGTTATCGCGGGGAGAATTCGGCTTCTCCTCATGGTGCGCAAAGCGGCAGTCAGAACCTCGCCTACATTGCCCCTTCTGCCAATCATGACAGACTCCAGGGGTGGCAGGATGCTCATGGCGGCGATCTCTTCCTGGAGAAGGGCGCTCCCTGCTATTCCGCCTGGGGTCATCAGATCGCGTCTTTCCGCGATCACGATCACTTGATCTCGCGTCCCCTGTCTTGCGAGTATCCCCAAACGGCGAAGGACGGCGCACCCCAGGAGCGGCGGCATTCGGGTTGCGATCAGCATGCGGAGATCGGGAGTACATTCGATCCTTTATCTCAGAGACATTGTACCTCGTCCTCCACCTCGATACAGCGTTACGAGCGGCCCTCATGATCCAGTCGTAATTTTGCACGTCTGGATTACGATCCCAGTGTTGTACGTCAGGCATCAAGCATGGTGAGTGTCGAACTTGCTCAAAGAAAACATGCTGAAGAACATGGTGATCAATCGGTGCGGTGATTCCGCCCAGGAGTCCTTCCCATTTATCAAGGAATTTCTCAAGCTGAGGCTCGCCAGACCCGGCAGCTCTGCCGAGGGATAGGCGAAGAAGTTCATTCGTACGGATAGACTGGCTCCCGACTTCATCGGGACGAAGGTACTCAATGAGACAGAACAGGATCTGGCGGCTTTTCAGCCTCGTCCCCCTTTTTACCTGAGCCTCTTCAGTCAGCCTGCTGATCTTGGCAACTATAGGTTTCGATGTGATGCACTTTCTCAGTGCAGCATTGAACCTATTGTCAAGGATCGGGTAGAGGCACTCCTCATCAAGTTCCTCTATTGCGCTGGCGTTCTCGACACTCATGACCCAAGACATGGCATATGGCGAGTCATAGCTGAATGCGTTGCTCACGATTTCTCTCGTGGAAATGATCCAGTCTCGCAACTCATGCGGTGCGGGCTCTTTTTCGAGCTCTATGTTGGCGCACTTGTTCGCCTCAGATGGCAACGAAGTTAAGGGCGGTCGAGTAGCCTGCCCAAAAACATGGGGAGGTAAAACGCCGTCTCTGCCAATGGATATGGCACACAGAGAGCAACTCCCGGACGATGGCGGGCAGCACGCGGCGCATAGAGAAGTGCGGCACAACGAACAAGTTTGGAAGCATGGAGGTGTCCCGGGGATGCTGGTCTTGACATTTATGTTGCACCGAGGGCAGACCCTCTCCTCAGCGGAAGATCGGCGAATATCGGGAGCTCCAATACCGCCGACGCCACCGACGCCATGCACACCCTTACCGAGTCCTGGTGGAAGAGAAAAACCAGTTGGCCCGCCAGAGTTATCCTGTGCTCCGTGGTGAGGCTGTGGATTCTGCTGATTTGTCACAGCAGCGTCAGGTCCGTATCTCCCGCGAATGACTCCCTGAGACGTTCCATGCTCAACCTGACCGGTGAAAATCCCCCCTGTAGGGGAACATCCGGGGTACGTGTTGATGGTCCCCCTCGGAACTGCTCGTCCGACTACGGGCGAAGACATTGCCCTTGGTGGCATTGGCCCGGCAGCTCCGGCGTGGGAACAGAAACCAGAATTCCCTTGGTGCGGTTCAGGACTCCGATGTGACGGATCTCCACGTGATGGCCCGGATCCAGGATCAGGAGCAGTGCCATCCCGCTGATTATGATCAGGAATGCAATCAGGTCCTCCAGGCCCCGCACTGGGGCCGCGATGCTTAGTTTTCCCGTCGGGATCAGCTCTCAGACAACCGAGGCAAATAGGTCGAACACTCGACCCAAAACGACGTACATCGTCAGGCGAAGCGATGTGTTGATCGCAGTACTCGTCCTTGCATATGAGACACCTCACAAGTCCGTGTCTCCCCCCTCTTCCTCTGCATGCGCGGCATCTAGGAAACTGATCGCTGCACTTGAAACACGAGTTACAGTCATGGTCAAAGCAGTCTTCGCAGACTGACTTGCCGCAGCTTCGGCATGGATAGCGAGGTTCCCGATGCTGTGGATGCCCGGGCTCCTCATGAGCACACCTGGCCCGGTTATCAGGGGCAGCGCCGGCAGCCCGAGCAATGGCCCTCGTTCTAGAGGGATCCCTGCCGAAGATGGGGGCTGATGGTGATGGTGGGGGTGGCCCCGAAGGAGGTGGAGGTGGAGGAGGCCTCGCCGAGCTGACGGTGCGAGCATCACGAGGAGGAGAACCTCTAGGAGCCCTTCCCTGGGTTAAGGGATCAGTGTCTCCAGATTTCTCCCATGATCCCGTTCCGGCGGTCGAACCAGCGCCAGCACTTGAGGATCCGCAGGCAGCAAGAGGTTGCTCCCTCAATTCAGCGATCTGCATGTTGATCTCATTGACCCTCAGCACAAGCTTCATAAACTGCTCTTGCATGTCCCTCGGATTGGGGCCTAAGCTTTTGTCATGAAGGTCCTTGACGCATCTAGCAATGCGGGACAATTGAAGCTTGAATTCTTCCTGTTTCTGTGAGTTCTCATTGAGGGCTCCGGATACCCTATCACTGAACTGCTTCAGGTCGGTCGCAGGAACGAGATGCTGGATATACGTCTCGACGTTCCCACGGATGGTTCTTTCTCTTGAGATGGTTCCCTCAATGTCGATGACACTGCGAGAGTTCGCCTCAACTTCGTCTTTGATTTTCCGAACCTCAGCCTCAAGGGCCCCGATCTCAGAAAACCTAAGAAGCTGGACCTTGACGTTCTCAAGTGATTCGGCCTGCTCGCGAAGTTCAGCAGCGGATATGACGATCGAGTCAGATCTCTCATCATACATCTTGAAACGCTCATTCATCTCCTTCTCGCTTCGGGCGACCCACTCGTGGAAATCACGGAACTTAGCCTCGTGTTTTGAGAGAGTTCCGGCAACGGCAGAGAAAGATGATTCAACCTTCTTCTCGAAGGCGTCAACACGGTTATTGATCTTCTTGATCTCACCGACGCAAGCGTTGATATCATCCCTACATGAACGAATCTCAGCTCTGCATCCCTGGATTTCGGCCTTGCACCCCTTGACCTCGTTGTGGATCGCGAGAAGCAGTCGTTGAAGCTCAGATGCAACAGGATGGCCGCCACTTGTGGAAGCAGACGGAGCAGGACGACTATCAGCGTCATGATCTCCGCGACTATTCTCTTCCCTGTCGGGAGTGCAGCCCGGAGTTCCGATTTGAAAGAATGCGGGGACAACGGAGTCGTTGACCGGTTGATTCGAAGGAAGCCCTCCATATCCAGGGGCAACAGTGCTAAGTCCAGGTCTCCGGTTCCTAGGCGTAGAGTTAATCCCGTCATCAGTCTCCTTCTCAGACATCGGGGCATTGGAGCTGAGCCCAGACCCCGCAGAGTGTATAGGAACGTCAATAGGATCGTGATGAGCTGGGGGATTAGATCGCAGTCGTAGAGCAGCTTCACGTCTCTCGGGTGACTCAGAGCTCCTCTTTGTGGCTCGTGAGTCAGTGCCGGTTTGTCCCGACACATTATCAAATGATGATGATCCGCGAAGTTGAGCTTGATCTGGATTAGGTTGAGTGAGATCAAGCCGTTGAGCAACGTCACCATTGAGTGGCTTAGGGGAAAGTACTTTGGCAACGCGGCTCGGCGGGAGCGATGTAGTTCGTCTCTCTGGTGTGACCTCGGCCTCATCGATTACATCAAGGATCCCAGGAATGGTTTCATCATCTTCATTTCCTCTCCTGGGTGGCTGATGGAAGGGGATGTCGAGGAGGTCAAATGGAGTAGAGCCAATACCAGGTGTATCCTGCTCGGATCCATCGCTGGTACGGTGGCTGGACTGCTCCTCGAGGTCGATGACGTCGGGGGCGGACTCTTTTCGAGTCTGACGCCGATTGAACGCCGCGAAGAGACCGGCATGGCTTCTTGACGAAGAGGAGGAAGGATTTGGGCCTGCTGTTTCGCGGCCCGCATCCGATCGACTAGTACCTGATGTCCGATTTGGCGGATTTGAGCCCGCGTTGTAGCGGTTCGCATCCCGACCTCGGGTACCTGAGGAAAGCGGTGGATTCGGACCAGCGTTGTAGCGGTCCGCATTCCGGTCGCGGGTACCTGACAGGTGAGATGATACTGCATCAGGGATGAAGTCCATATCCGCCGGACTGGGGTGATCGTGAATGATGTCAATGTCGGATGAACCTGAGACGGGAGGAGGGCCAGCTATTTGCGGCCAATCCTCAATCGCCCGTTTGCCCACCTCGGGTTGGGCCGAACCTGCAACATGAGAAGGGGAGAAATCTTCAATGGGGTCATTTTCTCCATCATGAGGAAAACCCTGAGTAGGCTCATGCGTAGGCAGGGCATCAAAAGATCTGTCAATTCGGGAAGGCTGAGACCTCCAATCAGCATCAAAAAGGGATTGAAAATCCAGATTCCCAACCGAAACGGGGGCACCCGAGTTAAAGTCGAGCCGACCGAAATCAGGCGGTGTAGCCTGCGATCCACTGCCGAGGAGTTGGTCAAACTGATCCCATGTAAGGGCCCATGATTGAGCCGGCTCCGGATGAGCAGCATGATGGACAGCCCGGTCCTCGATCTGGAGCGCCACGAACGGAACAGTAGGCGAAATCGATGAGGGCACCTGATTTGGAGGAACCTCAGCCTCTTCTAGAGGGGGTCCGTCCTCGATCTGGAGCACTGCCGCCGGGATAGGGGCCTCCGCATCCTCATCAAACACAACCTGAGAAAGGATCCAATCGTCCGTGATCACCCCGGGATTGGGCTCTGCGCCCACCATCGGGGGAATGGGCCACAGCCGGCTGTCTAAGCCGGGGGCAGCAGGCGCGGCGTTGCCGCGAAGGGCGTTGGCCTCGTCGTCCACGAAGCCCGGCCCACGATGAGAAGCTCCGGGGGACGCCATTGCTCGTACAAGTAGGCGATGGGAGCAGGTAGCGGGTCACGTCCCGCAACCGGATCACCAGCCCCAGCTTCTAGCTGGTACGGCTGATAACCTGCGGTTTTGGGCGAACACGAAGTAGCCCAGGGAATCAAAGAGGTACACGTAATCCACGAAGTACCAAAAGAACCCAGTCTCAACGCACAATGGAGAAGGTGCTGATGACCAGGTTGTGGGAGTGACAGTTGAAGAAGATCAGGTTTGGGGAGGTTAGAAATGGGATTGCAAAACAGTAGTTTGAGGGACAGGCCCAAGGACACCTCGACGGCCCACCGAACACCTCCTACCCCCAAAGCGCCGCGGCACCACAAAGCCTTTTGCGGTGACGGAGAGCGATGCCAGGATATGGCGTTCGCACGCGAGTCCGAGGGGAACTTGACGGGAGTTCCCAAAAACTTGAGCCAAACGGCCATTCGGCCGTTTTGCCACATGATGAAACAACACGTGAACAAAACACACTTTCCATTTGCCAGGTTACCCTGTATATTCTTGACCAGCCATGTCAAACAGCTGTTGTGAAGCACCACTTCGCACCAAGCCTCCACCCCACAAACCACACTCGCACCCTGCATAACAACCATCAGCGGTACGTCTGGGGTCAATGATCCTTCAAAGCAGGCATGAAGCATAAGATTCACTTGCAATAAAGCCAGACGGGACTATCCATAGCAGGTGAGAAACACCAACTTGCAGCAATGCACTGAGAGAGCGCAAGCAGAGAAGCACAGCTTCGGTCCTTACTGCAAACCTGAAACCAAGTGCGGACGGGATTGTTTGAAAGCAAAGCGGCAAAAACAAGAAGGAGCAAAGCTTAGATTGGTGACTGGCAGCCAATCCTTCGAGTTGCTCTCGAACCCCGTGAGCGATGAAAGGTGTTGGTCCACTGCCTGCAAAAAAAAACACCAAGAAACCAACTTCAAACTGTTCGCTGGCAGTGAGCCGCTCATCCGTTTCAATTGTCCAAACGATCCAAGGCGAGGCGTTGGAAAAACCCACTGGGAGCCCCAACTGTTCGCTGGCAGTGAGCCGCTCATCCGTTTCAATTGTCCAAACGATCCAAGGCGAGGCGTTGGAAAAACCCACTGGGAGCCCCAACTGTTCGCTGGCAGTGAGCCGCTCATCCGTTTCAATTGTCCAAACGATCCAAGGCGAGGCGTTGGAAAAACCCACTGGGAGCCCCAACTGTTCGCTGGCAGTGAGCCGCTCATCCGTTTCAATTGTCCAAACGATCCAAGGCGAGGCGTTGGAAAAACCCACTGGGAGCCCCAACTGTTCGATGGCAGTGAGCCCATCCGTTTCAATTGTCCCAATCCAAGGTGAGGATTGAAGGAAAAACCCACTGCGAGCCCACCCAGCCCCCAACTCACCCCCCCGCGCAGGCCTACTTCCGATTCCAAGGACCGAGTCCTGAAGGCGGAGCTGGATGCCGCGTCAATCCGATGCCGTGAAGATACAGCGCTACACTGGGCCGCTGGCTGCCCTGAGATCCCCCTTTTTTGAACTGTTTGTGGGTCAAATCACTAAACACCAAAAGGCTAAAAAGCTAAGTGGATGGCTGGGAGATACTCATGTGGTACCTCTTTAGGCTTGTGACCGGAGCTCAAACAGGAGAAATTCAACAGCACGGAACGGCAACTCAAGGAAAACTCAAAAGCAACTCGGCAAAAACAACTACAAGCACAGACTCCAAAGAAACACACAACAAACACAGAAAACACAAAGGACTAACAACAACTCAGCCTTGAACTCGACCTCCCCGACTTGAGTTTCAGGAGCTGAGTCTGGAGCTGAGTTGATTTTTAGGAAGTCGACCCCTGACAAACCCAAAGAAAGAAACAGGTGCAAACACCGAATTTTCAGGGTCCCAACACCCCCAAAACCGCTGGCCTACCCCAAAAAAGAAGCCTGAAAACACACCATCTTGAGGCTCCAAAACCCCAAAAACCCAACAAAGACGAGAGGTATTCAGGTCTCTTCCGCCTCCGAAGGACTCGGAAGCGACTTCCCTCGCGCGGCTCGCGACTCGCGGCTCGGTTTCCGCGTCCGAGGGGCGACACCGGGCGCGTGCCGAAGCCGCTGCGGGCGTCCACCAGCGACACCCCCGGGCGCTGGGCTTCCCGCAGGCGCTTGGCCTCAAGGAAACCGCAGGCTGGCGGTGGCTTTCTGGTTTCTTGGGTGGTTTTGGGTGCTGTGTTTTCTTTGAGGTTGTGAGTGGTGTTTGGTTTTGGGAACCCTCCTCCAAAAACGGGTCAAGGGCACTACTGGGGGACCTAGTCTTGGTGTTGGGAACTTTTGGCTGGTGTTGTACCTTGCTTTAGGCGCTTTTTACGTGGTTTTGGGTGCATTTTACCGGGTTTGAGGTGGCTGTTTTCTTGGTGTTGGGGGTTGTTTTGGGTGGTCGTTCTTGAGGTTGTGAGTGGTGTTTGGTGGTTGTGAGTGGTGTTAGGCGGTTTTGGGTGTTTTTTGAGGTTGTGAGTGGTGTTATTTGGTTTTAGTGTGGTCTTGTTTTTGCTTAGGTAGTTTTCGCTGTGTGCTTGACGTGGGGGGGTTTGGGTGGTGATAAAATAGGTGTTTTCCTTGTTTTATTGTTGTTTTCCCGAGGTTTTGGTGGTGTCTTTACGTAGTTTTAGGTGGCGTTTTACCTGGCGTTTGTGTTTTTTTTTCTGTGGTTCCAGGTCACATTTCCGCAAGTGCCAATTTCCGGACCATTTCCCATAAGTTTGCGGTGGGCGTTTCCACTTTTATTTTTATTGGTAGTTTGAGGGTCACAGGGTTCCCTACTTGGCTTTCAACATTTGATTGCCAAAGCGAGTTTCCTTTGTGATGATCAAGGAGATGTGGGGACCCTTGCGAATCCTGTGACCGGGATTGGAGAAAAACTGACACCGCGAACACTCTGCTTGACGAGGGCCTGAAAAATTGGAATCTGATGTTCAAACATCTTTGCGACAAAGCCAGAAGTAAGAAGTGGATCAAGTGAAGGACACCTCATGGTGAGCTTGTTTGGCCACCGAAACGTGACACTGCTCGCCAAAGGCAGATAAGACTGGAGGGTAATTTCAAAGCAGAGTTACAGAAGCGAGTCCGAATGCCCATAGGGGTCCGTTTCGGAAGAACCATCTACTTTTCCCTTTTCAAAGCTACTTTGAGGGTCCAGGAAAGTCGATTTTTAGCAACATGCAACTAAGTAATTGTTTAGCTCCTCAGAATTACCCAGATATCGTAAGCTAGAGTCCTTCTGCCGAATTTCGGAAAATGCAAAGGAAGCAAACTACCAGTGCCATCGATGTTGGCAAGTCTCCGAGAAGGGACTCCCGCAGTCCTCCCCTGTCTTCCAAAGTCAGCTAGAGAAAGTACCTGGACCCTCAAAGATTTTCCGCTTTGGGGAAATAATTTTATTTTAGATCCCATTCTGTGGCTTCAACGACCCCCAAACCAGTACCCCCACAAAAAAAGCCTCAGGGCTACAGGGTGGTGTTATACCCCACGATACTCCCGAGGGTAGTGGTTGGCTAGTGGTTGGGCCATCTTAAACCAACATAAAGTATGAACAAGAGGCCCAGACCACTCAGCGGCCATGGGAACAAGGTACCCTTCTTGGGTTATTAACGAACAACCCCTCGGGGGAAAAACATAATAATACTATTAAAAACAATATATATATATATATATAGATTATTATAAAAAAAAAAAAAAAGAAAAAAAAAAAGAAAAAACGACAAGGGCACTGCTCGAGTCTTCCCTCGCCTTTCCATGGCGCCGCAGCCAGAAGAGGTAAAATACCTGGGAGTCATCACAGTCCCAAAGGGTGTGATGTGTGGCCTGTTTTGGATGGTTTGAAAGGGAATCCGAAAGGGGTAACCCGTTGCCATGTTGGGAGTTTCAAAGTCGTTTGATTGAGACAAAGGACAAACCTGGCAACTCCACTTCAAGGACACTCACTTTGAATTGGCCCAAAATTGCGGTTTAGAGCCACCTTTACTTGGGAAATATAGGGAACCTGGTCAGGGGGAGAAAACGGCTCCTTAGTTTTGTGGCTGTTCCGCCGTTGTTTCTCTACCGTGCCAAGGAAAAGCTAAATTCACTACGCCTACCAATTTTGCACCGACTTGATTCCAAGTATAGGCCAGCAGCATACGCCACGTGAATGAAGACGATGAGAACCAACTCAGCCACGACCTCAGCACGGCTTGCGTTGAAAAGAATGAACCTGAAACCATCAATGCCACGTCGAAAGGCCGGTTGAACACGGACCTCTTTTTGGATGGACACTCGACCATTTGTTTTTGTGTCTCCCTTGATTTGAGAACTGCCATAGGTTGGTATTCCTTTCGGCACATGGGTTTGTCACAGCCCTAGATGGGTGCCTTGCTCTGGGTTTCCCTTTAAGCCCGAAAAGGGCATCCTCAAATAAAGGCACACCCACATCGAATTCAGGTTTTGCCTGTCTGTTTCTTCGGGTGGAAAAAGGGACCTTTTGAGTTTTTTTTTGGCGGGTGCCTTGAACCAAAGAACCATGGATGTGTTTTAAGAAAGGGGACCGTTTCGAGTTAAAACCACTCGCCACAGGGTACCCTCAAGAAAGACACACCCATATAGCGGGTGCCGCGCATCAACATGTCACCATCTTTGTGGGCGCATTCAAACTTCTCGCGGGCCAACAACAGCATCAAAACCGTGGAAGTGCTCGCACACAAACATGATATTAACACTCCGAGCCGTAAAATACCACATATCCCATGATTCCCAAGCTCGAAGCCTTTCACGGACGGCATAAAAAGTTGGGCTGATCGATCCAGCCATGTGCGGTTGGAGGATGTTTGAAGAAGAGAGGTTTCAACATGATGCAACAGGAGGGTTTTCTCAACTCTGGCTGAGGGTTGCTGGTGCCAACGCCAGCAACTGAGCTGGTTTCTCTTTATCCTAGCACGTGGGGTGTGACTTTGACCGGAAAATGGCGCGATGAAAGGCCAATCCCTTCCAGTCCCTTTTTACGGCAACCCAGGGTTGTTTCGACAAATGTTGCAACCAATCCTGGGCTCGCTCCGTTCGTTAATTGTGCTTCCTCTGGGCCCAGCACTTGGTACTGGCATCTCATCCCGGTGCCGAATACCGATTGACTTTTGCTTCCAGCAAAATATGCGGTGGATCCCTTCTGCTAGGGAACCAGCCGTCTTGCTTTTAACAAGTCGTTCCCTTGGTTGCCCATTATACAGGTAACTGGATCCACTGGGATGCTTGATTTGCTATAATCCGGATCCAACAGGGGTGAACGTAGATGGTGCAACTCGCTGTGGGTAAGTGAAGGGGATGACAAAACCAACACGGGGGAAGTGTACCAGCTACTCGAGTACCTGGACCTGTAAAATTGAGATATTCCCTCAAAATCATGGGGCTGTTGTCCCTTCTTCATGGGTTTGACGCTCCAGGCTCTGTGCCCCCTTCCAAACTGGGTGTGTCCATTTTATGGTTGGACCCCCCAAAAAATGGTGGTTCTCCTCTTGGTTTCCCTTTAAAACCAACAAAAAGTGTACCAACTCCAAAAAAAGGCGCACACCCAAACGGCAATGGCTCAAAAACTACCAAAATGGCACCTTGGTAAGTGGAACCAAAGACTAAAACCAACGGTTTGCCCTGGCTCTTTGATTTTGATTTCCACACCCAAATGGCTATAGGTCAAAACCCGTACCCCCGGTGAACATCCCAATCCCCCTACCCCAAAATGGGATCCCATTCGTGTTGACCCACACCCCAAATGGCTGTGGCTCAAAAAAACGGAATTCCAAACTGGAACCCTGGTAAGTGGAAACATGGACCAAAACCTGCCTCCTGTTCACTTTTGAGCCACACCCAAATAGCCATATATATATATATATGTGTACATATATATATATATAAACCTATGCATATATTTATATATATATATATATAAGACAAACCCAAGTCTGTGTTTCTCGTGTTCTCAGAACGACGTTTTTCCCGGCCAACTGGGTCCCATTTTTTGGTCCCGTTCCGTTCACCGCTCGTTTCACTCGCTGGGGCGAGCGCCAGCACCGCCTCCACCTGGCGGAGGTAGTCGCTGTTACCGTCCCAGTACTCCACCGCCGAGAAGAAGATGTCGATGGGCCTGCGACTTTGAGCCGATTGACTTAGTACAACTTTTTTGGGTTGAGTCGACCCACTTTTTGTTGGCCACCAAGACTTTGGGGGAAACAAACCACTGGGTTTGCATGCTCCATTCCTCTCACTTTGAGTTGGCCCACCTTTTTGCTTTTTTGGCTAACCCAAGACTTGGTCTAACTTTTTGGGGGGAACAAACCACTGATTTACTTTGAGTCGATTTACTTTTGGTTGGCTTTGAAGTGGACCTGGAATTCGCCACTTTCAAGTTCCATGCGTGGGGAAAACCCAACAAGTCGACCCACTTTTAGCCCCTTGACCCAGAGATCCACTTCTTGTTGGCTACAAGAATTAGTTCCCCAAACAGTGTGTCTTCTTACGGTAAGAGAAAAGGCCTTGGTGCCAGATTGAGGTGCCCGCTCTGTCCGCGAGCGTTTTGCGTGGTATTTACCGCAGATTCGTGCTCTTGCTTGATGTCGAAGTGCGTTTCGACTGCGCAGGCTCGCACAAAGTGAGGTGTCGACTTCTGTCCGCGAGCGTGGTATGTACCGCAGATTCGTGCTTTTGCTTGATGTTGAAATGTGTTTCGACTGCGCGGGCTCGCAGAAAGTGAGGTGTCGACTTCTGTCCGCGAGCGTTTCGCGTGGTATTTGCCGCAGATTCCTGCTTTTGCTTGATGTTGAAGTGCGTTTCTCGATTTTTTTGCTTTTTTGGCGGCTCCAGGGACCGTGGGGGTTTTGTCTTGTGGTCCGGCGGCACGGGTTTCCGGCGAAAGGTCCCGGGCTCGATTCCCGCCCTGTCCGCGCGAGGTTTCCTTTTCTTTGGGCATGCTTGGATGGTGCTTCTGTGCTGCGACGGCTTCTCGATGGTAACAACAACCAAACAGCAACAGCACCAGCATTCATAGAAAGAAAGAAATACAGAGACAAAACAACGAGAACCAAGGAAGAAGCTACCTAGCTAGCTAACTCACTAACTCAGGCACCCTGTTGAAACAAACACACACAGATCTTGCCTTTTGTTGTGATGCTTGCGCAGCCATGGGCGCAAAAATCTTGGCGACGCTGCTGGAAGCCGCGCCTGCCGATGTGCGCGCGGAATTCGAGCATCTCGGGTCATGTGTCTTGGGAGACCTTGCGGCTGCGCAGGCGGGTGCTTTGTTGGAAGGTTTATCTTCGGATCGACAGGGCTTCTGGATGGCGTGCAAGAACGCAGGGATTAGCTGGAACAAGGTGGGAGAAGTTTGCAGCAGGAAGAGCTTCGGGCGCTGGCGAAGGACAAGCTTCTCGCCGTGCTGCCGGCGGTTTCATTTCAGGCTCTTCTGGACTACGCCGTGCCTGGCGAAATGGGGAGGGAACTGGAAGAGTACGGAGAGGTCCTCGTGGCGGCGCAGGAAGCGGCCAGAGTGACAGAGCTCCTTCGTGCATTGGGAGCGGGTGCAGATGAGCTCAGGAAAGTGAGCAGTGTGTGCGGGATCGCAATACGAAATGCCAGTGGCAGAACACGCGCAGCGCTGCACCGCATGAACTGCCTCGATAACATGGCGCCAAATGAGTTTGACGCCTTCTTGTGCGCCCTGCGATCTGGGAGCGCGCGCTTTATGTACACGCCTGCTGTGGAAGGATCCGAGCCAGACAGCCCAGTCTTTGGGCCTGCCTTGATAACGCTTCTGTGCTGCGAGAGCTTGCCACTAGCACTCTGCGTGCGCCGCGTCGGCTGTTTGCAGCAACAAGCTACCACGCCTTGACCGCAGCGCCTTTGCATCTACCAACAGACTGGCCTGCTGCGGCTGCGCGCAGTGCCACGCATCTATCCCAGCAGCCCTGTGCTGCGATTCTGCCGTCTCACCGATATGTGCTGCTCATGGAAGAAAAACGAGCATGCCTGCTGGCCATGCCTGTGCGCCTTTTTTCTTCTTGGTGCTGCATGTGTCTCTACTCCCACACACGTGTCCTCGATGTTGTGAGTGTGCGCACCAATACCGCAAAATGATGTTCCTGACAACAACCGCCGTTTTGCGGCGCTGCCCGCACAATACTCTGCAGCGTGTGACCGCCGCCTATCACTGTTTGGGGTCTCGTGCCGGGGTATTTTTATTTGGGTGGCTTCTTGGTTGCTGCAAGGACCCCCCTGCAAGAAGTTGTTGTTTTCTTCTTGTTTTTTTTGTTTCAGCTTTTTGGGGGTTTAGTGGAAAACACCTTTACTTCCCAGAAAGTTCAAGTCTAAAGCTCCAACCCCATAGCAGTCAAGACCAAGACTTAGTCCAACTTTTTGGGGGAAATGCACCAACCGCTGGGTTCCACGCGAGTTCAACCCAGCTCAATTGGGGGAAACAAATCACCACTGGGTTTGCATACTCCATTCCGCTCGCACATGCTGCCTCCGAACCAGTGTGTCACCTTCTCAGTGCTGCATCTTCCTTCCTTGTCACTTTGCTAAACCCCGTGTTTCTGTCCATCTTGGGGTAATCCAAAAGTGGAACATCCCAGCGATTGTCCTGCTGGTGTTTAAAGGGTGGCAAGCCCTTGGCTATCTGCAGGGAAAACGGAATCACCTTGCACCCTGACAAACAAGTCGTTTTTGGAGGGGCTTTTTTCATGGCAAAAGCTCAAGGACCCATCGAAAACCCACCACAAACCCACCGCAAAAGGGCCCCGTGCGCTCCAAGGGCCAAGGGGTTCGTCAAACCGATCTGATCGAAAGGAGGCGGAACACGAACCTGACACGGTTTGACAAACCCCTCTACTCACTTTTTGGGCGGATTGGCCAAAGAAGATTGTTGACTTTGTGCCACTAAAAAGGTCTTCCCGAAAAAGCATCAAGCACAGGAACTCAGGGAGTGAGTCTACTTGTCGACCTCTCTACTTAACCCTTCCAGTTTGCGACCCCTCCATTTTTGCTAAATGTTTTGACCCCTCCGTTCTTCAAGACAGGCTTGTTTTATGACCCCAATCATTGTTTTTGACAGTTTCTCCCCCGCCCCCGCCCCTCCCCTAAAGGAACACGAAAACAAAAACATGTTCCCTTGCAATCGCCTTCCCCAGAAAGACGTGGGCCGTGTTCTCCCCGGTTTCGGTTCTGTCTCACTGTCGCCTGTCCCGCGGCGCCACGGAATCGCTCTTGGAGGTGAGCGTCGAGAAGAGCGCGTGCTCCACCCCGTGAAACCTACCGTCGGAGAGACCGGTGGATTGACACAATTGGGTAATATTAACCCCGGATCTAAATAGAACCCCTGGTTGATTAATGGGGGGTGGCTCCCTTTTAGTGGGGATTCATCACTTTTGGAGGGAACACCCCCCTATGGGACGGGTTTAATAATCATGGGTCCACATTACAGGTGTCGTTGGATTTCCCCTTCAAACGGGTACCATCAGCAAATGAGTCATAAATGAATCACGATCAAAACATGGTAGTGAAATGGTGTATCAACTTACTGGTGGTTTCCCTTGAACCGATCGCGACTTTTGGAGGTTGCAAAAAACGAAATGGAATAAACCCTGCGGTATGCCAGGACCCTCAAGCTTGAAGTCGGGGTTGTTGTTGTTTTTTTGCCTAGTTTGAGGGTGATGTCATCAAAGGGAACGCCTGCGTGGCTGTTCTTTTGGTTGTCCTTTAAAGCAATCCAAAAAAATCAAAAAAAATGAGGTAACATCAGCCAACAACAAACAGCCAAATGAGGGTTGGAAAGGAAGAGCCTAATATTGGACCCCGGTAGCCCGTTTGTGAACAACCCTCAGATGTCGTGCTTAGCTAAGCGCTATGCAAGTTCTGGAGAGTCCTTGCTTCAAGTTGCTAGGACCCGGTTGCGTTTGAGCCGTGCCAAAAAAAGAGGCAGAAAGCTGCAGCTAGGGAAGCAGTGGTTCAATGGCAGCCGCGATGTGGGACCCAAACAAACCTCAACAAAAGCCTCCATTTGCGTAAGCCCCCTGGACGAAAACTGCAGTGATAGATTCCCTACCAATGGAAGCTAAACTCATATTCTGAAGCAAATGAGAAAAAAGAGAAGAAAACAAAAACAAAACACCAGCTGGGCCCGACTCCTCCCAAACATGCAGCCCGAGCTTGATGACTCAACCCGAGGGTAAACGAGGTCGGCGCTGCTTTCAAGGCAACGAACAACATACAAACCACGTGCGGGTCCCATGCTTCATTGTATTCAGGTGCTTGCTTCCTGAACTACTGTAGGGCTTGAATCGCAGATACACCCATTTCAAACAAAGGATCAATCAATTTCTGCCAACGACAAACCAGGCAATGCTTGCTGTCCTTGGGCTGCCTAGCATAAAATGTTGATTGCCAAGCTCACCCTGGCATCGCTCTAAGCAAAACCATCTTCATGATCTGCTAGGCAGCCAGGTATCTCCACCAATGATAAAATCCGCAAAACTTGTGGCAAGGCATGCGCCTCAAGAAAGTTGTAGGTGTTGTGGCAATCAATGTCTGAAGGACAGTAGCTGGGCCAATATCCTAGTTGTTTGGTTGGCTGTGCGGTTGGTTGGTTAGCTGGCCAAACCAACCAAACAAACCACACCAGGTCGCCAGCTGCTGGACATGATCCAAACCAAACCAAGGAAGCCAACCAAATCCATCAAGTCGCCAGTTGCTTGGATTGGTTGACTCATCACTCAGGAAGTGCCCAGGGCCCACGCATCAGAATGATGTACACAGCGGTCACATACCTGGCGCGCGCGCGCGCTCGGCGTAGCGCTTGCCATGCCGGTTCTTGAGGCGGGAGGCATAGAAAACGGCAAGAGATGAAAGCTAAACAAGCTCGAGGAAACCTAAGAGATCCTGCAGTTTGCTTGCTACTTGAGTAATTGATCAAATATGGTTTACCAAACATAGACGCAAAGACATGGACCTGCCCTATACTTGTCGATTGCACGTTGCAAACCGATTTTGAGCTGTGACACGCCAACAAACGATGTGCTAGGGTGTTAAAGTACTTGCTTGTGAGCGTTCCATTGCGGCCCTGCCAGGTTCCGCTAGGTGCCTAATGATTAACCTACCCAATGGTCACGTTGCACGAATCGGCATCTTCTCCAAGGCCGAACGCGTAACGGCTGTTTACAGCGTAGATGACACACTTCCGTCACTTTGTGTCCCCTATCTTACCCACAGAAAGGTAGGGCTTCAGAAAGGTAGGACTATCCGGACCAGCTGCAGCACCGGATTTGCAAGTGACAGGCGACAGGCTGCCATCCAAGGCACCAGCAAGCTGAAAGCCTCTAAGGGCACCAACAGCTCTGAGGATAGCAGCAGCTATTGAGGCAAGGATTGGTGGTCCTTCTGACTGAGCAGCAGCATCCCCCATCATCCTCTTGGATGTTCAGCCAAGTTCGCACGTGGTCACCCACTTTTGTGTATAACGCCCTTATAACACGGCTAACCCCACTGAACGAGGGACTTTTAAAGGGTTGGAACCAAGCGGTTGCCAACAACTTACCAACTTGGCGAATCAAACACCCAAGTAGAGATCAGTGGGAGAAGCAATTTGGATGACTTAGCCACATTTGATTTGGTGTGCCAAGGTCCGTCAATCAATGCCTTCGATCAAGTCCTCGGATTCAAACGCAGCTTGATCCGCAGTCATTTGGCCCATGGGGCTTGCAACCCTCATTGCCTTACACGGGAAACCATGCCATGCACATGAACTGTCAAGGGGATCCCCTTTTTCCAATGGAAGTAGCCAAGGGGCGGGTGAGGCCTGGATGTAGCTGCCGTTCACATGAGCCACAGTCAACATTAATTGTGCCCCCCCCTTTGACATGGGAATTTGGCCAGGTCCTCCAGTAGAGAGGATAGAATATATAAGGATACCCCTTTTGTCCGTATATTCTAATTGGGGAACCCTCACCCAAACAAGGGGTGAGAAAGGGCACTACTGGGTAATTTGGTGAGCAACCCCTCGTTCGTAAAGGTAGTCTGGCGAGACCCAACGTCATCCCTTTGACTATCAAGACCGGGGCCACCAGTACAGCCCCCCCCCCCAAAAAAAACCGGGTGGTTTCCCTTGGGCTTCAATTTTTGAAGTGACCCCGAAATGGGTACCCTCAAAACACCATACTATGATACAGCCATGTTGCCCGTTGCTCACACTATTGCTTGAATGTATATATATATATATATGGTACCCCCCCCCCCCCCATGGACCCTGGTTTGGTGCGGTTGACCTGTATTTTCCAGTGTTTTATGCTTCTTTTTGCTTCTTGGATTTGTGTCAAAATTGGGGGGAGGGTCGTACATGTATATGATACGCATGCATGCATACTGATGTGATAAAAGCAATGACATCAGCACCTGCAATCTGAAAGAGTTTGAATGCATCCAAGAATACAAGAACAACTCAGACATTTTTTAAAAATTATTAAAAATTATGGGATTCAAGATTCAAGATTCAAGAATGTGAGAATATATTTTCTGGGAATCTTGAATGTTGAATCTTGAATCCCATAATTTTTAAAAAGTTTTAAAAATTCCAGGGTTGTCCCAATACTCTCGGTGTTCAATAAGATTCTCGGAAAAGTTTTCCGTGAAATAGTTCAATCCAGTGGTAACGGATGTTCGAGGTGATAGAACAACTTGAACATTTTAGGGGTTGACCAGGATGGATGATTCTCAGGAAAGTGGTGGTTTGTGGGCTCCTCAATATTGATCCCCAATCCAGTGGTAAAGCACTTTCAAGTGTTAGAAGAACTTGAATGCTATTTGGGTTTGGCCAGGATTGACAATTCTCAGGAAAGTGTTCTGTGTAATCTTCAATATTGAATCTTCCATCCGATAGTAGCAAATTTTCAAGTGCTTAGCGATCCAGTGGACACACTTTCAAGTTATTGGTTAGACAAACTTTCAAGTGCTTTTGGTGAGCTTCATGTCAGCTATGCTCATGTTGACCCCTTTCCAGGAGGTAAACAAAGGCAGGTGCAACGCTCAAAAATACTGGTCCAGTATTTTATGAGGAGGCGCAGGATCATTGGGGGTACTATATATGTGTGTATGTATGTGTATATATAGATATACATATGTATGTACGTTCACACACCGTCCCCCACCCTCTTCAACTACCTGTCCACATTTGCTCATCTACTACCTCCACCTTTTGACATAGAATTAACTTTCCTGCGCAAATAGAACTTTAAATACAACGGTTTAGCTAGAATCCCTGTTTCGAGATAGTTTTAGATTTTGAACCTCTCTTCCCTTGAAATTTCCCTTTGGAACACCGTCTAACAAGTTCAATGTCGGACCTTTCTTATGCTACAAAAGGGACAGAATGTAAACAACACAAATCCCATTTTTAATTTCCAAATGTTTAGCCATATTTAATATGAATTATATTTGAGATGTAGTCTCTATTCACTTGATATTATCAAAAGCAAATTGAGTTGTGTTCGTCTTAGATTATACTTACCACTTGGATTATATTTGGGAAAACACTTCCATCTAACTTCTTGTGTTATAGATTAGTTGGAGTTTAGCCGAAAATATATATTTACATTTTCATGTAGCTGCTATTTGGAAAGGATTTGCTTGTTTAAGCTGTAGTTGAACATAAACAGGTTTTTGAAAACTATATCCATACTAAACTATATTCAAAATTCCAATTCTAGTTGAAGTAACATCTTATGTGCAAAGAGTATCATACTGGGACATTGTGGAGGACTCGGGGCTCCAAATTATCACGCTTTGGGGACCCACAATTGGAAATTTCGAGAATACAAATTTGGAAATTCTAGATTTGCCATCCCCAAAAGGCAGTAAAACCAGGGTCCATGGGGGGGGGGTTGCATATATATATATATATATATATGTTAAAACAAAAAAACAACGGTGCACTCAAAACCCAACCCGGTCCGCACCTACCCAGGGCCGTCTCGTATGAGACGGGCGGCAGCATGTCATTGACCACGCCCTGCGGAACGGGAAACGTCGTTCTGAGAACACGAGAAAAAAACAGAGTTGGGCTTGTCTCAAAATGTGTATATATATATATATATATAAACAGCAAAAAGGTAGATCCACTGCATTGGGGGGGGAAGCATAAAACTATATAAAAGTGGGTGTGTGCCAGGGCAGATAAAGTTCTGTCGATGTGTTTCGGATTTCAAGGTATGGCGTCTTCAAAATGTCTTGTCTAGCTTGTTCTACATAGGAGTGGGTTCCCAAACCCAAATTCGTAGTGCATTTGCGGAACACTTCCTTTTTTGATGTGAGGACCCCCAAATAGAGTGGGTCTCTTTTTGGGTTCCCATCAAACACCACACCCTGTTTCACGTGGGTTCAATTGCACAAACGAACAGTTGGTTTTCCTGACTTTTAAAAAGGGAAACCACAAAGGACAATTGCCATTTTGGGGGTCCCTCGATTTTGACCACACACACACACGGGTGTGTCCCGGAGGGACATCCGTGCGCCACCAAAGTCATGACTGGAGACGTGCCTGAAAGGCCATCATCGCCAGCAGGCAAGTCGCGGTGTTCTCCAACCTGGACGCAGCAACCTTTTCTTTTAAGGTACCTGGACCCTCCAACTACCCATGAAAAGAAGGGACATCATCACCCCCTGGTTTTGGGTGGCAGTAGCCCATTTTGAAAAGTCGGGCAGTTTAATAAGGGTCCAGGCACCTTTTTTGTGGTTTTTCAGAGAAAACCAAAGGCTACAAACCACACTACTTGGGGTCCAAGTCTAAAAAAGACGAGCCATCCAAACTGGTTTAGCTTTCTCTGACACCCCATTGTTTGGTTCCAATCTTTTAAGGACAGTCTTCCAAACCCTTCCTGTCAGCAAAGCAATGTGTTGTTAGAAAGAGGGTAGCACCGTAGCACCAAGGCGATTTTCCAAGCAGTTGATCACCCTTGGGGTTGCGGAAATACAAAGCAACCAGGGGATTTTGGGACAGGTCATGTCGTGGATTACCTTTCATCCAGCAAAAAGGCAACCATACCAACCAAAAAATAATAACACACCATTGAACAAACTAATCGTAGACGTAACAAACGCCGGGGCCCATTGAACCCCATCCATGGGATTTTGATTTCTGCCAGAGCAGTCCATGTGGCCATGGGGCATAACCTATGCCTCCATTTTGGGGTGGATGAACATCCATTTGCCACCTATGTTCATGTTCACCAGTACACGGTTTTGACCCACAGCCATGTTTTTTTTTGGGCTGTCCAGGTTCTCTCCTTGCCTGGAGCCCAGCTCGGACATGGGGATGGCGTAGATGGTGAAGGAGAAGGTCAAGATCACCAGGCACGGCATCGCCACGTTGCGGATGGCGTGGCCTCCGTTTCGACGAAAAAGAAAAACAATCGGGCATCCGGCACCCTGAGGTATTCTAGGTCCTCCAGATTTGAGAGGTTAAAATAAGGGTACCCGATTGTTTTGCTTTTTGTCTATTTTAGACGGGGAAGGTGAAAGGGCACTACAGGGGGACCTAGTATTGGTGCGCTGAAAAATATATATCAAAAACCTGTTGAGTGAGATTTGCCCCGAAGAGATCTACGAATTCGACTGGAGCCTCAAACTGAAAAATGTGGGATGCTGGCCGCAGATGTTGAGCAATATCTCATGTTCAAGGGTACTTTGAGGGTCAAGGATGTGACTTTATTTGCGTGTGGATAGTTCAAACGAGCGTAGTGTTCGACTCATGTTGCCCCAAACCAACCCTACTCGCCTGCCCGTGTGTCAATCATCTAGGTCAACCGTGAGTACGCAACTGCAATGCATTTGAGCTCCAGTAAGGACAGCAAGCGAAACTACGTCGACCAATCTGAGCAATCAACGGCCAAGACTCTACTGACACATACGGGGGTGGGATGGGATGGGAGCAGGGTTTGCACGCTTTCCTTGACTCATGGCACCAAACACCAAGCTGCTGAAACTCGTGAAACACGATTTGGACCGAAAGGAGCTGCCAAGGACAACAAACCACCGAGAGTCCTCTGGAATCCAAAAATTCACATCAGCACCCAGGCCACCCAGGCCACCCGGCCACCCAGGCCACCCGGCCACCCGGCCACCCGGCCACCCGGCCTGGACTGCGCTCCACAATGATGCGCACCTCGTACCATCGGTCCGGGGTCTCCGTGCGGAGACCCATCAGAGACCTGGGACGGCCGAAAGTGGGGATCCTGGAGGGATCAACGGCGATCGGTGCGAGAGATAGGCAGGAGAAATGGAGTCTGACCCCGGTGCCGGCTCTTTCCTTGGAGGGACCAGGTTCGTTCCAGTTCTCATTCCCTAGAAAGAGGAGGAACACATGGGCCTGTCTTTTAGGGGTCCTGCTTTTGCTCTGGTGTTCCTGTTGGTTTCCCTGAACCACCAAAAAAAGGAGGTTCCAACTCCAAAAACGACAGACCCAAAGTACGAAAAGGTGGACTCGTGGGGCCCCAACCATCTCGGGGAACGCCGCGGGAAAAACAAACGCACATGCCCATGCTGAAGAAAAAAGACAGCAACATCACCAAGCGAACGGAAAAGACTGACCCCATCAACAGAGGGTCTAAAGCTTGTCCATGTTGTTGAGATCATCTATTCCCTTGTGGTTTCCGCTGGCGAAATATGCTCTCACGGAATTGGGGACTCTTTGGCGGACATCAATTGCATGTACATTCGTCCACTTGCCATCAAAAACATGGCATGGAACCTGAAATGAACACAAGGGTCATTTCCCAACCTACGGTGAGCACTACGCCTACCACGGGAGAAATCATCCCGCCCCTTCCGGAGCTCCCGGCTGGATCTTGAAGTCCGCCAGTCGATCTGCCTGCAGAGGGGGGGGGAGGGGGGGGGGGGAAGCAGCGTTGAGGCAACAGCATCTGTCTGAAAGCCGCGTTCAAAACATCAATGTGGGTGACTTAACATAGGAGACCCCCCAAAATGGTGGTTTTCCTTGCAGTTTCCCTTTAAATCCGCCAGAAAGGGGGGTATCCGCAAAAAAAAACAGACGCTATTCCCTTCACAAGAAACCAGTTTCAACCGCCAGCCTTTCTACATGGTGTGGCTTAAAACCGCCGTGTTCGCGCCGTGTTCGCGCCTCCGAGGGATGAGATCACATCGGAAGAGACACGACCCTTGAGGGAACCCTGAGGAGCGGGAAGTTGACGTGAAAGAGGCTACGCAGGGCTCTGACCTTCGATGCTCCACAAACTCATAGGGCTGTGGCTGAAAAAGGTGGTACCCGTTTTTGGGCCCCTTGGAGAGAAACAAAGACCAAGACCTGCGTAACAATTAACCAGCTGTTTTATTTTGAGCCATATGGAACCCAAACAGCTCCGAAAGCAACTTCCTCGAAGGGATTCCTCTGATGAAGGTTTCTTCCAGTAGCTCCTTGTAGCTCCGAAAGACTCCCTCTTCAAAAGCAAATTTGGATGCTCCCAGCGTGTCCGGCTCCCTCCCAACCAGCTGAGGGAGTGCAGGGCCAGGTCAGTATGGGAGTACCTCACTTGCAAGATCAAGTGGATGGGCACCAAAGAATCTAAAAACTTTGAGTTTACCACTGAAATCAGATTCACTCTAATTGGTGGTTTGGATCGGTTTGGTGGTTAGGTGGTTTCCCATTTACCCGTGAGACTCGCAGGGGAGTACTCTTCAGCTAGGTCCTCCAGTAGAGAGGTCAGAATAAGGGTAATTACCCGATTTTTTCTGTTTTATCTATTTTAGTAGGGGAACCCTCCCAACCAAAAAAGGGGTGAGAAAGGGCACTACAGGGGGACGTAGCCAGTTGAGCCGTGCTCAGTTTTGCTCGCTCGCGCCTGCATCTTCACCGTGTGGCCCATGCGCCGCAAGCCCTGCTTCTTGTGTTCCCCTCGGCCGAGCAAACATGCGCTTCGATGTCCTCGTTGATCTACGTGTTTGCTGCTTGCTTGGTGTCGGTCGGTTTCGTTGTTTTTGCTCTTGTCGGATTTGGTTGCTTCAAGTTGTTTGCTGTTGATTGTCTTGTTTTGCTTGTCTCGCTTTGTTGTCTACCTTCTTTTGCTTACAAATTGACTCTTTGTTTGTTCGCTCAACGTGAGATGGATCCCGCACCTGCGGCAAGGGCGCAAACTGGCCTTTCAGCAAGCTGAAAAAACAACGTTTATTTCTCTGCTTCGCCAACTTCCTGAAATGAAGTCGAAGAACCGCCGCGCATTTTCTGCATTTTGCCAACCCCCCCCCCCCCCCCACATCTCGATGGCACCATCGGCTTGTCTTCAGGGCTCCTTAAGGTCAGGGGCTTCCTATGGACCGATCTGCTTGACCGCATGCATCGAGACCCCACATGGTGTAGCTTGAAACCGAGCTCGGAACCGGTTCCCATCTTCCAAACTCAACTCCAGCAAGCAATCCATGTCGTAGGCTGCCACAACCCCCCCCCCCCCGCAAGAAGTCCTACACAAGCCAGGGACAAAGACGTGGGGACGGGACCCGTGAGAGTTGCAGAATGGCATGCCAGAAGAGTGGTGCCTAGGTGTTGGGGCAACAGCTTGGTTTTATGAGTAGTAGGCTTGAATCCAAACATCGCTCTTGCTTCACGTGACTTGGGATATTGTTGTGGGTACAGGTAGGTTTCACTCCAGACTTCTTCTTCGTTTCAGCTTGGGATTGGAGACCCCCAGCCCAGAACCCTGAACTGAGGCCGTGGCCGTTCAAGCCTCCCAGGGATCGGCTTCGCGAATGTCGACCCAGGGGTCTTAAATCGAGGGTCTGGGGAACAAAAAAAAACAACCAGACGAGGCCGTCCATGCCCATCCCTTGGTTTTTGCGTACAATCACCGGGGTCAGCACCCAAAAAGCCGGTTCAGTCCAGCATCGCTGGGCCCAGACTCCACTCCCCGGTGCTCTGACCTCTGCTGAAGTATTGGTCTGCCCAAAGGGCTGGGCGAAGTACCTGGACCCTAAAACTGCGCAAAAGGGAAATCACCCCATAGGATTGGGGGCAACCCGTTTTGGGGTACTTTGAGGGTCCAGGTAAAATGGCCTTGAGCAAGATAGGCAGAAGGTTGACCAACATGCAGATGGGATTCGATTCGTAATTTGACTATATTGGAGGGTCCCCGGCAATTCCCAACACAGATCAAGCATGATCAACGCATAAACCTTTGTTGCAACATGGATGTGTGCCAACATCTGAGGACACTAGGAATGGTGGCTTTCCTTTGGTTTCCCTTAAGCTGAGGTGAAACAGGTACGCTCAAAAACACACACCCACATGGTTTCACTGCGGGGCATGTCCCGCTACGTAGTACTTTCGACTGCTCGAACATTCGTTCTGGAGCGGTCCAGAAGGCATCCGAGCGATTTGATTCGGCAGAATCTTCTTCCCGATGGAACATGGTGAGCACAATTTGATTCTGTGTGCGTCGCAAAATGGAAATTTGGACCCCAAATGGCGAATTCTTGGAGGTCTGTACCCTTTTTTCGGGTGTTTGGAAGGGAAGCCAAAAGGAAACTCACCGTTTTGGGCGCAAACATTGGATCTTCCTTTTTTGGGGAGGGAAGGGGCAGAATCTGCTAAAAGAAACCCTCCCAAAAAGACCCGGCCCGAAGGCTCCTGGACCTTTCAATGGAAACCCCGACCCCTCCATTGCCCACCCCGGAGGTTGGGAGCCGGTCTCAAAGCCTGGCGGTTTGAGGGCCCCAACTCACTCGGGAGCCTCCTGGGGCGGGGAAGGAAAAATTCCGCGCGGCTCCCCGCGCATTCCGGGCCGGCGGCCGTCTCGCCCGCCTTCCGGGCCCACCAGGATCACATCCCCGTCCTCGGTCTGGCTCCGGTTCCGCGCCTCGCGGCGAAAAAACGCGCGGAGAGGCGGAGGGATTCGCGGCTGAAGCAAAGGGGAGATGAGCATATGGCTGTGGTCAAAACAGGTTTGGGATCTCCAAAAATTGGGGGATGGGTGACTTCACCACCCATTCTTTGAACCTGTTTTAGTGGGGATTGGAATGTTCACTGGGGGTACGGGGGTGTTGCTGCAAGGGCGGGTTTAGTAGAAAACTCATTTTCCCCAAAAAGTTAAAGTCTAAAGATCCAACCCAATAGCAGTCAAGAAATCAGGTTGCAAACTGCTGAACGAGTACCATCGGAAAAAGCGATTTGCGATCCCTTTTCTAGAGGAACGAGAAACCAAGTCGGCCGAGTTCTCCCTCCAACCCAACTCGAGTTCTCGCGGGTTGACTCCACACATGCTCGTCTCCCACAAAAACAAATGAAACAAAATGCGAAACTCCAGGGGACTACGACTCGACGGCTTCTCCGAACCCCGCGTCGCCCGTCGCTCCGTCGCTCCGTCGTCCGGCGTGGCGCGACGACGCGAAAACCGGCGCCTTGAGGCGAATGGGGAGGATTTGGGTGTCGAAGGGAAAGGCCCTCAAGTCCAGGCCGTTGCAAGTCAGCGAGAGCCGGTAGCGGTTGGTCTTTTTGAGGTGCCCGTCCGGACCTGAGAAGCGAGGCGAGGCGAGCAACTTGGCCAAGGCCTTGAAGGTTGCCGTTTAACAATCCAAAAGGCCCTCACAAAATACATACCCACATGGAAGACCACCAAGGGTGTTCCAGGTTTTCCACCACATGACGCCACAGCTGGGTGGCGAAAAAAGGTAAATGTCACTCATATGGAGCTTGGGCGACATGCAAATCATACATCCCTCTGAACCAAGCCGGCTTTCCAAAGGCCAAAGATAGCCACCCTCACCAAACATGAAAGTGCACAGACCTCCTTTTCATAGCAACCTTCCAGTTTTGGGGCGTTTCCCCTGTTTGACACATACCCATCTCTCGAAATCACCATTCCACTCAACATAACCCTCTAAATGGTGGCTTCAACCCAAAAGTAAAAAGGAAGTAATGTTGACCCCGTCCCATGTTCTGCCGGGTGTCACCCACCAAAGTGAAGGATTCCAACTAAAAGGGGACAGCCCCCAAATCAAACAGCAGGATATTAATCTGGGATTCCCACTACCCATCAAAATGTGCTCCCCATTAAAACACTACCCCCCCCCTGTCAAAACCAGGAGCAATCACCCCAATGCCCCAATGCCCATGTGTTGTCGGGTAGTTTGAGGGTCCATTCTAATTCAGCGCCAAGGTGCAGAACCCATCGATGAGCTTGTTGGGCCTGCAGACACCGCTTTTTGTGTATATGCGTGTTAAGGTTGGACCCGCCAAAACGGTGGCTTTCCTTTTGGTTTCCCTTTAAAAGCACAAAACATGGTATACTCAAAAAAACAACTTTTCGTGGAGATGGGTCCAATTATATGGAGACAGGCACCCCTCCTGTTTTGGAAAAAACTAGTCTGCCCAATAGAGAATGTGTATGACTTTGTCGCCCACCACTTGGAACAGGACAAGCACATTGACAGTTCCAACGTGGTAGCGAAACACCTGCTTCACCAGCACCCAACAACTGCTCTTCTTTTTCCCATGTCCAAAATCCAACAGCAATCAAGCAGCACTGGGGAGGGGGGGCGATTCCCTTCATCAGACCTGCTGGACCGACATGGCAGTGAGCTGGCATTAAAAAAATCGCGCATGCGAGTAAAACAGCTGGGCTTCCCCACGAAAGGGTTGAACTACAACTAGGTCCTGCAGTAGAGAGGTTAGAATAATAAGGGTACCAACTTGTTTCTGTAATCTAGTTTAAAACCTCCCCTCAAAAAGTTGGTAAAAGGGCACTACTGGAAAAGCTAGACAAAGGAAAGCAGCACAACAAGAGGCCACCAACATTTGGCCAAGTCAACGCGTTCTGCGAGGCTCCCAACATCCAGTTGCAACATGTCGACCCGAACCCTCAAACCACCCATGAAAATGGGTTATGTAAGCTTTCAATGATGGTTCGCGCTTTCCCTTTCTACCTTTGGGGATCCAGGCACCTGCTGAAAAACGCCTAGGAGCTGTTGGAATATTGGCTCCTGTTTCAGGGTTGCTCCGAAGACCCCGGCACAAGGCAAGAACTCGCTGGGGAAAGAAGACCAAAGGACAGCGTTCGCTAATCTTCCACCAAGGGACGTGGGGACCATGTCTATAGGAACCGTTCGAACAACAGTTGCTTTACTCTTAGTTTTCGCAGGATTTCCAGGCAGAGCATCCCAATGTCCGCTAGAGATAAAGGGAACCAAAAGGAAACTACACATCTTGGTGGTGCCGCCATTTTGATAAACCCAAACCTGGTCCATCTGGGACACAAAAACAGAACTACTTTCAGATTCTGCTTCATATTTCATCTATGGGTATGACTTGTTGGAGGGGTGCCTTCTTTCTTCTTTCCGCGGCTCTGAAGGGAAACCAAAAGGATCACCACCATTTTTGGAAAATCCATTAAAAAAAACCAAGACGTACCTCTATCCCATGGAAAAAAAATCGCTTTGGGAGACCCCCCCCCCAAACAGTTAGTGGTGGCCTCTCCCGTCCGCATTTTGCCATCCGGTCCTAGGGTCCCCCCCACACTTTTGGGCACATTCTGAATACACCCACTAAAACAACCTATTTTCAACATTCAAATTCAATCACCCAACCAATCCAACTCCAAAAACACATATTCACATACCCATCTTCATTTCTTACCCCATCTCAACATCACCCTTACACTCATTCAATAACAACAATCATAACTACATACCACCTCAACAAATCCCACAAAAAAATCCAAGCTACGTACCAACATTTTTTCATTCCCAAGATCGCAACCCCAAGATCTCAATAATTCCTCCCTTGATCCAACCTGAGACCCTTTCCCATTTCCAACAAATACAAAGCAGTCTAAAAAAGAACCCTACGTTCGCCCCGAAAAAAGGTTAACCAATGGAAAAGGGAGAATTAAAACCGTTAACCCAAATCTTGAAAACAATCTGTGTGACATTGGATGGCAAAATGCGGATGGGAAAGGCCTTGTAGGAAAGCACCCCCACGGCTTATACGGGAAAAGTACAGTATAATTATAACATATAAATGTTTACATGTTATAATTATATTATGAGTTCAACTTTATTCTAATTCATTATAAAATTCTTCTTCAATTCTTTTTATTATTTTCTCAGTCGTTTTTTCATTATATATATTATTTCCTATTTCCTTTTTAAACAAGCCCATTGTTCTAATTGCACTTATTACCGTATATCTAAGTTCGTGAGCTTTATACTCACAACTTAAAAAATCAAAGTCATTATCATTCAATGCTTCTTTCATTAAACGCCTAATATTAAAAGACATACCATATAATCTTTTTACCAGATTATAATACTTAAAAATAAAATCATTATCATTTCCTTCCTCATCGCCCTTATATAATAAATTTCCAAACTCTTCTTCAGTCAAGAACTTATTCATTTTAATAAACACAAATATTTCTAAATCTTCATCAAGATTTTTAACATTTCTAGTATTAATATATTTGCTATTCATATCATCAATTTCGTTTATAATTTTATTGCAATTATCACATATCATACATTGACAAATATTATCACAAACACCATTCAAAAAACCTTGTTTAATTGGTAATTTTAGCATCTCACAGTCTCTACATTTATAACTCATAAACTTTTCTCTGAATATATGTTTAGCATCAATATCTTCACGGACTGTATCACTATATTTGCTATATTCGCTATCTGTATCACTATATTGACTATTTTCACTTTCTGTATCACTTTCTGTATCGCTCATTGTCCTAATATACATATATAGGTAATATGTCTTTAAATACATTTTCAGAGAAATTATAATTTATAGAAATATTTGTACCACTATAATTACAACATATAAGATCTTACATGTTGTAAGTATAGCAAAACTATGGAATCAAAGGCTTTAATCTATGTATTTCCAGGGGTTGTATTCGTTTCTTCTGTTCCTTCCTTAACTCTTTTGTTGCTTTTACTTTGTCTCTGCATTCCTTACATGTTTTGTAAAATATTTCTTCCATTTTAATTCTATCATACATTTTGTGAAAATCCTTTCTTGGCTTTGCTTCGTCGCATTTACTGCAAGGATAAACCATTGTGCATCCTGTTTCTTCTTCATCATCTGTAGAACTCATAATATTAGTTATGCCAATATGTCTTTAAACGGATTTTCAGAGAAAATGTTTTCAATCAAGAATAAACCCCTGTATCTTCATCATAGTCAATTTGATAAAATGTCATAGTTGAAGCCTTCGGTTCTTTAATTTCTTTGTTATTAAGTTTGTTTAAATAAATATTTCTTTTATTTTTATATTCACCATTGGTTCTATCTACTTCTTTACTTTGATAACTGTTTGTTAATGGTTTCTTCTTTTCCATTTCTTGTAAGATTTCTAAAATATTCTTATTCTGTTCTAAAACCTTGTTCAGTTTTTTAACCATCTTTTCTAATCCTTCATCCATGTAAATATATATATATTATAATATAAAATAAAACTTTTAAAACTAAATGTTTAAATTATGTTAAATCTACTCTTTAAATACTAATTTTTCATCATTTGTTTAACAGTTTCCTGTGTTTCCTTATCGCCATTATCGGATGGAGTAACTCCCCTCCCAAAGCGAATAGCAATATTATGAACATCTGTTTCTAAGTTTATACTGTCTTTAGTTTTATCAATATTCATTTTCTTATCATTTCTACTTATTTTGAAACTGGCTGGAATACACGAACATTTGCAATTTCCTTTCTTTTGAATTTCTAATTCATTTTTCATTTCTAATATTCTTTTACACATCGGACAAGCAAACTCAATAACTGATGTTTCTTTAACAACTTCTTCTTTGTCTTCATCAGTTGAAGAAACAACTGGTTCAGTCTTATTCTTTTTCTTTCTTCCCATTTATATTAATATTTACATTTTTATTTTTGATATATTGTATCACAAACTTAATTAATTCTAAAACAAAATAACATATTTTTTTACATCTATTATCAGTTATAACAACTTGTTCTATATTCTCTACTTCATCTATTATATTGATATAATCTGAATAGCTTCTATTCATATAAAATAATCAATATAAAATATTTTCTAAATAACTTTAATATTATTTTATTATGTCAGATGTTCCAATAATAAAGCCAATAAACATAACTGAATATGAATTCAAACAATCTAAATATGAGCACGTGCCAAAATTACCATTTAGAAGTATTATAGTTGCTTCTTCGACAGGAGGCAAAACAGTCTTGGTTCAGAACCTTATCTTAAATGTTTATAGAAATTCATTTGCAAGAATATTTATATTTTCCCCCAGCGTTCATAATGACCCAACCTTTACAGAAGTTAAAAAAATATATCAGGGATGAATTGCACGTGGATGATGAAAAAGAACAAATTTATTTTGATAATTATAATCCAAGTGATTTAGAAAATGTAATTGAAAGACAGAAGAAAATAATTAATTATATGAAATCTAAAAAGATAAAGAAACTACATTCAATATTAATCGTTATAGACGATCACGCCGACGATCCTAAATTTGTTAGATATAGTAAATTATTACATGGATTATTTACAAGAGGTAGGCACGATGCAGTAAGCGTAATTTGTTCAACACAGAAATATAATGTGTTGGCGCCTATCATTCGTTTAAATGCCAGTTCATTATATATTTTTAGGTTGAAAAATGCCAGTGAATTAATGAGTTTTATTGAAGAAAATAGCGCCATTGTTGACAAACAGCAATTATTAGATATGTATCATCAAGCAGTGAATGACGCACCTTATAGTTTCTTCTATGTGAATATGAATGCTAAGAATGTGAATGACATGTTTTTTCTCCGTTTTGAACAGGCATTTCAAATTACAAATGATGAATAAAGATATTCTAATTTAATATAATATAATAATATGCTAATGAGACTATGTAGATGTGGTGGATTTTATCGTAGAGGTAATTATAATTTTCATACTAATTCTTGGATACATAAACTTTATAAGGTATTGAAAAGAAGGGCAACAGACGAGGAATTATTAAGATTTCAAGATAATTTTGTTGATGAAGAAGATTTAATAGATGATATGTGTAGCAATGCCTCAACGAAATTACCCGAAAGTGAAATGACAGATTATGATAGCAATTAATAATATTAATTTGTTTTAATATTATTAATTTAAAATAATGAATAATTACATAATTGAACAGGTAATTTATATATCAATTTGTCAGACTTTTCTTTTTCTAGTTTCTCAATTCGTGCCACACATTCTTGAAGAGATTTAATAATTAAAGTGTCTGCTCGTGTTTTTTCATCTATACTTAAAACCTTAATGTCTTCCAAACTATTGTTTTCATTATTTTTACTTTGAAAAGCACCCATTATATATAATATTATTTAGATTTTAATTTTTCAAAATTAAATTTTGTTTTTCTTCTCCGTCTTCTTCTTCTTCGTCTTCAGTTGGTGCTGGTATTTCTGTTGGACTTTCAGATGAAGAACTATGAACAGTAATAGGTGGAGAACTATGAACACTAACAATTTCATTAGAAGAACTACTGCTACCTTGTGCATTTCCTGCTGTTATTTGATTAACTAAATCTGCGATATTTATTGTTGTTGCAATTGCGCTATGTGATAAGTTTAATATTACATCTGCTACTGTAGCACCGTTGTGTAGCATTATTTCTATCATTTTTGTCAGTTTGAATCTTTTTTCTTCTTCGTCGCTGTCCTCCTCGTCTGGTGGTTTCTTTGGCGGTGGTTCTGGTGGGTTGTTGTTGTCAAGCATTGTAGTAAAGGCTGACACCATTGCATCGCGTTGGTTTTTCAATGTTTGTGTTGCCTGTGTTCTTGTTGGCTCATTTCTTTTGTATGTGTTGTGCCAAAAGTTTTTAAGCATTATTTTAAACATATTGTCTTGGTTTTCCTTTACCTTAAACGCTTCAAATGTCATATTTAATTGCTGATTTGCATCATTGTATAACTTTTCGTCAGTCTCTCTGGTTTCTGTTGCAATTGTATCTGTATTGGTTGCAATGTCAATAAATTCTCTCGGTATGCCTTTTTTCATCATTTTCGGTGGTTGTATTGTTGTTGGTGTGTTTGGTTTTGTTAGGTTATGTATTGAAAAACTGTCGTCGTGATCATAATTATCATTGAACTTCTGCTTCTTTCTTTTCAGTATATTTTTAGTTAATATTATCATTATTATTATTATTTATATTTTTATTTCTTACCTTTACCCTTAAAACTTGCCTTGAGTTCTTCTATTCTACCTTTGCTTAAATTTGCTATCCATCCGCCATTATCAATAGTGTCTAAAATCATATCCACTAAATATTCTTTGTATGTTCTCGCCTTGCCTCTTCCCTTTTGTTTCAATTCTTCTTGTATTTCGCTTTCTTCTGGCACTTGAATTCCTCTTAAATAAAACTGAAATTTAATATCATTTACTGTTAAATTAGGGTTGTCTTTCCAGTAAGCGGGACTAATAGTATTATCTATTGTTGTTTTAAATAATGGCGTCATTGGCAATGGTGGTGGTTGTTGGGCTGTTGAACTTGATGCTCCTGTTGCTTGTTGAACTGGTGTCGCGTAAAAATTGTCATCTACTGCTCGAGGTGATAGTTCAACATCTTCTACGCGCATCGTTTGCTGGTCGTCTGCTACTGCTCCACCTGCTGGCGCTTGTCGTGGTTCTGTTGGTGCTGATTGTCTGTTTGCCACCATTTTATGAAATAATGTCCCGCCCATCTCTCTTAAATTTGATGCCATCGCCCTGCCTACTTCTTCCGCTTTCCGCTTTGTTGCAGTTGCTATATCTTGTAATTGTGTATCTACAATTGCCTCGTGTTGTCTTGTCGTTTGTTGTGGTGTGGAAAAGTCATATTCGTCATTTACTGCATCGGCGTTTGCTTGGACTGGTGTTTCTGCATTCATTTTGTGAACTGCATAAGTATGCCCGTTTCTGCGTGCTTCTTGTTTCATCATTGCCTCTCTCATTTGTCTGTCTAATATTCTCATCTCTTGGTCTTTCAATAATTCTAAATGGTCGCTTCCATCAAAAAAACTACCCTGGGGACTTGCTTTAAAAAAGGTAGCATCTCGGTTAGGTAGTTTTCCCGTTATTAAATCATTTTCGCCTATTAAATTAGCGATTTCTTCATAAGTAGGTCGTCGTTTCAATCCAAATTTTGCATATGGATTTATTAATTCTAAACTTGCTGTAGTTGCCATATTGATATAATATTAATTAGAAAATATTGTTAATAATATTTTTGTGAAACATATTATTAATAATAAGATGTTATTGTTAATAATATTTTTGTGAAAGATACTATTAATCTATATCAATATATTTTAAGTAAATATTAACTTTTTTGTATCTTCATACCATTTATTTAAATGTTCTTTTGTTGCGTGTGGTAAGTTAGGACGATATAATTCGCCCATCATTCTATCCAGCTCATTTACATAGTTTGCTCTCTTGTTTCCTTCGTCAATCTTTTTCCTTAATGCTACTGATGCTTCTTGTGAATTTCTTAATTTCATTTGTTCATGTAGGTGTTTTAGATATTCTGTATCTTTTAGATCAAATGGACTATATTTAATTTGTGAGGATTGTAAAAATACTTTACCTTTATTTTTAAATTATTTCGTTTATGAAATTTATACATTATATATTTATCATAGATTTTAATTTTAATCATAGAGCAGACTTCCGGATTCGCGTAATTCCAGAACAGACTCCGAAATCATATGCACAAATAATTCTCGCACATCTTCATTATCTGTCAGTGCTCTGTTACTTCCTTTTAGTTTAAAAACGAGTAAGCCTCCTTGTTTCGTATTCTGGCCTGTAAAATTAGTGTCCGCCATCTTTTCAAATGAAATCCCAATAACGAACTTGTCTTCTCTGTAGCGTTTATATGAAATGCTAAAGGCGTCTTGGTCAGGGTTCAAATAGTGTAATGTTCTTCGGAGGTAGTAGGCACTCTCGGCGAGGCTCTGGCATTCAAACTCTGGATATTTCTTATTGTTAATTTGTAATTGCCACGTTAAATTTAAATCTTTATCTTGAAAGCCTTTACCTTGGAATCGCTCACGATCAGCGCCATCTGGATTAGGACCATCAAAAATACGAGAATTAATCATAGGATTGTAAAAGTAGTTCCATCGCTTGTAAATATAATTATCGTGTCTGTAGTAATTATTATTATCAGCATCTACACCTGCTCTTGGTGCACGATACAATGTAATGAAGCAACCATTTAATTTAGAAGCGGATTTAACAATATTCATATTAATTTCATTTCCTCCCGCGTTGAATGATTGTGTCATAGTGTGATACATTGGAAATACCAATTTCAAACTTTGACCCTCTAACAAATGTTTAACTATATTATTGTTGACCGTGTTGTCCAATTGTATTACCTCAGCTCTAATGATTACGTTATTTAATTCCCACTGTGTTGAGGTGTCTCCAGTTGTGAAATAATAACCATTTGCATCAATATGAACATTGTCATCGGTTTTAGCAAATGGTGTAATGACTGGTATATGTTCATCTGATACAATTGTAAATTCCAGTTCAAGTGGAGCATAACGAAGAGGTAAATAATAATTGCTTTCTAACAGTCCGCATACCGGTTTATGTCCTAATCTCATATAACCATTAGCGCCGGGTATTCCTGCTACTGAATGGCGAGTATATCGTGCTGTTAAATCTCCCCAGTTGTTATGGTCTTTTGTAGTTGGAAATGTTGTTGCCTCGGGGTCGGCAGCGGGATTGGTTCGTGTATTAACATCTAACATTTCTGCTAAGCCAGTGGCATATGTATGCCTCAAGTCATCATCCCAGCGAGGATTAGCACCGCCTTCTAAATCATCCATATCTCGGGCATCTTGACTTTTAAAAGAATTATACGTTTCACAGTGCCTATTGTATTCAATAATATCCTGAACTTGCTGACCTCCAACAGTGCATCTATAACGACTGAAGAAGGATGACAAATTACCTAACGGGCGTAAAAAATGACTTCGTGTTCCGTCGGTGTTTTGAAGATTTGCAAATAAACGAATACTTGATAAATCAATATATGTGTTGTCTTCACCTGTTATATGAAATCTAATATTTTTGTTTCCTGCATTTGGATTATAAACATTACTACCCGATGGAAAATAATTAACGTGTCGTCGGTCTGTGATATATTGTGCTGTTTCTGGAAGTCCAAAATTTAGCGAGTTAATCATTGTAGTTTCTGATTCGGCGATTATATTATCCATTACTTATATATGATAAACTTAGATTTTATTTTTTATTTTTATATTTTTCTTATGTGAAAGCATTGTAGTAGAATTATTTGAAGTTGTATTTTTTATAGTATTTATTAAATAATTGTTTTTTGTATCAACTATATCTTTTATAGTATCATAATCTAAATTCTTATATTGTTTATCGTATTTTGACGGTTCTTTTGTCAGTTTCTTCTCTAATGGAATTTTGTTTTGCTTGTCTTTATTTCTAAACATTATTATTAATATTATTGATATTTTATTGTTCTGGTGTTGAATTAGGATTAAACCCATTAGAAATATCAGTAGTAGGATTTATACTTGTGAGTCCATTTCCTTCCCAATTATTGAAACTGTGTTTATCTAATAAATTATTGCTTTCTATTTCTCCAGTTATTGCCGCGTCATCAAACATTGCTATAGGATCTCCGCGATTTCTAAATCGTAAGTATCGCGGGTTTTTCTGTTGATTAGTTCCTGATACAAAAGGTGATGAATAAACAGTAGTAGCATATTTGTTTCCGTGTCTGTTGTTGATTTCTTGAACAACGGATGAACCGAGGCTATGTCCAACGAGTCTATCGACATCTGGATTTTTCCTTAATTCTTCCATTGCGTCTTTATATCTTTCGCTTAATTGAACATTATGAGTAGGAATAAAAAACAAATCTGCAATTACATCATTGACTTTGTGATTTAGTCCCGTTTTAGCACCAGTACCACCAATATATAAAGTGTTGCCTATTCTTGTTATTCCATTTATATTTGAATACGCGGCGTCTAACCCTTTAACATCATCAATTTTATTTTTATTTTGAACATTAATTTCTTCAGCATATCGTGTTTTATGTTTCATTATCTGCTTATCAAAATGTTTATTGAAACCTCCTACTTTGTCTTCCAATTTCTTTTTATGGTTAAAAAATACATCTTCTATTAAATCCTTACCTGTAGTATATGCTTTATCACTTGCTACACCTGCCATCATTTGTGTAGGTGATCTGCCTTCAATAGCACCTAATAATAGTTGTCTTCCTATCATATATTATTCATAGATATTTTATTAAAATATCTATGAATAATTATAATTACAAAGTAATTATCAATAATAATTATATTATAAATTTCTATTGTATATTATATTTATGAGTGACAGATTAACATATAAAAAAATCTATGTTGATAGTGCCTACAGATTACAAGAAAGTAATTCTACCAGCGATTTTATTATAGAACTTGACCAAAACTTTGAAATTCCACCAAGAACAAAAATGTTCGTGACTGAGTGTTCATTCAGCACTCCGTTTTATACAACAGAGAAAGGGTTTTACGAACGCTTCTATATTATGTTGTATAATAGTTCCAATGTCTTATTGAGAAGCACTGCCGTTGATGTATCCGGTGAAATTTATTATGCTAATCAGTTATCATACAAAATACAAACGGAATTAAACACGGCATTTAATGATATTGTGCCTGACTTATTCTTAACAGTATATGGACAAAGCGAACGCAAAATGGAACTTAAATTAAATGACCCCCTAACTTACAAAATCAAAATACCTACAGATGAAGAATTAGAAACTTATGTAAATGGCGAATGGAACAGAGGACAGTTTGAATATGACAATTTAAGACCAAAATCTATTAATTATTTATTAAGTAATTATATTGCCTATGATCCTGCGTCATCTTGGTTAAGTGGATACTTTAATTTAGTTCCTTTTCAGAATGTATATATTAACTCACCTCAACTAAGCGACTACAAATATTCAGCACCTAATAATTTTAGTAGTTCAGTAATTAAAAAAGTTCAAATTAATCAACAACTTGGTGGTGTTATTAGCGACTACACCTCGCCTATATATGCAGATTTTATTGATGTAGGCGGTAAAAATATTAAGCGACTACACTTTAAAATTACAACTTCAAGAAACGAAGTTATTGATTTTCACGGCGTACCCATACAGTTTAGTCTTTTATTTCAATTAGATAACTAAATAAACCCCTAAAAATTAATATTGATAATATTAAAAATATCAAATTAATAATATTAAACATATCAAATTAATAATATTAAATTATTAATATTTCTCATTTTGTCCATATAGACAAAATATATAAAACATATAGACAAAATATATAATATATTATATATGTCAGAAGTCGAACCTGAAATTACTAATACAATTGAAGCAGACGCACCAGTAAATGAATTACCACCAATTGAAGAAGAAGAAGCGCCAAAGGCAGAACCAACAATAGAACCAACACAAGAAATAAAACCTGTAGAACCTCTTAAAAACAACTCAAAAACTCAAGCACGCAATGAAAAGAAAATAACCTGTCCAAAATGTGCCAAAACTTTAACATTAAAATCATACAGATACAGTCATGAACGCAATTGCCAAGGACCATTAGAAACTAAGCCTATAAAACCTAAACCAAAAGCAGTTCCGATAGCAAAACCCCAAAAGGTAGAATACAACGAAGTAGTGCACCGCGAAGAAGAGCAACATATTCCACAACAACCGCAACAAAATAATATAATAGCGAACACACCGCCCCCAAGAAGATCGCAACCACAACCGCCTCCAAACCCGCTACAAAATATAGCGCAACATTACCAATTATTGCAAAATGAATATTTAAGACAGAAGCAAGAAAATATAATGCATTAAATAAGAATATATTTGGTTCAAGAGGAAAGAAAAGATAAAATATAATTATTATATAACCTACTATATAATAATTATGTTTTCAACATTATCACTGGACGGCTCAAGTAGAATTGTAGCAAGTGAATTAGTATTAATAAATTCAACAGAACCATCAACATTAAGCAGTGTTTATGCTACAAATCAAGAATTAGCAGACACAGCAGGATCATTAGGTGGAGGTTATACAATTGAAGAAGTTGATGCTCTTATTTTAGCACAGAAAAATAAGATAGATGCCAATATTTTAGATATTACTGAATTAAACGCAACATCAACAACTATGTTTAATGAACAAGTAATTCAAAACGCAACAATTACAAGCAACTTTAATAATATAACAGCACACGGATTAACCATAACTTCAATACTACCGACTATATCAGCAAATACAATTAAACTTGATTCTAATTTTAATAACATTAGTTCGAATACACATTTAATCAGTAATTTAAATGCTACAATAACATCGCATATATCATTAATTGACACAAACATTAATAACATAACAGGACCCGGAAACACAATAACAACCATTCTTACAGATATAGCAGATTTACAAGCAGGAGCGGGCGCTTCTTGGACTACAGCTGAAAAAACAACTATTCAAGCAGATGTATCAACATTATATACAAACGATACTAATTTATTCAATACTAACACTGCTTACAGTAATACATTTGCTTCAATTATATCAGATAATAATATACAAGATGTATTAAAAACTCAAAATTCAAACACAATAAATAGTTTAATATCAGCAGATTTACAAAAGCTAGATAAAATAGATACTAACGCTCAATCAGTAGCAGGTGCTATTAATTTTAGCAATAATGCAACTTTACACAGTGATTTAAACATGCTTACTACTGGTTCTATAATATGTAATAAGTTTAGCTGTACCCCTTCACCAAATTTAGGACTACAAATGACTTTTCAAATGTTTAATCGTGAATTTAATTTTAATAGAGATGGTAGAATGTGGATGTCAAGCTCAGGAGGCGTTTGGGAAACGCAAATCGGAGATGCTAATGTTGGTCGTGTGTGGATAAAAGATCGATTCGGTTTAGGGGCAGTTGGTGTTGTTAATTATGTTTTAAATTGTGCTGGGCAAGCTCGATTTACAAGCGCTGTCCAGTTTATAGGAACAGACAGTGCAATAAGTCTTAACAATGGTTCATATTTAAATTTTAATAATAATGGTTCAATACGAAGATATACACCAGATGCTACAGAAGGTTTATATATGGCGCATAGTAATTTTGTTGCTATTACTGTTGGTGATCATACCAATGCTAGTAATCAATATATGATATGTGATAAATTGGTAAATAAAACAATTTTTAGTAAACCAGTTGATGTATTAGGTGATGTATATACAAACGGCGATTTAACAATGGTTTCTGGTAAAAAGATTGAAGTCAATCAAGTTCAGTCAGTATCAGGAAATACTTTATTATTACAAAATTCACCGAGTGGCAATGTTCAATTTGGCAACACATCAAAACTAATAATTGATAATGCTGAAATGTATGTCGATACAAATGATTTAATAATTAGGAATAGCAACACTTCAAACTCTATTAATTTGGTTGTTGGATTATCTGCAACATATGCTGATAATAAAATTATTTTGAATAGTGGAAGCAATAGAGAATTGCGAGGCGATTGGACTATTGACGGCGATATGACTTTTGGAATTGCTCATAAAATCAATTTGAGACATTAAATAGTGATGCTGTTTTAAGATTAGAAGCATCAACAACTATTGATAGTTATATTGATGGCACTAAATATTTACAATTGGATGATACTCAATTTTCATCATTTAACGGATTTAATTTAAGTAGCGATAAGAGACTGAAAGATAATATAGAAGATGTAGAAGATGATATTGTAAATATGGTAAAAAACATTAAGATTAAAACATTTGTTAAGAATCAAAAAACCAGAAAAACTGAATTAGGATGGATTGCTCAAGATGTTCAACAATACACAAATCCGAAATATAATATTGTAATTGATTCGGGAGAATACTTAACGATGTGTTATGATCGTATGGCTTGTATTAGTTGGGATGCTTTATCAAAACTAATCGATCGTGTAGAGTATTTGGAAAATGAAGTTTTTAAAAAGTAAAAGAAAAAAGACAAGTCAAAATAATATAATATGATCCAAGACATGGAGAAACGATTTAGAATTAAAATTATTAAAAAAATGATTAATTTAATCATAAACAATGATTAAATAAACCAATTACTCTACACCACTCGGCATTTTCAGCCCGTAATCTTCAAATTTGTATTTTCTCGGGAAGCCAGTTTTTTGTTTTGGTTTTTGTTCTTCGGGTGCCATTTCAATGCCACTCTCTTTAATCATTTTATCTAATCTTTTTCTATGCGCGGTGTTTAAAGCATTTTGCCTTGTTTTGGCCTTGTATGCTTCATCGTCTCTGACTTTATAATAATAGAGTCGGTTGTAATACGCCAGCATTGTTTTTATTTCTTCCAGTGTCAAGTCGTCGGGGGGTTTGTCTGTGATCATTACTATAATATTATATGTAACATTTCTTTAAGACATTTTATAGGAAATTAATTTAAATATGAATTCTTCCCTAAATTACACCTAAAGAAAAAATAATATTAATAATTAATATCTAAAATACTATTATGTCATTGTCAAAAACTATAAGAAATAACATCAGGTCATTAAATTCAAGAATTGATAGGTTAGCAGGCGATACCAGGGAAAAAGCCACCGAATTGAGAGATCTATATGAACAGCGAAAAATTGCACAGTTTAGCACCGCATCAACTATTATTGATGGGTTTATCAATGCCACCACCCCAAAGGAAAAAAAGAAATGGGACAAAAGATACGACGATGTGATCCAAAACAACCGTATAAATCTACCGTTGAATGTTAGGATGGAACAAAGCACTGTAACTAACATTGTAAAGCAGTCTAAGGCGAACGATGAATCGTGGACATTAGACGTCATGCTTTACCGCGAAGGTGTTAGGGAAGGTGACAACAAAAAGCCGGCTTTCACATACAAAACAGAATACGGAGAACTCAAATATTACCCCATAACAAAGGACGGTAAGGAGAGAACATACACCGTTAACGCCAGCACAAATATAGACGAGTCTGTAGGCAAACGAATTGTAAAAACCAAGGATTATGATCTATTCAGAAAGTTCATTGTAACACTTGCCCAAGATCCAGAATTTGAAACAATGCTAAATATTATGGGTGGGTATGTTGGCGTTGATCAGAAAAAAACAATCGAGATCAACAAGAAGAAGAGGTTAACCAAGAAGACTAACGCTGTGGCTTACAACGTAGAGACGGGGTATATTGGCGCCTTGAAGATCTTGAGGGCCAGAAAGGTGGAAGGTGGACAGCCTAGTAATCCACGACAAGCCAACCTGAGAAGATCGGAAAACATCAGTATGTATAATACTTACATGTATACCGAATTGGATACATCGAAAGAAACATTTATGGAAGCAATCCAGAAAGGTAATTATGTAGACAATCAATGTTGGTTGAATACACTCACTGATTATTATAAAGATACCCTAATGAACAACAAGAAGAAAGAACCAATGTCGCGAGGGATGATACTAAAACTAATAAATAAAACAGAACAGGAATTCACAGAGTCGGGGGCGTCAATTGATGACATGATCCCGGTATTTATAAAATACAGAATGCGTGTGAGAATAATAGACCAACTGGGCAAAATCATTTATTCTTATTCACCAGAGATGTTTGACCGCAACATCAGAGCCTTTTATGCAATGGTCAAAAATAATCATATCTACACACTGAATACTAATATTAAAAGATTGGAACAAAAACAAAATACTGATGATGCATTTGTAGTAGAGGCACGGCCCGACTATCATATAAGTGATAGAGAGAAGCCATCGATTTGCAAAATGTTTTCTACTATTGATGACATTTTTGAAATGGTTAAGGCAACAATTGCGAACAGAACCGACAAACAGGAAAAGAACTTTTTAGATTTAGTTCATAGAGAGAATGATCTAAATAAATTATTTTGCGATTTCAAAAATATCGGGTATGAATGCAGGATTGTTCACAAAGCAGGGACTATTTCAGAATTGAGGGCGGACTTCAATAATGTATATCTAAACATTAGGTCACAGTGTCTGATAGACGACCAGATCAATAGTGACATCACGGTAGACAGAGAAACCGTTTACAACAATATGACTGAGGCAATGTTTACATTCAAAAAGAAATTATTCAATCCAAATCACAAGTCTTATTATAGTCCTACCGATATACACGTTTTAAATAATTATAGAACCATCGTCCCACAAGGCGAGTTATTCAAGGGCTTGGATAAATTGGATGTTCCAAAACAGGAGATCGACATGAACAAAGCGTTTACAGATGCATTTAATACGATTACCAGAATTGGAGTTTTTAATCAGTTTGATAATTGGAAAGATTATAATAGTAAATGTAAGATCAAGGATGTAAATATATATTTGGTAAAAGCAGAACTGACACATCGCAATCTGTTTTTTAATAATGATACTAATATAGTTTATGGTATGTTTCTTAAGCATTTTATGCCACTTGTTGCATCCGGTGAGTTGTCCATTACTCACTACAAACAGCCACATTTCATTCACAAGGTAGATAATAAAATGTTGGTTGAGGAACTCTGGGGAAAGCGAATAAGCGAAAAGATTGAAGAAGACAAGGCAATTAAAAAAATAATAGCCAACTCGATTTTTGGCTTGTTGGAAAAAGTAAGAACAGCAGTCAGAGATCATTCGTGTTTGATGATCTCAATGAGGCGATCAGCCTTCAGGCAGATGCAGGGGGGAAGTTAAACATGATGAGCAGGAATACTGCCAAGTGGGTTGAGGAATATGATGATAATGGCATGTGGTGCCGTGATAGAGAAGTATCTGAACAAAACGACAATTTATATTATATTCTGAATGTGGTTGATAGGTGCGAGTTGTCCAATGGGTTTCGATTTATTAAAGAAATGCTATTGCAGTATCATAATTTTAAAATGCAATGCGCATATCAAAAATTGACAGAGAACAATGTTAAGGTATTGAGTGTCAAATGCGACGCTTTTGTCGTGGACTGTTCGGGTTTTAATAAGTTTGGTTTGAGAAAGACTCAGCAGTTGCTAGATTTTCACGATGGGATCGGTGGGTGGAAATTAGCCAAGACTCGCGATGAGATCCATCATACAGGAAAGCAGTTGTATGAACAGAAGAAGTGTGAATATGTTGATATCCCGATTGTCAAAAGTAAGAGAGTTAACATCATTAATGAGTATGATGAAAATGAATTGGTTGAACTTGTTGAGAAATATAGGTGCTTGATGATTAAGGCAAAATTCGCAGGAGCGGGTAAGTCCACCATCTGCAAGAACATGGAGAGACTCAAGGGTTATAAAGTGTTGTTCGTGGTTCCTACCAATAATCTGGGTTTGGAGTGCGAAGTGGAAAGCGTCACTGTAAATAAATTCTTCAGTATAGCAGTCAATGACGAGAAGCTAGATAAATACGATCATTCGATGTTTGATGTCATTGTGTTTGAGGAGATTTGTTTTAATAATACCTTTGTATTGGCAAAAATTAAGGGCTTTGTAGAGCAACATAGGGCTAATAAAATCATATTAGCTACTGGTGACGCCAAGCAATTGAGCCCTATAAAAGCACTGACTAACACTAAGAAACACGAGATTTATATGAATGAATGTATTGATAGCATTTTTCCTCATCATTTGTTTTTGGAAGAGTGCAAGCGATTGAAGACTCAGGAGAACAAGGATAAACTTAAAAGCATTTATGCCGACATCTTTGAGCATGAGTTGTCTCTACATGATGTCATCAATAAGTATTTTAAATATACTGATGACATCACAGGAACAGAAAGCAATGTCGCATATTTAAGTAACACTTGTAGAGAGGTTTCAATGCAGATCAGAAAACGACAGGGCAAACAAAATGAGTTTGAAGTCGGCGAGATCATGATATGCAGAGAGTATAGGAAGACAAAAACCTATAAGTTAAATGTGAATTTTAGGTACGAGATAATTAATATTTCCGATCCTTGGATTACCATTGCTAATATCAAAACACGAGAAGAGATTACATTACATATTGGTATCTTGAGAAGCCATTTTATCTTTGCCTTCTGTTATACTTGTCATTCTGTTCAAGGTTGTTCTATAGATGATGATGTCACCATTTTTGATTGGAACCATCATCTGATAACTCGCGAGTGGCTTTGGACGGGAATCACTCGGGCAAGGGATTTAAACAGAGTAAAATTTTACAAATACAGTAGTGATTTAAATGAAGAGTTTAACGCAAAATGCATTATGAATTATTTTGATAGAAAGGTGTTAGCACACAAGGAACAGGATCGTAAAAATGGCTTTTGTATTCCAAAAGAAAATTATGTAGATGCCGAATGGTTGAAGGACAATGTCAACGGAAAGTGTGCAAATTGTGGCTGTGGTTTCGTGTTGTCAATGGATTCTGGCAATATAAACTCTAATTTGACATGTCAAAGGTTGTGCAATGATCTTCCCCATACAAAGGATAATGTCATTGCCTTCTGTGCTTCTTGTAATAGGTGCTTCAGTGATAAAATAACATATTGAATTTTATTTTATAGTATTA
>CAUJNA010001335.1:472500-528150 GCA_963377175.1 Effrenium voratum | reverse complement strand
CTGACCGATGTTGCTGGCAAGTACGGCGGCGCCGTGGACGGCGGAGGCAGCGGCGGGGGGTGAACTTCCGGAATCGGTGGCGGTGGGGGCGGCTGTGGATGTCGCTGCTGGCCTTCAAGACGCTGCAGTCCAGCCAAAAGTAAACTGATCTGCGATGACATAGCGAGTAGCATGTGCCGACAATCGCGTAGCAGATCCCCATGATCCATCACAATCCCGGAAAGATGAGACAACCAGGGCCAAATCAACCAGTGATGACTAAAAGCGGCGACGGCAAGCATTCAGAAGGCAAACAACCAATCATGCAAGCAACACCGCACAAGGAAATATCAAAGTCAACCATGAGCCACGGACAACTCAATGCGTTTTTCCGGAAGAGGAGCGTCATGATGTACATCATGAAAAACAAAGCGCACACCACGTCAGGTCAGCAGCAACGCCATTGTACTGGCATGCCACCATGGTTCACCAGAAGATGCCCATGTAGCTGGGCACTGCGATCGAAGATCTTAGTTTCCACCTGCCATCCTTGGCATGAATGCAGTCATAGTAGTGGGAGGCTGCTATGTCCGCGTACACGCCGCCGCGGGGTATAGTGCAATGCTGTTGTCGGAGACGAGCAGAGCCACCAATGCACACCGGGCGGTCCGTCCGGATTCCACCGAACTGCGCTGCAGATTGGATTGCCGCTTCCTGAGACTGGAGGCTGCCTCTGCAGTAGAATCCCATCGGAGGCAACCAGACTTCGTTCCAGTTGGAGCATTCACGATTGGGGGAAGGGTGTTCTTGCCACTTCGAAGGTCGGATCAGTTCCTCATCAGGCAGGATTTGCATGGCAGCCTGTATGTTGGTGTTGTGGGACCAGAAAAATGTGGACTGCGATTGAGTGCGCTGCTTGTCCGGCAACAATCGGCGTGGCTCAAATGAGAAGATGATCTCAAAGAGGTTCTTCTGCGAGTTCTTTTTGTCCGCGGAGAAGTGGTGAAACGTCCGCGTGGTTCTGCTGATATATGGCCACTTCTCCTCGCAAATGCCGAGCTGGACGATGAGTTGCTGCGGTAGTGACCGCCGCGAGATCTGGAAGTAGTCCGAGATGTCTTTGACCACTTGCTCCGTCCAGCGTCCCGGAACCCCATGTGGTGGCTGAGCAAACGGAAACTCCGAAATGGACCTGACCCGCTGTTCATCTTCGATGATGCTGCGGCGGTGCGGCATGAGGCTCCTGTAGACAGACTCGCATGATTTCTTCAACAGCTCCGGTTCAGGAAATACCAAGGCGGCAATCGAAGGCAAGGTGTAGTAGAGGACATCGTTCACTTCGATGGCGATCTCCTCGATCCGGCACCCAGTGCGTAGCTTGAAGCGATGAACCCCCAAATCAGGCACCTGCCGACGAACTGAGAGAGGCACCAGCGCGATGCGGTTCTCAGAAGGACTGGCATGAGCAGGGGGAAACGGAGGCGAACGTGGCCTCCTTTGATCACTATGGGCGCGTCTGCCATCACTCCTCCATTCACCCCAATCTTCTTCCTCATCCGAATGCCCTTGCGGGCCCGGTGTGAGCTGGATCCGCGGAATTCGTGACCGGGGGGAACGCGATCTGGGCTGCTCAGTGAGTGCTGGTACATCACGTGACGAGCCGTGGGATTGCACACTTTGCTGGTGTGCTATGCCGTGAGTCCGAATGAACATTTGGATCTCATTGCCGTTGATGAAGTTGGGGAGGTGCTCGAGCGTCACGCGGCTCGTAGTTTGTATTGATCCATCAGAACGCAGAGTGCTAGTGACCATATATTCCGCCATAGTTCTGAGCCAGCTACATGCAAACAAAGCGCAATGCAACAACAGCAGTCCCAAGCATGCACAAGAAGAGACAAAAAGACAAGCTCACATGCAGATATTGTCCCAAGTCGACGGCGAACGTCCCGCAGAAGGTGAGATTCAAAACCTTTGGCCTCATAAAGGCGTTTGAGAGCGTCGAGCCCATGTTGTTGTTGAACCGCCGGTTGCGCACCGCGTATGATGAGCCACGAGCGAGAAGACCAAGAAGAATAAGTGAACATCCGATCATTGGCACTCCGAATTCCTTTGATTTGGGAGGGATGATCAGGTAGCTGTGGAGTGATAGTTCTGGAAGAAGAATCACATCGGTAACCCAGTACTTTGTCATCATGTTGAACCTCAAGCATCACTGGTGGGCGATAAAATTCCAGGGAAAGAAAATTCATGAGCACGGGTGAGTGTGGGGCTGAGTCTCGAAGGAGAATGAAACGATTGTCGACGTAGCGCTCATGCCAGATCACACCAATGTCGGGCATGCAAAACCGCAGAGAACTCATGGTTTGGTGCCAGAAGAAATCCTCAACCGTAGCAACCAAATTGCACAACGGTGGCGCGGCTGGTGATCCCATAGCGACTCCTCGTTCTTGGCGGAACAAGTATCCGTTGATCTCGAAGTGACTGTTGTCAATGACAAAGTCCAGAAGGTGCCGGAGATCTTGTTCACGAAAAATTCGAGGGATCTTGGTTTGTCGGCGCCACTTTCCTTTGAACATACGGCGTCGATGATCCGACTTGACTTCGTACACGGACCATTGCGAGGAACCGCGAAGGCCAACAACTTGATCATATCGATGGAGAAGCACTTGAAGCGCCTGATGGAATCGTTCCGTAGGAATGGACGTGAAGAAGCCTGACAAGTCTTGCGACACCAGGTGGATGTACTCATCAGGATCTGCTTTTGACAGTGCTTCCCACAGCTGCTGGATAAGTTCTTGTACTGAGAGTTGACCTGCAATGTCGGGGAAGGCCGCCTTGGTGAGTTCAAATATGAGTGCACCGAAGACCGTGAGGAAGGGAGCTGCCCATGTGCGAAAGAATGAAATGATGGGTCGAGCTTTCTGCCAGTCCTTGGTCGGCTTTGGGAGGATGCGCGCTGTGGGCAACGGTGCTTGAAGTCGAAGTCCCCATGCATATCGTTGACGTAGGAGAGAAGGTACCGTGGTTACCACTTCAGAGCGAAAGGATGCTGCGGATTTGCGGCAAAGTGAGAAGACATCCCCCGCGCAGAATGTCTTCCGCATCAATATGGCAAACAGGGACGGGCACATCACATGTGCGCGGGAGGGAAAATGATCCGCCGGGATAACTACCCACGAAGACAAAGAAGCCACAGTGCGTTGCAACGATGTCGATGACCAATAAGCCCGATCTTGAAGGTTGATCCGATGAGTATCCATTAACTGAGTCACAACTGGCTGTAGATCTGAAAGCAGACCGGAACCATGTACATGCCAGCGGCGAGCAAGTTTGCGAAGTTGTGTGGTGAAACGTTGATGCAATAAGTCGACATCACCGAAAAACTGATCCTTCATTGAGGCGGCCATGATTTCAATGTTAATGTCCGCATTGATGCGAGAAAACTCATCCACCATTACTGCGTGACCATGTGCACGGTGTAGATGGCTATCATCGATGTCCAAACAGCGACACGGAAAGGATGTGTCAGGCGCCCATTTGCGCTGCCATGTGCGATAGTTGTATATCTTGTCGCCCAATGTGGCGCTGCGAGTTTCCACAACCCGGATCTTTGGAATGAAAAGAGAAGGGAACAGATCCCGATGAGAAGCAATCCAGCTTTGTAACCATGTGCCCAGTAGAGCTTTCCAATTCTGGACATGCAGCGGCGGCAAGAGTAGCTGTGTTAAAGTGGTGGGTGGTTGTAGCCGTCGTTTGCGTAGTACCTGGGCGAGGAGCTTCTGGGCCTTGGAGCGGAAGGGCTCGTTGACAAATACTGCGAGCCGCAATAAGTAGTACAGCTGAGTGGGAGGGAAAGCGGCTGACAGTAGGTCACGCATGACTTGGAACGACGCTCCTGTATTCGATCCCAGCTGATAGAGGATCGAGTAGTGGGCTTGAATGTCATCCAGGGCGTCAGGTCGTAGTTGCCGTTGGAGATCCGGATGTAGTCGTCGTCGAAAGCGCTTGTGCAAGCCGAGGGAAGTGGGCGACGACAACGAGTGGCGTCGAAAATCTACAAGATGTTCCCGGAAGCCCACCTTGCGCAAGATTCTGTGTACCCAGGGCGCATTCAGATGCGGGCGTAGCAGGTATTGCCATTTGCTTTCTTGAACCCATACCGAGGAAACTGGAAGTTTGATTTCCACTGGTACAGCACAGAAGAGCCAGTAAGTATTGGATCGTTTCCAGTAGTGAAGCGCCGGTTCAAAGAAGGCATGCCGTCCACGAAGTAGTTGTAGAAATTTGCGACTGCGTGAGTGTTCACGACGTAGAACATCCTGATCAGTCGCCCCAACATAGTATGGTGTGTGCCATGGGGAAAGTCGAATGTAGACGCACGGTTGTTGGTGATGACCTGGATCATGTATGAAGTCGTAGAGGTCAGGAAATCGCGCCCGCAATGAGCGTAGATGTCGCGTGTCAGCGAAAGTTGAGTGCATGATTTCACACAAGAGAGAAGTCTTGTAGAAGTGAAGGACTTCGAAGAACGGCGGGAAGTAGCCGTGATCTTGTGAAATGAGACGTTGTAAGAAACTGATCAATAAATAGGCAGCGCACCGACATCTGTGAAGCTCGTACCTGTTGGCCACGGTGTGCTGAGAGTTGGACATAGCGCGATTCGGAATCTGAAGGGCTATCCGGACCACAACTAAGACCTCGAGGATGAGACCCAGCCACGGCAATTGTGTGATGGATTCGTACTCCTCAATTGGAATCGACGGTGGTGGTAGTCCAGGAAAACAGTAATGCCAGCACGTAGAGAATATGGTCAACGAGTGCAGAAGGTCGTCCAGCGACTGCCATTGTGCAACATCATCATAGATTCCGCAGCGGCGAAGTTCATCCAACATGGTGAGATGCAACCAACGAAATCTACCACAAGGCGGCGACATGAATACAAGCATCACAGACAATCACACAAGAGGCAATGCAAGAACAAGCAAGTACAAGATCAATCATGTGCAACGCAAACACTTGACGGACGAGTTTTCACCTGGACTCATCCGTGACATTGTTGCCGCTCCGGGCTCATATGAGAACGAAGGTCGTCATGATGCCTTCTCATCCACAGAGCAGGCGAGCGGTCACGATGAGGTGACTCAATGCCTTCTCAGTGAGTTTGGTAAGGTACCCGGGTTCAAGACCCCATGATGCTGCCATTGCACCGAGTGTGGGCGCATCGCCCTTCGGCATGCGTTGCCTGGCCTGAAGAAGCTGCGTCGCCATAGAATCTAATGACTTGTTGCCGTTGAGCCGGGACGGGTGATTGGCCCACTTAACCAGCGATGCCAAAGTGGTTGTTGTGGGTGCTTGCTTGAGGAAAAGGCGAGGTTGGTCACTGGTCCATGTGTAGTACTTGACAACTTCATCCGGCGTGCTGTGCATGGTGAGCAATTGTGACGCCGCCGGTTTGGACGGCGGTGACGACACTCCGTGAAGAGACTGCATGATCCGAGGTTGCACCACGCTATCAAACGACTTGCCATCCAGGGCGGCCGCGCTGGCTGTGGGAAGGGAGCTGGCCGGTGACGAGGATGGTGTGTGGTTGACCGGTGGCGGTGTAACCAACTCTGCATCATCTTTCTGGTTTGTCATCGTGGGCGAGGTCGATGCGCGAAGTGATGCGGAATACTGAGCTTGGAGAAGTTCATGTGCACGATTCAAATCATTGAGCTTCTTGACCATGTCATCGGTCTGGGCGGCAGGTGCGAGAGAGGTGTGATGTTGTTGAAGAAATTGAAGTACCAGGTTGGCCAAATGGTCGTGGACCTTGATGCGCTGATTGAAGTCATCAATGTTGAGACCCAGCGTGTTGGCAAGGTCCTTTTCCAGGGTGAGCAGGTTGAGTGACTGCGATCTTCGTAGTAATTTGGAGCAGGTACTCCAAAGTAAGGCCTCAGTGCGGGTGCGAAAGCCTTCCCACGTCACGAATCGGCCGTGTGCAAACGGCCTGAGTAGCCAGTTGGTGAGGCCCCCGTGGATAACCTGAACCAGGCGTACGTCCCTAATATCCATGCCTGACATGTCGCGAAGGTTGCCATGCGGAGTGTTGGCAACAGTCATGGGCAGGCTGAAGTTGTAGAGTTGATTGACATCAAACATGCCGTCTCCAGGTGTCCAGTCAGGCGAGGGAGTAAGCCAGGCTTTCTGAGGACGAACCGGTAGAGCTGCAGGAGGTCCAGGTGAAGGTGTAGGTTGGGAAGTAGTGACCGGTGGTGGCATCACTGGTGGCATGAACTTGGATGGCGTGGGATCAGGAGGGATCGGCATCATGTAGTTGATCGCCGGGTATTGGAATTGCTGTGTGGGGTTGTGAGTCGATTGAAAATTGGTAGGCACCATCGGAAAGTTGTTAGCAGCGTTGTAGCCGGAGTTGTGTTGCCATGAAACCAAGTTGTTCCAATCCATGTTCTCCGAGACCTGGTTGTCATTGTGCTCACGTCGGCGTGCTTTGTGAGCTTGAGGGGACGGACTCCGATCACGTCTGCGTCGAGTCCTGGATCTATCACGATCATCACGTCGAGACATGGTGACGCAACTGACTCTGAATTTGCACACTTCCACCTTGAGAGAATCAGACCCGACAACATTCAAATCAATGCAAATGCAAGTTAGCGGCCCTCAACTGCAATGGTCGATCGAAATGTACAAGGCAAAGCAAATACAAGTCAGCAATCGTCAACCGCAGTGATACGAGCAACAAGTTCAACCAATGGTCAGGAAATGCAATGAAAATCGGCAGCTATCAACTGTGGTGAGACGTCGCTATGATCTGACGGCTTTCTTCCCTTTAGTGAAACCTCGTTCCTGGTTAAATGTGAAATTCCGCTGTTCTATGATAAGCACGTTGAGGTCAAATTTTCCGACAGAGCCGGCCCGGGGTCACACAATGGGTACACCCGAGGATTCCCCACGAATGGGGTGTACACACTTAAACTCCAGATGGAGAGTGCTAATCTTTCGAGTACAACTGATGAGTCTCGAGTACAACTGATGAGTCTCGAGTACAATTGGGAACAAACCCCATCGGCTTGCTGGTCACTTGGCTTCCCTGTAGTTACTTCAACAGGGAGACAGAGAAGCAACAGCGGTTCAGGGGAGGGACCAAAAGGACGTTCAGAACATCACGACTGGCAGAAAATGCAGGTACGTCCACATCGCGTCCGACGTGGATTTCACATCCTCTACAGCAGCGTCTTTGTTAGGCAGTGACTGCTGTAGGGACCACTGCCCCCCTGCTGCAACAGAAAACGGTTGTGGTGGCAGGGTTTTCTGCCACTCCGCACACACACACACACACACACACACACGCGCACCCGCGCCCGGGCCCGCGCCCGCGCCCGCGCCCGCACATGCACACGCGCACGCACCTGCACCCGCACCCGCACCCAGCAGTCGTATCCACACCCACACCCACACCCACACCCACACACACACACACACGCCCTGTTGAAGCTGTGTGAAGTTGCGGGCCCTTCGAAGGCGACACATGTTTCACAACTGGCGAGTCCCCTTAGACCTAACTTGATCCCTTCTGCCTAAGGACCATCTTCAGCTACCAGGGTGCTGAACACCGGCAAGATGTGTTTGGGCCATTTGCTTGGCTTCGGCAAGTCTTGGGTGTGAGCTTTGCCAAAAACTGCTTGAGTCTCCAAACGGACGCAAAAAAAACAAGCACAAAACTCGAAGGCTAAAAGTAGAAATGAGCACTTTGTCCTGTAACAATTGGATCTCCAGGTTGAATGACGCAATAGCACCAAAAGGTATATATGGTCGAGTTTGGCTTTCGTGTCACTGTTTTGTTTCCTCGCAGGTTTAGCGCAAACTCAGCAGTCTGGTTTCCAGCTTACCGCAAGGTGCGCAGTTCACTGGCCAAAGCATGCGATTGCGCGGGGAGGCGGCGATCAGAAACTGACTTTTGATAAGCACCGACTGGAACAATTGGGTGTTTGGGAAAGAAAGCTCGAGGATACACCTCCGCCGTTTCAAGTACAGACAACGGGCTTCAAAACTTTGTTTGCCACGCGCAGCCCTTTACTTTTTCTCAAGGGGCAAACAAACTGTCCAACCCCCCAGAAAAACTCTCAGAAGCTTCTTAGATGCTGAGCATCTATTTTCTTAAGTCCCCTGGAAAAAACATAATCTGTCCAGTAGTGATAGATGCCCTTTAAGTGGGAGTGGGTGAAGCCCTAGTACCTCAAGGCAAAAAATCCCCTGCCCCGCCTGCAACTCGTTGCGGGGAGCCTGACTCCAGGCCAGCTCCTTGGGCAAGATCTCCTGCGTGTGAGGAGAAGCATCCCGAGACCCGGACATGGCCGAGTGCAGGCAAATCCATCCGATCGATTTGACGCCTTTTTGTTTCTTCTTCTTTTGGCAAGGCCGGTTCGAGGTGGTAATGATGTTACTGTTTGGTCACAGTGGATGTTGTTGATGTGTTTTCGTTTTATTGAAAGGAGTGCTTGGCCCCTGAGTCTTGGCCCGGTACACAGGCAAAAAAAACATGTTCAGAAGCTGTTAAGTTCGTAGTCTGAAATCTGGAATACGCCGCAGGAGAACCCTAGAAATCGTCACTGATTCGCCAACCCATGCCATCTGCTAAACTCGGAGTTGCCATATGGTCACAAAGACGACTCCGCGAACCGGCCTGCGGCTTGAATAGGGCAACAGCCCAAAAAACGGTGGTTTCCTCTTGGTCCCCCCCCCACACACAAAAACAACAGCCGCTGTCCCTTGTTGGGTTCTCAGGGAAGGAGTCATTCCTCAAACTGAATTGGTGTCTCCTTGGTCGCGCTTGATTTTGAACAACGAAGACCATTTTGGGGCAATCCATGCTGGACACCACTACAACAATGGAAAACAAAACAACACGGGCAAAAACATTACTAGTCTTCTATACTCATGACTCAATTGAAATCTCAGAAACTCCACAACGCCATTCAAGGAACCAGGATCTCCTGCATTGCCCCATTTGCCCCTTAAACATCCCCGCCAGTGCCCTCAGGAAACTCACCAAACACATGGAACAAAAAACACAAGTTGAGGTTAACCGGCGAAAACAGTGGAGTACACAGAAAAACATATTATGTTTGCGTGGGTTGGTTGGTCTGTGGGTCGGTCGGTCGATCGGTGGGTTGGTTGCTTGGTTGGTTGGTTGGTTGGTTGGTTGCTTGGCTGGATGGTTGCTTGCTTGCTTGCTTGCTTGCTTGGTGGGTGGGTGGGTGGGTGGGTTGGTTGGTGTGGGTTAGTGGGTGGGTGGGGTGGGTGGGGTGGGTGGGTGGGGTGGGTGGGTGGGTGGGTGGGTGGGTGGGTGGGTGGGTGGGTGGGTGGGTGGGTGGGTGGGTGGGTGGGTGGGTGGGTGGGTGGGTGAGTTGGTTGGTTGGTTGGTTGGCTGCTTGCTTGCTTGCTTGGTTGGTTGGTTGGTTGGTGGGTGGGTGGGTGGGTTGGTTGGTTGGTTGGTTGGTGGGTTGGTGGGTCGGTGGGTCGGTCGGTCGGTCGGTCGGTGGGTGGGTTAGTTAGTTGGTTGGTTGGGCGGGTGAGTGGCTGGTGGGTTGGTTGGTTGGTTGGTTGGTTGGTTCGTTGGTTAGTTGGTGGGTGGGTGGGTGGGTTGGTTGGCTGGTTGGTGGGTTCGTTGGTTGGTTGGTTGGTGGGTTGGTTGGTTGGGTGGTGGGTGGGTGGGTTGGTTGGTCGGTGGGTTGGTGGGTGGGTGGGTGGGCGGGTGGGTGGGTGCGTGGGTTGGTGGGTGGGTGGGTTGGTTGGTTGCTTTGGTTGATGGGTTGGTGAATTGGTTGGTTGCTTGATTGGTGGGTGGGTGGGTTGGTTGGTTGGTGGGTTGGTTGGTTGGTTGGTTGGCTGGTTGGCTGGTTGGTTGGTTGGTGGGTTGGTTGGTTGGTGGGTTGGTGGGTTGGTTGGTGGGTTGGTGGGTTGGTGAATTGGTTGGTGGGTTGGTGGGTTGGTGGGTTGGTGGGTTGGTGGGTTGGTGGGTTGGTGGGTTGGTGGGTTGGTGGGTTGGTGGGTTGGTGGGTTGGTGGGTTGGTGGGTTGGTGGGTGGGTGGGTGGTGGGTGGGTGGTGGGAGGTTGGGTGGTGGGTGGGTGGGTGGGTGGGTGGGTGGGTGGGTGGGTGGGTGGGTGGGTGGGTGGGTGGGTGGGTGGGTGGGTGGGTGGGTGGGTGGGTGGGTGGGTGGTTTGTTGCTTGGTTGGTTGGTTGGTTGGTTGGTTGGTTGGTTGGCTGCTTGCTTGCTTGCTTGGTTGGTTGGTGGGTGGGTGGGTGGGTGGGTGGGTGGGTGGGTTGGTTTGTTGCTTGCCTGCTTGCTTGCTTGGTTGGTTGCTTGCTGGTTGGTTGGTTTGTTGGTATTCCGTTTCTGCTTCATATCTAATCTATAAAACCCCACAAAGACATTCGCATTGGAACCCGCATTGTCCACTCCTGGTCAGGCGCTGCGCCAGGAAGGTGCAGCGGCACCTGCGTCCGGAACAATATCACAGGGACCCAGACCTGAAGTGCGCTTTTGTTTAAAAGGAAACCTATTACTAGGTCCTCCAGTAGAGGTTAGGATAAGGGTACCCTTTTTTCTGTAGTTCCCCCAAAAAGAAGATACAAGGGCACTACTGGGGGACCTGGAAGAGAAGGGCCCACATCGTTTGTGTTGCCTGTTTCTTACAGAGCCTCAGAACGAAAACCCGACCCTTACAAGTGAGGCATCATGGTCAGGTTCCAAAGTTGTCCTTTGCCACCCAGAAATTGCCAATGAAGCTTCCCTGGCCTCTGAAACACGGTCCATCCCAGATTGTTCCACAGTTGAGCGCAACTGGTTGAAGCAGCATGTTAACGCTTGTGCGGCGCTTTACATAATATACACAACCTGCTGGGCAAAAACACGGCAACGACCCCAAGGCGACAACTTTAATTTGCTTAGGGCCCGGGCAAAGATGAACATATACTCCAGTAGTGATCAATTCCCCTTGAAACCAACAGGGGAAAAATCAACAATTGTCTTAAGCAAATGGAGGTAGGTAGGGAATGTGGTTGAATGAACCCAGGAATTGAATCAACAATTTTCTTGAGCAAGTGGAAGACAATTTGGTGCTTCCAAGATGCTGCGAGGATTGAAACTGATGCCGTAAGGGTCTTCAGGGCCACTGGTCTTGACAAACGGAACCACAAACAGTCCGTCCACCCGGACCCTCAAACTACCCATAAACAAGGCAAGTCACCAACCAGACTCTTCAGTTGCAACAACCCGTCCTTCTGAGTACTTTGAGGGTCCAGGTCCCCTCGAAATTGAACCTATGTGAGTGATTTTTAGGAGTTGGACCCCCCAAATTGCCGGCTTCTCCGTGTCTTGTCGTTTCCCTCCATGTCTTTCCAGGGCTTTATGGTTTATGCAACCCTCTTTCAACGGGTTTCAAACCCCCCCCTCCTCCCAGCCTGCGGTGGGCAGGGCTCTTCGAAGCGGCGCTGCATGGCCCGGCACCATGGACCCCCCAAAACTGCCGACGAGGAGTTGTTCATTCGGGGGCCGTCAGATGTTTGCTGCACATGTGAATGATGTAAAAAAAACAAAACGCGTGCGACCAAGGTGATTGATTGAACAACTGCTGCAAATGTGAAAAACCAACAAAAAAACGCATGCGACCAAGGTGATTGTTTGAACAACTCAGGCTGTTGGGTGAAGGGCGTTGGACTCCATAGTCAGCTTGGTGAACGGAAATGTTTGAAAAGCAATGGGTACGAAGCAAGCAAGCTGTGCAATAGTTCGCGAGAAGAATCCATATGGACCAAGCACATTGAACTGAACTGCAAGAAGCTTCATGGTGAGCTTCAAACAACGTCCACAAACGGCTAAGGTGAGGAACACATTGACTAAGGTGGCTAAGGTCCACATAAGGCAGTTGTACAAACAAGGTCATGAACGAAGCATGGCCATTTGACCGGCTGGCCCGAAGCTCGGCCCCGCCTTTGAGCCAGGAACGAGGGAAACCAAAAGAATATGGCCATTTTGGGGGTCCAAATCCCGATTTTGTTCGACAAACCCAAACTTGGGATCCTTACGAAAGCTTTGACACCCGATTTGTTTGTCGTGGATTTCCAAGGATGGAACCTCTCTTAGTCGTTTTAACCGTTTTGAAGAGACCGGTTTGATTGTGCTTCTCTCAGCGCGCCTCAAACTTCCCATAACACAAGGGAAAAAACCACAGATTGTGGGGCAAACATTAAAAAATGAAGCAAACACACATTTCTTTTGCGGATTACCGTTGGTCGCAGCGGTTGGACTTTATGCAACCTGCAGCCTCTGATTTATGTCTCAAGGATGCCAAACCCAAATTGATGCACGGCAAGGCAATTGTGCATTGTCCAGGTTCTGCCAATGGTCGGCTGAGCTGAACACGCCCACCCCACCCACCCACACCGCACCCACACCCCCACCCCACCCCACACCCGACCCCACCCCACCACCCATCCCACAACCCCACCCACCCGACCCCACAACCCCACCAATGACCTCACAACCCCAGCCACAAAGCTGTTTTCCACAGAAAACCATGGCATTTGCCTTTCGAGCCCTGTGTAACAAAGCCACTTTTGCCCTCAAAAGCCCGGCTCTCAGGAAACTGTCAAAGCTGGCCAAGTACTTCTTCCAGGCCCAGGCACGATCAGGCGAGACAAAATCAGCACGCAATTTTGGTAACCAGGTGGACGGGGAGTCAGCGTAGGGGCAAAAAACCAACACGACATCAAGACCCCCCCGTGGCTCGTGCATCCGTTCCCCTGATTCGGGTGTGTCCTTGTGTAGAGGGGACCCCAAAAATAATAGTTCTTTTGGTGTGCCGTTAAGACCACAAAATAAAAAGGCACCCCACCCATTCTGTCTTCCAAGGAATCCCAAGGATTAAACATTGAGGGGCTATGTGGAAGATGGCTACGTCTGAGACACCTTGTAAACAGAAACCAGCATGATGAGTCTGGCGGTTAAGGGAATGAGTCCAAAGTGTTCCTTGAATTTCTCAAAACACACCAAGCCAGCCGAATGCTCAAAGATTAAACATGTTCCGGTCTGAGACAACGAGCTAACAGTTAGCACATACAAGCCATACGTGAGTGTGACTTTTTACTGGGGCCGGCTTGGACACCTCTTGGGTTTGGATTCACGTCTATCTGGGCGCAAAGTGGTACCCTATTGTTATGCTTGATTGGTCAAACTACTCATAGTCATTGGTCGTTGCCCCAAACTTGTGGCTGGTGACTTCCCTTTTGTTCTGGGTAGCTTCCAAACTAACCTGAAAAGGACACCTATGTATGGGAGCCTATGTTGGACCCGGGGCGTCATGTTGAACCCGACTCGCCAAATCCCGACGCAACGAGTCCTGCGCCAGCGCACATCGGCGCTCGAGCCTCCTGACGGGCATGGGGTAGCCGAAATCGGCTTGTGTTTTTTTTGGTACCCTCTGGTTGTTTGGATGGCTGGTCTCACTTCCTGAGTGCATGTGCCTCCAAACAGGCTTGGGTTGGGAAGCAGGCGAAATAAGCAGCCAACACCAAATCACGACCATTGCAACCGGGCAGGGATGCTGTCGCTCAACTAACCAAGCAGCCAGCCACCTGACCGGGGTTAAGCTCCGGCCACGGCTAGCGAAAATATATACTAATTTCCCCTCCAAGCCCATCACTTTGCCACCTCTCAGTCACCGCCTAAAAGTTGGTCGATAGGGAACAACTGGTGGCAGCTCCCAGTCCAAACGATCCCAGTTACGGCCCCATTTTGCCCTTGCTTGATTTCCCAGTTGCGATACTCCCCAAAACAGCCAAAGGAAAATCTGACCCCAGTAGCAACAAGGTCAGTCTGGAAACTGGTCTGAGACGTGGGCCTTTTAGGGAAAGGAACACCACCCAACAACTGCATTTGTTTTAAAGGGACAGGGAAACCAAGGTGGTTAACTCCCAAGTCCAAAAATCCAACTGTCCAAGCACTTGAGACGAGTTGCTGCTGAACCCATTTGGTTGGTATGAGTTGAACCCTTTGGAATGAGTTCAACGCCTTGGGTTGGTAGACAAACCACCCAACTTCCCGCGCCTTGGAATCGCCTCGGAGGCCTCCGAGTCGAAAAATGAAGCGCAAAATCGAGCGGCCGAACCAAGGGCATCGAAGCGTCGGACCGATCGGGGAATAGGAAAAAAAACACCAAGCTGAACTCGGTGGCGAATTCTGCTCCCCTGCTCAAAGTGAATAACTTTTAGTGGTTTAATACGGAAAACCCGTTAGTTGGCAAAAGGTTAAAGTCCTCACAGCCAAGCAAAATGCACCAAAATAAAATAAGGTGGTTTGGGGGTCTATTCCCCACATAAACCACAATTTGGTGGTGAGGTCGCTGTGAGGTCATTATTTGATTCACCCAGACCTATTGCTTGTTTGGAGTTCCATGGGATGTTCCATGGGGCGTCCAACCGACTTTTCTTGGGACCTTTGCAACAAAACCAACTTTGGCTTTGGGAGGATACGCAACGTGTAGCCGTGGTTGCCAAACAGCACAGCATGGACTAAGTTTGATATGGGAAATAGCGCCAAGGGAATCCCCCCCATATCCCCGCTCCCTCCATACCCCCGCTTGTTCGTTTGTCCAACTACTTTTGACAACCCCTCGCCATGCGTCCAAAGTGGTGGTTGTTCTCAAGAGTTTTCCCCTTTGAACCAATGACAACTTAAAAAGAACACACACACACACACACTCACCCATGGTGTTGTCTTTTCAGGGTAGTGTTTGGCTTTTTGTTGGTTATTCTTCACAAGCGCCACTAAACGTCTTCCCTCAGCAAAAGGACTCAGCAGAACTATGGGCTGGTGTGCTTCTGTTTGTGGTTGCAAAGGGAAATGGAACAAATCAAGCAACCAGTTTGGGTCCATATCCGAAAAAAAAAAAAAAATGTTTTGGAGGGTACCTGGACTGTCAAATTGCCCATGAAGACAGGTCGCTGTATTGCCCCAAAACTGTGATTGGTGTTTTCCCATTTTTAAGGGTAGTTTGAGGGTCCAGGTGCACGATTGGTGTTTCTTAAAAGGGATGGTTTTTCGGAAGACCCCGTTTTTGCGGGTTCAGGCCCGTCTCTTGAAGGCCCCATATTGTAGAGATGGCTTCGCAAGGGAGGGTCTTCCAAACTCAATGGGGGTTGTTGGGTTATGTTGGACTCTCTTTAATGTCACCCCCCCCCTGAACAGTGGAACCAGTCGGCGGGACTCTCTTTAGTGAAATCCTGGGGGTCTGGGAGGGGCAGTACTTACTTTAGTATTGCCAAAGCTCCCTCTCAGATTTCCAGTGCTTACTTTAGTATTGCCAATTCTACTTGAGTATTGCCAAGGCTGACTCTCAGCTTCCTAGTACTTACTGTAGCATTTGCCAATTCTACTTTAGTATTTCCAAAACTGACTCTCAGATCTCCAGTACTTACTTTAACATTGCCAATTCTACTGTAGTATTGCCAAGGATCGTCTTTTTTTCAGCAACCCCCAAACCAGTTGGACACTAAAGAGGACCCCAAAACAGTCGCATTAAAGAGGATCTCTTGTGGGCACCCCCCTTTGTGTGACTGTTTGCCCGCACTTTTTTGTAAAGAAGTTATCTTAAATTAGGAACAACTTGCAAAATCGATTTCCTAGATCTCAGGCCTTTCACCTTTGAGCTGGGGAGAGCTTAGGATGAGTCCCCTTCTTTAAAAGTAAAAGGCTGAGGCTTTGGTTTTCAGTTTTTGGCAACCCTGAAACCAGCTAGACACTAAAGAGGACCCCAAAACAGTCGCATTAAAGAGGATCTGGGCCTCTTGTGGGCACCCCCCTATGTGTGACTGTTTGCCCGCACTTTTTTGTAAAGAAGTTATCTTAAATTTGATGGTTTGGGGACCACTTCAAGAAAAGGATTTCCCTATGTTTGCCAGGATTGTTTGCCTTTTTTTGCCCGACTTGTTTGCCAAGTTTGTTTGCCCATGTTTCCCCAGCGTTGTGTCCGGCAAAAAAAATCCCCAATAGAGGACCCCTAAAACAGTCAAACGATTCTGAATTAGAAAAGCAATTCCACAATAGAGAGTGCTATTAATAAAGGAGGTCCAACATTAGGCCACACCCGCATCCACATCTTGAGAAGCCTTTGATTCCAAGATCTGTTTGGGTACCCTCCCACCAACTAACATGGAAGTGCAAAAAGGCAACCCACGCCTGCGACCCGCAAGAGATTACATGGGGCGGTCTTCCACAAGGATCTGACCACATTTGAACAGCTCAAATGGCCCATTTTTACATATGGTCAAGGGTCCCCCGTTCCCACTCCCCCCGCCCGTAGTGTGGTTGGGGTGTGGTTCAAAGACCACGCCTCCCCCCATTGTGGTGGGGTTGTAGTAGTTTAGACGTGGTTTAGGGTTGATCGGATGGTTTAGAGTTGGTTTAGAGTGTGTTTAGTGTCGGTTTGACATATGTGGTTCGGGTTTGTTTAAGGTTAGTTTAGAGTGTATTCAGTGTTGGTTTCGGATGTGTGTGGTGTGTGTGTGTGTGGTGTGTGTGGTGTGTGTGGTGTGGTGTGGTGTGGTGTGGTGTGGTGTGGTGTGGTGTGGTGTGGTGTGGGGTGTGGGGTGTGGGGTGTGGGGTGTGGGGTGTGGGGTGTGTGGTGTGTGGTGTGTGGTGTGTGGTGTGTGGTGTGTGGTGTGTGGTGTGTGTGTGTGGTGTGGTGTGTGGTGTGTGGTGTGTGGTGTGTGGTGTGTGGTGTGTGGTGTGTGGTGTGTGGTGTGTGGTGTGTGGTGTGTGGTGTGTGGTGTGTGGTGTGTGGTGTGTGGTGTGTGGTGTGTGGTGTGTGGTGTGTGGTGTGTGGTGTGTGGTGTGTGGTGTGTGGTGTGTGGTGTGTGTGTGTGTGTGTGTGTGTGTGTGGGTGTGTGTGTGTGTGTGTGGTGTGTGTGTGTGTGTGTGTGTGTGTGTGTGTGTGTGTGTGGTGTGTGTGTGTGTGTGTGTGTGTGTGTGTGTGTGTGTGTGTGTGTGTGTGTGTGTGTGTGTGTGTGTGTGTGTGTGTGTGTGTGTGTGTGTGTGTGTGCGTGCGTGCTTGCGTGTGTGCGTGCGTGCGTGCGTGTGTCGTGTGTGCGTGTGTGTGTGTGTGTGTGTGTGGTGTGGGTGTGGTGCGTGTGGTGCGTGTGGTGCGTGTGGTGCGTGTGGTGTGTGTGTGTGTGGTGTGTGTGTGTGTGTGGTGTGTGTGTGTGTGGTGTGTGTGTATGTGGTGTGTGTGTGTGTGTGGTGTGTGTGTGTGTGTGGTGTGTGTGGTGTGTGTGTGGTGTGGTGTGGTGTGGTGTGGTGTGGTGTGGTGTGGTGTGGTGTGGTGTTGTGTTGTTTGGTTGTATTTGTTGGTGTGTGTGTGGTGTCTGTGTGGTGTGTGTGTGTGGTGTGTGTGGTGTGTGTGTGTATGTGGTGTGTGTGTGTGTGGTGTGTGTGTGTGGTGTGTGTGGTGCGTGTGTGTGTGTGTGTGGTGTGGTGTTTTGTGGTGTGGTGTGGTGTGGTGTGGTGTGGTGTTGTGTTGTGTTGTTGGGTTGTATTTGTTGGTGTGTGTGTGTGTGGTGTGTGTGTGTGTTGTGTTGTGTTGTGTTGCGTTGCGTTGTGTTGTGTTGTGTTGTGTTGTGTTGTGTTGCGTTGTGTTGCGCTGTGTTGTGTTGTGTTGGTGTGTTGTGTTGGTGTGCGTGTGTGGTGTGTGTGTGTGTGTGGTGTGTGTGTGTGTGTGGTGTGTGTGTATGTATGTATGTATGTGTGTGTATGTGTATATATATATATATATATGTGTTTGTGCGAGCGTGCGTGTGTGTGTGTGTGTGTGTGTGTGTGTTTTTTCCTCGGTGCAGGGGTGGTTGAGGTTAGTTTCGGGGTGGTTTAGTGTGTGTGTGTAGTGTTGGTTTAAGATATGTGCTTAGGGGTTGGTTTAATCTAAGGTTGGTTTACGGTTGGTTCAGTTGGTTCCGGCTTGGTTTAGAGTGTGTCAGAACGTAACTTTTAGTGGGCTAAATGGAAAACCCCACTCAACACCAAGAGAAGGAACCGGATGGCTGGGAGCCATCAAGGAAAGTAGCATCCCTTTCTCGGTGGCCAAACCCATCTTCGGCGCCGTCCAAAAAAGGGCCGGACAAAGTTCCAAGGTGATGGGGCAGCGGCATGCCAGGAGACCTGCAGCACCTGGATCTTGCTGAACCTTGCGAGGCGAAAAAACGTAGAAAAAAGGCGGGAGTCCGAACTCCCTGCCTTCCTCCCTGACCCCCTCTCCTCTCAACAGTTCACCCAGCGGACACCTCCAACAAGGAACCTGGAAAACATGATTCACTTCAAAGCTCTGTCTTGATTCAAAACATACGGCTCGTCTGTTGTTGAGGGTGCGCTTTTGGGAGTTTGCTTATTTGGGAGAAAAGGGAACACTCGCCATTTTTGGAGTCCTCTCACAAAAGACACTTGTCTGGCTTTAACAGTGAGGGCTTTGTTTTGTGACGTTCTGATCACCTGTGAGAGCGTTGGCATCATTTCTACCTGGATTTGAACCTTTAGTGAACATGCGCCGTGAGTTCCCGGCCAACCCGTTGCCAGCATCCGCTCGAGCACCGCCTGAGGACTGATGGACCAACTCCAGTCAGGCACTTCACAGAATGCATGGGGTTGTCATTTTTGAGGCTGCCCCTTTTTTATACTGTAAGGGGAAACCAAAGAATAACCGAGGCAATTTCGGGGGGTTCACCCAAAAAAGACACACCCTCATGGGCCTCATACATCCCAGCTGCTCCAGAATGTTGTGTTCTGTTCTTGCTGCTTCCCAGGCCTAGCTTGCTATTGCTGCCGGGTCCGGATGAGGCAAAAGAGTGCTGAACGCTGCAACAGTTGGTTGGAGCACCTGACATCTTGTCTTGATCAGCACCACATGAGGGAATGACTCCCATGAACCACAGAAAATCCCGCGCAATGGCTCCTTTCCGCAAGCCAAAAACCAATTGCAATGTCCTTCGGAGCACCGCAAGTGTTGATGGACCGAGGCTGGATAAAACATGATAAAACCTTCATGGGAAACGCCACTAGATTCAAAAGCTTGTTCCACCATTTGCATTGCTGGATCAACAAAATTAAGAAGCCTAGGAAGGGCTAAGATTTCAATGGGCACAGCCTCAAAATGGTAGCTAGACCCCTGATAACACATGATTCACATTTAGTCCAATAGAAGGAAGTCTGTTTGGGGACACGAGGGACGCCTTGAACTGGCAGGCCAAAGACGAACCTTATTTGATTACTCCCTTACGAATTAATTTTCACATGGAAACCAAAAACGGAGACCCCCAGATTCGGAGACTCTGCAAAAATTGGTGGGTTTTTGCTGTAAGGTTCTATGCTCATCTGCCACAAACAAAACGTTTTGTGGCTGTGAGCTGTACTGGTGGATGGTGATTACTCCAATGCGGGGTTGGGAGCGCCATCGATCACCCCCAGGCTTCGCATTGAAACCAGCGGCGTATTCGCAGCCCTCGCAGTTCACGCTGAAGACATCGATTGGTCGCCTGGGCCAGCCCCACCTCTGTTTCAAGCAAAAGCGCACTAAAATGGGGGGAGGTGTTTTTCTTGGAATAGACGAATGAAGAGCAAAACCAAAACCGCCATTTTGGGGGGTCTGAAGGACTGGCACCGTGATGGGTGTAAGGGGCACCTTCCAATTGCGTAGCTCCTCTGAAAGCGACACACCCATATTCTTGAAGCCATTTTGAGAACCCCCTAAAAATCGACAGACTCAAATATGGACTCCTTTTCGATGGTCTTCAAGGCAGGATATGTCCAGTTGGTACCCATATGAGCAACTTGCGAAAACTCTCGTATAGGAAAAGGACATTGGGTGGCAGGTATCGTTTTTCTGTAACCCTATCGTTTTACAGGGTTTTGTGTGTTTTGTCACTTCGCAAGAATGCGAAGTCCACTTTGCCAACTTGAAAGTCGCAACTTGTCAGTACAAGTGTAGTCAAGGAAGTACTCTTTGGCAGCTCCGGCCCGGAAGTCGCAAACTTTAAGTACAAGTGTAGTAAAGGAAGTACAGTTTGGCAGCTCCGGCACGAAGGTCGCAACTTCTCAGTACAAGTGTAGTAACCCTGGGCATCGGCTATTAATTCTAATCAATCACTTTCACAACCTATTGAAACAGACCTTTTTCAATAGAAACTAATTGGTTTTAAGAACTCTCAAATCAATACCAAAGCCCCCTTCAAAATCAATAAAACCCCCCTCACAAAATACAAGCAAAATCAATAGCAAAATCAATAGAAACCATAGCGGTTTTATGCACGCAGGTAGGCCTTAGGCTAACTACTTTGCGCAGCTTGCGCAGTCTAGAGGCAGCATTCAACAAATCACATCCATTAGCCGCACTAGTAGCTTCATGAAGGAGGAGGCCGGTGCTTCCCCATCGATTCGCAAATTCCTATCAACCTGAAAAAACACTTTCGATTGGCAGGCGAAGAGCATAGCTTTGAGCTGCGTGGAAACGGATCTCCTGTACTCCGCTGCGTTCTTCGAAAACAGCGCAGCCTGAAAATATGCCGGCGCAGCAGCAGCAACCTCATTGAAGCTTCTGTTTCCACAAATGTCCTTTTGTTGATATGCAGCATGCCCAGACCTTCCTCAGGGCAAACCCGTGTTCAGCACGCATCCGCGCCACTTGGTTGCCCTGCTGTCCACAAAAAGAGTTTCCGCCTCATCGATTTACTTGAGAATCAATTGTGACCTTGCCTCTTCACCTTAATTCTACCAATCTGCGCTGCAACATAAGCCCCGAAAAACAACTCCACTGGAATCGGAACAGAGAGAAATCGCACCCACCCTCTCCTTCACGCTTCGTCTGACCCACCCGCGCGCCCAGCAACGCGCAGTCACGCGCTCGCGGTACTCCCGCGCGCCCACAAGCTCATGCGTGCGCGAGCGTATATGCGCATACACGCACACACGCGCCAACACACTCACCCATGCACACGTGTAAATAGAATCAATGAATTCAACAACATATACCCGCGCACGCGCGCACGCACGCACGCAGGCCCGACCCTGACATTGAGACGCGCAAACACACACACACACACACACACACACACACACACACACACACACACACACACACACACACACACACACACACACACACACACACACACACACACACACACACACACACACACACACACACACACACACACACACACACACACACACACACACACACACACACACACACACACACACCACACACACACACACACACACACACACACACACACACACACACACACACACACACACACACACACACACACACACACACACACACACACACACACACACACACACACACACACACACGCCAGCACACACGCACACACGCGCACACATACACACACACTCACGCGCGCGCACAGACACACCTACACTTACGCCTTATCCGCGCACGCAGGTGGTCAGGCAGCCCCGCGCACAGGCACGCAAATGAACTTACAACCGCGCACACGCACCCTGCAAAAACGGACACGTGTGACACACACACACACGCATGCAAACAAACAAACAAACAAAACCAAAAACAAACACAAACAACAAAAAGCCAAACACACAAACAAATAGACGAACAAACAAACAAACAAAACAAACAAAGAAGCAAACAAGCAGGCAAACAAACAAGCAAACACACACTCACTCGAGTAAAATCCTTCAAGTAATAATCCCACAGGCTCTGGCTGCGCCTGCGCGCCACTCTCCGGCTTAGCAGCTGCGTCATGCACTGGCGAGCAAACTTTGGGACATCCCCAAATCTCAAACGTGAACACGCAATCGTGCACAAACTCTTGTTCTGCTCCCCGGAAGGATGCTCCTCCTTTGCCGGGGCCCCGGCCAGGTGTCTAAAACACCCGTGGGCCAAAAACTGGTTCACGTAAAAATCCTAAGGGCTCGGCCCCGGCCAGATATAAAAATCACCCGTGGGACAGCAACTCATTCATGAGGAAAAAATGATATAGATGATGGGGCGGGAAACGCGCACAGACGATACGTGCCTGAGCATCTGTGCGTCTCCGCTTCAACGGACGCGCTGCCTCAAAAACAGAGGCTGCATAGCCACGTGCCACTGCTTAAGCGCTCGCGCGCCTGCCACGCGTCCACTTCCTCGCGAACAGCGTCTGCCTTGGGCGGACACGTCATCCACGCCAAACAGCCACAGGGGGAAGTACTGTGAAATCAAAAAGTCAGCGCGGGCTCTGAGAGCCAGACGTGTATGCCTCATGCCAGGACAGGCGCACATCGCCGTATCGTCAGCAAGGCGCACCTGTCAAAATCAAGACGTGGGCGTGTTCCAAGAAACAGGACCCGTTTTGGGCAGCTGTAAGCCTCCCCGTGTTGGGACGTTTTCACTGCCAGGTGAGTCATCATCATGGCCAACACTGGGTTGCATTCATGCCCTTGCAAAACGTCGAGCCGTTTTGTGGGTCCACGCGAAATCATGCTTCGCTCAAAAGTCGACAAGTCTAACATCAGGTCAAGGAGTACACGAGAACACGAGTTTTGCTGCGAATCTGGCGGGGGCTGCCAAGAGCGCATGGACAGCGATTCATTCCGGTATGATGAGAGGCTGGCGTTGCAGGCCTGAGAGGGCCAAGATTGTTCCACGTGGGTGTTTCTCAACAATGACAACTTTCCATTCAGCTCCAGATAACACAAGCCATCCAAGCAAAGCAGCCACATCGCAGGCACGGGATCCGGCAAAACTGCCCTTCACCCTATGCAAAAATCACAAGTGGTTTCTTGTAAAGCCTGAGTGAACAAGTAAGTATTCCCCCTGAAAAACAGGCTTTCCAAAATACAGCCAGGTGCCCGTCGGCTGAATTCCCCCTCCGAAACGTAAACTAAAACAACGCATAGCACCAACACAGCCCCGAAAACTGGAAATCTTGCTTAAGGGTCTGAAGGTGGCAGGCGGGGCGGTATCCCATAAAATGGCTCAATCAAGTCAAGTACTGATTGAAGCTGAATCAACTCAGGCCCTGTGAGCTAGTCCTGATATGGAAAAATACAACTGTGACCCTTTCCACTCGCATGCCCACCCTCACATTGCCGTTCCAATTGATGTCATTGAGAGATGGGTCTTGCAGCAATGCTTGGAAACTGCCTGCATCACACAGTTGCCATGGATCTCATCCAGCTCAATTAACCGCTTCAGCAAGGGCAAAATAGCAATCAGTCCTTTTGGGTTGCACCATGGTCTTCAGAAAAGGACATGGCCAAGACCAGTCACCCTTTTAACAAGGGCCACTGCCCCTTCTAGCAATTTGGTGCTTGCATGCTTTGAGCCAAGGTTGCATGCCACAAACAAACAAATGTGAAAAAAAACAGCACCTTTCAAAACAATAGAAACTACAGCGCCCAAACCAATAGAAACTATGCAATGTCAAATCAATAAAGTCTTAAAATTCAGCTTCAAAAAAGTTTTGATTTAATCAATAGAAGCGGATGAAAACAATATCAATAAAAACATACTAGTTTCTATTGATTAGAATCAATAGCCGATGCCCAGGGAAAGGAAGTACACTTGGCAGCTCTGGCTCGAAAGTCGCAACTTTCAGTACAAGTGTAGAAAAGGAAGAATGCTTTGGCAGCTCCGGCTCGATGTCGAGTGTCGCAGCTTTCCAATACAAGTCTAGCAAAGTAAGCACACGTGGCAACTCTGGTTCGAATGTTGCAGCTTTTCAGTACAAGTGCAGTGAAGGAAGCACACTCAGCTGCTCATTTCCTTACATAAACAAATACTCGGGGGTATCGTTTTTTCTTGTAACCCTATCGTTTTGCAGTCTGTTGGCGCTCTACTGCACATGTTGGTGTGTCATGTCCAGACCTTTACATATTTGTCTTTTAGAGGTGTTGCTGGGCGCTCATATGTTCAATAGCCTTCAAGGAAAACACACAAAGAACACCACCATTTTAGGGGCTCCAGGAGAAGAAAACACACAGCTAGAGAGCAGGCAACGCACTTGCTCGATTTGGCCCGGACCCGTGCGGCTGTTGAGCTCTGGCGACCATCCAGAAACTTGTCCACAAGGCGAGCTGGAAGATATGACTTCCACTTCTCCATCCTCGCTTTCCCTTCCGGAACATTCTGCAGTTTTACCTGGACCATCAAACTACCCGACTAAAAATGGGTTGAATAAAAAGATGTGTGGTGATGTTCCATTCTTCTTGCATAGTTTGAGAATCGCTCCGGTACTTATTTTCACCTAATTATCTTACTTCCTGACTGGTCGAAACAAGTCCAAACTTCCTACCACTCCAATGGTCCAATCCCAAAAAGTTTCAAGCCCACGAGCTCGGGGAGCATCTTTTGCCCTGAAACGGGGAAACGTCACCCGCAAGCTCCACTCCCCTCATTTCCCAAACAAATCGCAGGGGCACTCTCAGGCTGCGACTGCTCGGCCTCCACGATATTGGAAAGGAGGCTGTGAATGTCCCGAACCATCACCTCCTGCCAACTGGGTGGGTCCTATTTTCGTGGATTCGGACTGACCCAAGTATGCCTGACCTCAATAGTCCGACGTTCACGTTTAGATGGCCTCATTCAAACGGGTCAGCTCTAAGCTTCATCAACTCAAGCCGTTCTGCAGGATTCCGTGTCCCCTTGCAACATTGGCTTACCCAAAAGACACGCAATCAAGATTGTCTCAACAGGTGGTGTACAATCCAGACCAGCTCAGTGGATCTGCAAAAGTCAGCACAATTCAGAGCTCGCCGTGCGGTTTTTTGGACGCATCAGCCCTACAAAGCGGTCTACCATGTTCCCACAGGCTCCTTGGCTGCATGAAGTCTTTGGGAAGCTTTTCTCAGACCACTTGCCACTCTCATTGTCAACCCCCCTGTGCGATAGCTTTTACATGAGTCTTCCTCACAGCAACCATCTGACCAATCCAACTGGTCGCCTCCTTCATGAGGCCGAAAAACAACTCGGCGCGTCTTGCTTCGAGGGTTCCTAGGTTTGCCGTGCTTCAGGAGCCGCAAAGGAACACCACCATGTTTGTGTCCGAATCCTAAAAAAACACCGCAGATTCCCCCCCCCCTCCCCCGCTTAGCATTTACACACTTCCTCCCACCTTAAGGGGGTGGAAAGGTCCCACAATTGTTGTTTGTCTTTCTCGTAATAAGGGCAAACGGGTTGTTCTCAGATCCCCTGCTAAAAGTTTAACTTTTAATGAGTTCATTGGACCCCCCCACGAAACCAACTAAAAACCCAAAAACCTGAGGGGACGGCTGGGAACGGCCAAGGAAAAGGGGCCAACCCCTCGGTCCAAAACCTGACCCAGAGGGTGCAAGTACCTTGTAAGGAGGTACTGAACGACCCCTTTTTACCCCCCCAAGAGCCATCCTCATGAGGTACTTGGACCCGGGTGAAATGAGATTTGGATCCCAAGCGACGGGGACCGTGACCGTTGCACTCCCCGCAATCAACCGCCGAGAGCAGCGAGCAGCGCGGTCGGCTTCTTTTTTCCCGGTCGATCTAAGTCGCCTTGCTGCTCCGCACCGCCTGCGGGTTCAGATCTGGTTCAAACTGGAAGTGATTTCTTTTTCTAGGGACCTTCCAGACCTCCAAGTGGGAGGTAAAGGCTCTCAAAGTTTGTTCTTTTTGCAAGGGCTGGTTTCCTTTCGGTTTCCCTTCAAATACTAACCAAAAGGGAGTTTCTCCACCATTTTGACAAACACTCAAATGCTTGTCGCGACTTTCTCTAGCAGTCTATTGGGCTTGGGACTTGTTCCACTCTCCCAGAGTGTCCTTGGTACTCTTTGCTGGTTGATTGGGGTTGCTGGGGTCGTATCCCACGGTCAAATGACTCGAAGGCGCCCAAGTTGGCCGGGTCCTTGGAACGCTTGAGGCCATCGGGCGTGGAAAGCTGAATGAACGGAAGCACCGCAAACAGGAAACCCCCTTGGCTGTAGAACAACCAGACTACTGAAACGCTTCGAAAGTCCGACAAAGGGCAACTTATCATGGAGTGTTTATCCTGCAGAGCTCGCCATACCGGCAGACCCATCAACTAGGCAGAGCTCAATCAGGTCTCCGTCCTTCTGATTTCCCTTCAATCCAAGCACGCGACCCCAAGGCAAATGGGAGACCTTCTGACCCTTGAAAAACATGGGGTGGCCCCTTTCTCTTGAGTAATGCTAACCCCATATTAATCAGTTAACCCCAGTTTATTACCAGTAATTGGGAATTGGGTGTTCCCCTCCAAATGATTCCCAACGAAGAAAAACACCCCCTAGCAATAAACTTGGTTGGTTGATTAATATGGCTGTGGGTCAAAACCCTGTACCCCTGGCGAACACCAAAATAGGTGGCAAATGGATGTTCATCCACCCCAAAATGGAGCCATAGGTTTTGCCCCATGGCCATACGGGGTCCACAACTTCGCCCTATGTCTACGGCTCAGGCGACCGGCGAAACTTTCGATCCGCCAGCTCCTGCAGCGCGGCCCACAGCTCCCGGCGCCCCAGCAGCGCGGAGACGGCGATGACCAGCGCCGCCAGCAGCACGGCGCCGCTGACGCGCCAGACGTCCACCACGCTGGGCACCAGCCAGGCGGACAAACCTCGGCGAAGCAGAAGGCCGAAGGTCCGGATGAAACGCACCGCGCAGGGGACGAATGGCTGGCAAAAACGGACCTGGACCCTTGAACCATCCGTAAGAAAGGGAGTTTTCACAGAACTTCGGGCCTACTGCCGATTTTCAAGGGAATTTTGAGGGTCCGGGTACCAAAACGGCACCTTGGTACTGGAACCAAAGACTTGGAAAGTCCAGCTCAGCCATACCCATGTATCTCTTGGCCTGCTGGGGAAATGACACGGAAACTTGGCCAGGGGTACGCAGAACATGAATCAATTCTGTTCTAACTGTGATTTTCCTCCATTTGCTGATGTTTGCTTGAACACCGGCAGAAAATAGAGAGAGATCTTAGTCTACGCTAGGTAAAATGTTCTGGAGACACCAGATTTGGCTCTTTATCTGGGGGGCAGTTCCTTTTTGGAGCTTCGTGCCGTGCGTTTCAAAGGGCGGTTCACCTTGTTATTAGGGGTTATGCCCCAAGTGGCTAACCACCAAGTACCAAAAGGAGCCCTGGATTTTGAACCCCGATATGAATGACACAAAAGCTTCCGGCTCCAAGGCTCCCAGAAACCGCGCAATCCGCCCAGTTTTGCCCATGCTAAACGTCTAAGGAATGTGCGGACCACCAACAAAAACATGTGTTTATGTTTGGAAGTTGCCCCGCAGCTGCTATTTCCCAAGCTGATGTCGAAGCTTTCGCAGGCGACTTGTGCTTGCTCAGTTGGGTTCTGGGTATGCGCCAGCAAATGGATCGGTGTTAAGGATCCGTTGAGGATTGTCCGATCATATATTCATTCATCTGAGTCACAATCCAAACCCGGTAGTAAGATGGTCTACCCAGAACCATGTAAGGAATTAAGAAGGCGGCCGCAACTATTTCTGGCTGGGACTGCCCCTTACTAACCTTCATCTACCCGAGCTTTGATTGTGGCTCATCTGTCATTGCATAGGTCCTTACTTGGGAGCCCTAACTGCAGGCTGAGAAAAACACCGACTCGCAAGCCAAAGACCCACGCCATCCAACTTGTCCAGGTGTGCGCAAGGGCCAAAGTATGGCCAAAGTCTGACGTCTCTTTGAATCTTTGGGCTTGTGTTTGTTGAGGGTTGGTTTATAAAGGAGCCCAACGAAAAACAACATGGGTGGGGATCCTGGTCTGCCCCTATCTTGACACATAGGTTCGCCTCCAGGGAACCACAACCTGGCAACGGTTTCCGTTTGGTTTCCAGTTAAAACCAACCAAAGGTTAAGACCCCCAAAGACACACCCATACGTGGTCAGGCCTCAAAACCCCGCGGACCATGCATTTCCATGGGGCGGGAACACGTCAAACCTACAATAAAAACAAACAAAAACATGTGGTATCCCCAACAGCCCCAGAAACTGGAACTTTGCAACCCTCCCTTTTGAACCCTCCCTTTTGAACCCTCCCTGAAGCCTGCCCCAAACCACCAACCGCATCGCCTCTCTGGGCCTATCGACCCCAAAAGCGCCTATCGACAGTTCAAGCAGCGGCTGCCGAGGGCCAAGAGCCCCAGAAGTTGGCACACCTGGTTTGTGAGCGAGCAATGGCTGTCCCTCGATGAATAGTTCTCACCTGTTTGGATTCCAACCCTCGGTAGCGGAAACAAACTTGGCTTATGACATGAGGCTACTACAAAAATGAGCGGAGAACCGCAGGCAGCGCCCAAGCAATGATATCTGACATGGGAGAATTCAAAAAAGACAATTCCTAAGGGCAAATCCCAATTGGGAAACTCCAATGAGAAAATCCACGAGAAACTTCCAATGGAACGATTCCAATGAAAGAATTCCAATGGGAGAATCCAAAGGGAAAACTGCAATGGGGGAGTTCCCGTGGGAGAAATGGGACAGGTCCAAAGAGAGAATTCTATAGGGACAATTCCAAAGGGAAACTCCCAATGGCAAGTTTCCACAGGGAAAATTCCAAAGAGAAAATTCGCATGAAAAAACTTCCAAAGGGACACTTCCAAAGGCACAATTCCAAGGAGGAATTTCAAAGCGAACATTTGGCTCAAGTCCAAGAGGACAATTCCTATGGGAAAACCCCATAGGAGAATTCCAATGCGAGAATTTGAATGGGAGAAATCCAAAGAGATAATTCCAATGAGACAATTCAATGGGATAATTCCAAGGAACAAATCCAATGGGAGAATTCCCATGGGTGACATTGAAAAACTCCATGGGATAATTGTCAAGGGAGAAACGCGAACATTCCAAAGAGAAAATTGCAATGGGACAATTTCAACGTGAGGGAAATTTCCGAAGGGAAAATATCAGACGGAAAAGTCCAGTAGAAACTCGAATGACAATTCCAATGGGACAATTCGATTGGGACAATTCCAACGGGACAACTCCAAAGGAACAAATCTTAAGGGAGAATTCCAAAGGGAACATTCGAATGGAAAAATCACCCAAAAAGAAGTCCAATAGGAAATTCCAATGGAAGAGTGCCAATAGAAAATTCCAGAAAACCGAAAAGGGCAAAATCCAAAGCTAACCGTTTTAATTCCAGTGGGATAATTTCAACGGGACAATTCCAACGGCAAAAGGTAAACTTCTTCCAATGGGAGAATTCCAACGGCATAATTCCAATAAGAAAATATAAAAAGGGAAGCTACCAACGGGAAATGTTCAAAGGGACGCATATGAGAAAGCAGGCCTGTACTGTCGGCGGCCTGAGCCGAAGGCGTTAAACTACCCAAAGGAGGCCCTACCATTAACAGAAGCTCTTTTCGGTGTTCCCATGCCACGCAAAACTGGGCTGTTCTCAGATCCCCAAAAGTGAACAACTTGTGAATTAAATGGAAACCCAACCAGTCCACCAACTAACAACCTAAAACCAGGGATGGCTGGGAAGCGCCAAGGATTCAGGACCTCTGAGTAACTCATGCACTTCGGCAAAGAAACGGAAGCCTGTCTCAAAGAAGTATCTAAGATACTGCCATGGCCAGCTTTTTCTAGTCACGCCTCGGTTGCTTTCTGCTCCCCTGCTAAGAGCTTAACTTTTGGTGGTTTGATGGAAAACCCGTTAGTTGGCAACAGGTTAAAGTCCTAACATCCAAGCACCAAAGACGTGTGATTTCCTCCAAGAAAGGAGGCTCCCAAAAAAAGACAAAACTCGCAGGCAGGGGGCTGGCGCCAACCGCAGCTCTGACCAGCTCGGCCTGGGGAAATGCAGAAAAAAACCGATGGTCTGCCAGGCCAATTTTGGTCCGCCAAAAAGGGTCTGCCTGAAAATGCCCTCGGAAAGCAGAACAGAAGGCAAAGGAGTGTTTGATATGTGTATTTAAATAAATGAAAGTATAGATTCAAGGCACTTCATGTATATATTCATTCCATGAGCCAAATGCTGGTATCTATGATCCATTATGGAGTATGAAAACTCACTGCAAAACCCAAAGACCAAATTGCCATGGGCCCAACTAGAAGACAGAAAAGTGGCCTCAAGGAGTATTCCCAGTTGTTCAACTTTGCGGAACCCTGAGGGAACGTGGAGAGCCGCCCCACGCCCATTGAGTTGGGGAGCAAAGACAACAGGGTTGCCACTGTTTTCTAGACATGTTCGGGCCCTAAGGTTCATGTTTGCAATGGTCCAATACAAGAACCCAAGTGAAACCATCGGGATCCGGCTATTTGCAAACTGACCTGGGACACAATGCGATTGGCTCCTCGCATAAATTTAGACCGCCAGCACAATTGGTGCGCTGGCAGTGATGCGGGTGCTGCAACTAGGATGCCAACAGTGCCCACACGGAGCAGGGTCACGCCAAAGTCAGGTCACGCCAAAGTCAGGTCACGCCAAAAATACAAGGCGAACCTTTTGGCATCTTGAGTAAAAAAAATGGGTACCAACACGAGAAAGAAAGCCAAAGGACAGATCCGGTCGATTCGCTTTGGGCAAGTGGCGTCAGGGAAGGCACCTGAGAGATGGTCTAAACCCGGAGAAATGATGATCAACTCGCTCGTCTTTCGCGGGGCGATTCTTCGCGGACAACCGGCGATGGCGGCCTAGAAAGCAACGCATTGAACATGAAATTATTTCAATCAAGATGCAGGGGCTTCTAGAATGTCGCTCACATGCACATGCAACTTTCAAAAAAAAGAACGCAGCTTTCGCTTCTGGCGCAACAGCTAAAACGGCGAGCTTTTGTTCGAGTAAACCGATGGGAGATTCGAGCTGAGGCTTTTGCCAACTTTTGGGCGACTCGTCCGTTTTGAGGTTGGCACGAGTGCCAAGTGTAACTCTTGGGCGTTTGTTTTTTGAATGGGGCCACAACAAATTGTGATTTTCCTTTTGGTTTTATTCCAAACCACCAAACGGGCACCTGCACCCTCAACCTACCCATAAGAATAGGTTCTTGCCCCAAACGGCGATGTCTCTTTTTATCGGCAGTGTGAGGGTCCAGGTCAAAAACAAACGCCCAACAAATGTTTTGGTGTTCCTTGAAAGCCACCACAAAACGGGTGTTCAAAAACATGCCAGCATAGACTCCAGATAGCACGAGAGCGGTGTCAGCCAACGAACTTCAGACGCCATTCCAATGCAGCGACGCACGGACAACATATTTCTCACAACAGAGTGCTCCGGCAGTTCGCTTGCCAAAGCCTGCGTAGACAACACTTCCAATATTGGCACTGGCATGCCGGATTTGCTTAACGCGCCGCCTCTCAGAGCCCATGTTTTCGTGGATTCGCTCAACGTGGTGGGCAGAGCGGCCAACAATATTCTCACAACAGCTGGAGCGCTCCGGCAATTCGCCTGCCAAAATATGCACAGATGATGTCGCAGCAGCAACAACACCTTGCAACAGCACCCTGCGCAACTCTGAGTCTCGGCCCACAGCAGCGCCCTGCAGCAATCTCACCCACCCCTCCTTTACTTAAACTAAACGCAGCAGCGCCCTGCAGCACCCTGCGCAATTCTGAGTCTCGGCCTGCAGCAGCACCCTTCAGCACCCTTGCAACAGCACCTGGCCGGAATTCTGAGTATCACCCACCCCTCCTTTACTTGAAGTTAGAACCCCTATAGATTTCAGCTATCTGGGGAAACCAAGAAGACATTGTTTCTTTGTTTGTTCCTTGAAAACCACCACAAAAACGGGCAGTCGCAAAAAAACAAAAAAAACGAGACCCGGCGCTGGTTCCGGTGGGCTCGCCTCGCCTCAGCTGCCTCGCCGCAAAGACGAGGCCCAGCAGCGAGCGCAGGCACATGGCGCTGGCGTTTGCTGCCACCAGCGCCACCGGGCCCCAGGCCTCGAAAAGACGCGGCGAAGCGGTGGGTCGGTTGGTCGGTCAAAGGTTCGCGTTTTCGCGGATCTGAACGCACAAGTTCGCCACTTGTCGCGGATCTGACGGGCAGTTTTGAGTCCTCGCTTCCAAGGGGTCAGGGCCTTCAGAAATGATCAGGGAAGTTTCTTTTTTTGGCCGCCTTTGGTGGACCCCCTCGTAGTGAAGGAATTCCTTGAGGGGGTCGCCCATTTTCTCGCAAAAGGTGGCAAAAAGAACCCCCTGGAAATGATGGGCCACATGGGGCACTTTGGTGAGAAAAAACACCGGACAGCAAGCGGTAGGTTTGAGGAAACACACACCAAGGGGGAAAGGGCGCATCCTGGACAAAACACAAATTCTGAAGCAGAATCTCACAAGTGGCTGGAGCATCCCCTGCGTTTGGCCCCTTACTCTCCTGCAAATGGACACGCAACCAGAAGACAATCCTTGTGTACAGGAATCTCTCCTTTTGGGAGACCCCTTTTGGAGTATGTACGGTTTCTCGCAAGCAGTGATCTAAAACACCCGCCAGCTACCTTCAGGGCCAAGCAATAATGCACATATCGACATCGGGTCACAGGCATCACCCTGCTCCCCTGGGGCTGGTTCGGTTGCTTGTCTTCTGGAAGTATCCAGGCCCTGGAAAAGCAAAGCCAGCCTAAAGACCCTGATCGAGGTGCACAGGACACTTCCCCATTCTGTCCAGGGATCCTTCTTTTCAAAAAACCAGCAGAATCCAAGGGGGAAACAGCTGGTTTTTGAAAAGAACGATGGTTGAAAAGAATGGGGAATCAACCCCTAGATCCATGCCTGGTTTTTAACATTTTGAGCGCCGTGAGGGTCTCATGGAGACCTGACGCACATGTGAAGCCTTTGTTAGACCTAGACCATAGGTTTGGCTCGTCAACTTCCCTTTTGGTTTCCATTAAACAAAACACAAACAATGTGGAACCCTCCAAAAAGGACACACCGATACATGAAGAAACACATACAAATATGTGCAGTTTCTTGAGGTCACCTTGCGTGGAATGTCCTTGGCACAGGACCTCGCAGTGGAAGTACATACCCCCGGTTCATACCCCTATGTTCCCTCACATACTCCTTTTGGCGAGAGGGGTATGAATACAGGCAAGCCTTTTGGGCCGAGCGGTACGTAAAAGGGGCAAACTTGAGCAAGTACATGTTTTCGGTTGTCTTCCCTGTTGGGAGAGGGCTATAGATCAACAGCAAGCCGTTGGGGTCCTCTATCGGCGTCAAAGGGGGTACAAAAACCACGCCATGAAACGCCGAAGCCTTCGCGCCGCAAAAAAAACACAAAAACCCAAGCCCAGGCCCAGCGGAAGCCCCCGGAGGGAAAAAAAAAGAGAAACAAAAACCAAAAAAAAAAAACGAAAAACCGCCTGGCCAGCCCAGGAGACAAGGACCAGCACCAGGGAGATCCCCAGGTGCCACAGGTTGCAGTATCTCACCCAAGAGGGCGAGCATTGGGCGTACATGAAGGCCTCCTGCAGATGATTGTTTTCAAAGGAGCCGTTCCGGCGAGGTTCGGTGCGCAGATCGTTCGGGACAGGAATGGACAGCGCAATTAAACCGCTACCAGGAGCCTCAAAAACCGATGAAAATGTCATACCTACAAAAAACACGATGTTTTTTGGGAAAACACGATGTTTTCGGGAAACACCGCATTTTCGATTTCAAGCAGTTTCCCATACATTCCTTCAACTCGTCATCCGTTCTCAAAAGATCTCAAAAGCATCATCTCAACCTCAGAATCTCCCATCGCCCTCCCCTTTGCACTCGCAACGAAATCAGCTTCGCATTCGCCACTCGTCTTTCGCAACTCCAACCTGAAAGAAGGAGGCCGGGGACCCAAATAGTCAAAAGTACCACGGTTTTATGACACTTGTCAAGCAGCAGTGCCATGATGAGGGCGTGCTGGCTTCGAACAGCGCAAGCTCAAGCAAAGACCGTGCCTTTGCTCACGACTTCGTTGTTTTCCAGCAACATTCTCGAATTAGCGCATTCGTGGTTGAACCCGAAAAACCCATAGAATTTCCACGCTTTGCCACGCTTTACTACGGGTTCTCCACGGTTTAGCTACGGGTTAGAAAACACAATGTTTTCCAAAAACACGATGTTTTCGGTTGGGGCTGCGGGCTTTCTACGGGTTTCTACGGGTTTTCTATGGGTTTCTACGGGTTTTCTGCGGGTTTCTGCGGTTAGCCGCCAGGATCCCGCCCCATTTGCTAAAAAAAACTCAAAATTGATAAAAAACAATCTCAAAAGTGTCACCTGGTCTTGTTTTGCACCAAAAGGAGCTTTCGGATTCCAGCACCCCCTTCAAACTGGTTCGGTATGACCTGGCGCCAGTCTTCAGGTGCCTGTTGCTGTGAAAGGTACTTCAAGACTGAAGCCAGCTGCACACCCTGGCTGTCAGGCTCATCAATGTGGTCCTTAGAATTTGAAGCATACTCAGTATAGAGCGTTGCCTTCAGTTGAAATCTTAATGGGTGATGTCTGTGTGAATCCACTCCCGACCCTTGCCTTTGACCCTTTGCTCCAAATGAGTGTTTGGCCTCAGAAGCCCATTTTTAAGGGGTTTTATCAAAAACACAATGTTTTTCCTGAAAACACAATGTTTTCAGAAAATCGAGAAAAAACACGATGTTTTAGTCAGGGTACGACATTTTTACAGGTTCTTGAAGCCCTAGGTAGTGAACAATTTACCTCATGATGACTATTAGCAACTACTGCTAAAGATACTAGTCCTTCAATGAAAAGGGGGCCGAGAAATTGGTTTCCTGGGAAGTGGAATGCAGGTCAGTTGGATGGTCAAATCATGACTGGCTGGTTGTTTAAAGTTTAGCCTCCAGAAGATGCAGTGCAATGATGTGTGTGTGTGTGTAAGAAGATCGGCAGGTGAAGCTCCTCCAAGAACACCAAGATGCAAACACATGCCAAAAAAAAACACAGAAGACGTGAACTAGGTTTTGTGGGACGCCTCTGTTTATGCATGGGAGTGTCTTCCACTCCCCTCCACTTGTCCCGAACCCAGATTTGAGCTTGGGCAAAAAGACACCCAAGTTGTTGCAAGCCAAATGCCGCCACCTTGACTAACGAGTGACTAATGTCTAAACCACTTGTGGCCAGTAATGCCCTGGACCGATCAGAATATGGAGTGAGGTGATAAACAAAAGCCACTTTTGCTCAAAGAACCACCTGTTGGCTTCACTTTAAAGTGAACCAGGGCCTGGTTGATGCAACCCCCCCAACTGGCGGAAATGGCCTCTCATGAAAATGAGATCCCATGTTTTCAAGCACAGAAACCCCCAAACTGGAACCAGATTGGGTCTCCTTATGGAATTTGCTGAAAAATCCTTCTAACTGTTCGTTTGGATTTGTGGGTTTGGCGGTTCGGGGTTCTCTTTTACCCACAAGAACTGGGGGTCGAATCCCCAAATCCCCAATCCAAGCCACCAGCGGCCTGCAAAAAAGGATTCCTCAAAGCCAAGCCACGTCGCTAATGGTTTTCACTACTCAAGTGGTCCCAAGTTCAAATGCCGGGAACTCGCCCCAAAAGTCCAGCCCTGGCAACCGCTTTTGGATTAGGCTCCAGGACGCCGTTCAGGGCGGCGAAGAAGAGAAAAACGCCTCAAGGCGCTTCTCTCAAAATCGCAGACCGGATCCCAAGTAGCTTTTCGTGGAAAAAAAACAAGGCGCTACGTTGTTGGTGGTTCATGTGAAAGGGATACCCCCTCCTCCGGCCCTCCAAGGAAAAACAAAAAGGACGAACCAGCTGGAGGTCTAGAACAAGGAAGAAATTTGTTCCCGTTTGGTTGGCACTCAAAGAGAAACCAAGAGGAACGGAGGCCAGGATTTTGGAAAACACCCAAACCCGAAACGCGCCTGTTTCTTTATTCGTCAAGGCACCGGGTGCAATGCCCTCAACAAGGCCGGGGGCACCCTTTATGAGGCCTACCCGTACTCAAACGTTTTGATGGCACCCTTCCTTCTGGTGGTCAGACACAACATTTTGCTTAGTTGCTGATATCAAGTACAGGGGTTGTCTCGTTCCATATATGACTGCCCGGATGTGACAGGTGCTTGATATGGTCATCAGCTTCTCGACCTACCAAAGCAAGATTTGCATTGCGCCCCCCTTTTCTTGTTGATCAGGCCCGTCTCAGCAATTTGATCGAGGCACCCTTTTGTTTCACCGACCAAAACAATATTTGTAGGAGACGGACAAGCTGCAATTCACTTGGGGCATGTTTTTTTTTTGGTTGTTGTTTTTTTTGGCGACGTGATATGTCCACATCTCTCTAACAAGGGGTGCGTCCTGCAATTTCGTTGGTCCATCTCAAATTGCTGCCTGTCAAGCAAACTCCAATCTGAAAACACGGAGACTTGCAAAGTGGTGAGTTCAAAAAGAACTTCTTCCAGGTACTCGGTTTACCTCTTGGCTTCTGAACAAAGCACGTTGTAACAAAAGGCTCCCGAATCAGAGACAAACCCACTACGGAGGCGTCGTTAAACCAAAGCACGAATGAATCTCCGGAATGCAACATGCGCTTCAAATTACAAGAAAGGGCCCAACTCTACACTAAAAGGAGAAAACAACAAATAGGGGACCCAAACGCTGGACTCAGCCGATGTCTTGGTGGTGTGGTTTGGAGAGGGCGACCATCCTATTCAACGGGATGGGGGTTCAACTCCGCATCCTGGGTGTCTCGTTGGACAAATAGATGGGACAAAAGGAAGCTGAAACCAGCACCATCTAGTAGCAAGCAAACATACCCAAACCTCCAAACCAACCCAAACCAATCCAAACCAACCCTTAAACCAATCCAAACCAATCCTTAAACCAATCCAAACCAATCCTTAAACCAATCCAAACCAATCCTTCAACCAATCCAAACCAATCCTTCAACCAATCCAAACCAACCCTTAAACCAAACCAAAGCAACCCAAACCAATCCAACCCAATCCAAAGCAATCCAAACCAATCCAAACCAAACAAACACCAATCCAAACACCAACCCAAACACCAATCCCTACCAATCCCTACCAATGGAACCCCAAGCCAAGCCAATCTAATCCAACCCCACCTAGACTCCCCTCCCATCCAAGGCGCAGTAGGCCGCCAGCACTTGCGGCGCCTCGGACGCCGCCCAGTCTGGGCCGTACAACAGCCGCACCGCGATCGGCGAGAAGCTGGGGCCGAAGCAAAGGCCCAACCAACCGATGCCTCCTGGGGTGGGGGGGGGGGGTGGGCGTGGGGGGAGGGGGGGTTGGGCCTGGCAGCTGAAGATCCGGAGACAAAACAAAGCTGCCTGGATTGCCAGTGGCGATCGCTTTCTTCCATGAACTTTATCCCAAAAACCCCAAAACCAGTGACTGAAAAAAGCAGCAACTTGGCTATCTAGGTGAAGGTGTTTTGTTTGAAACAATTGGGAATCGTTTTGTGTTGCTTGGATGGCAAGGGGAAACCAAAAGGAAGCCGACCATTTTCAGGCATCGGATTCTATTTTGACCGTTGGGCGTCGTTTTTGGAAAATAGATGGCCCTGGTAGATGATTGAGCCACCAGGTACACCAGGGCCCTCTATTTTTCCAACCAAACCGACCAAAAAGGACACCTATGATTTTGACAAAAACCCAACATAGCATGGGCTCAAGAAATCGGCAGGGCTCCCCTTATTCCGAAGGAAACTCGCTGGGCCCTTTTAGGCGAGCTTTAGATTGGGCCAAACGGGTTGAACAAGGAACGGCCTTGTCTCATTTGGGACCAGCCTGGTCAAACAACCAAAAGTGTTTCGAACACATTGTGGATCCTCTGAAAGGTATGGACAAAGGGAAACGTTTAAATCCGTGCCGACGTAAGCTCATGGTTTAAAACCAGGTTGGCCGAGCCCGCCCGTTGACTTCTGGTTCTATACTAAAGGTTCTGCGTTGCTCGCCCCCCTGAGGTGAAAAAAGGTCATTGGACTTTAGGTTTCATGGAACAGCCAAATGTCCAAAAAGTCTGACCAGCCATGTAGGCTTCACCATGTCCGGACAAAACCCCGAGATTACGCCCAATGGCCCTTGTGGGGGTTCTGGTTTCTGCTCAATTGGCGTCCCTGTGTTGAGCATCATTTGACATGCTGATCCATGTCCACCAACCATTTCGGAGAGAGAGCGTCCCCGTTGCAATCCACATCCAACAGGGATCACTGGATTTCACCTTCAACAGTTGCCTTCTACTGGTGGGTTCGTTTGAAGTTAGACTTTTGGAGGTCCAAAAAAGAAACTGAGGAACCCCTGTCCAATTGAGAAATGACAAGACATGAAATACACCCGGACAAACCTGTTTCTTGGGTTCTATGACTTTCAGGTGCGTAACCTCAGAAAACCGGTGCTGTTTCTTTGCCTGCCACTTTCACACGAAAAATCAATCAGACCAACAAATGACAACAAACGTGCAAAAGAACAGTCAACTTGTCGTGGAGAACTAGATGGAAACCGAACTAACCCACTGAGGAACTGGGGAACCGCTGCTCAAGGATACCCTTTGAGGAAAGCCAGCAGCTGCAGGTCAAACGGAAGCACTTGGATGGCCACAGAAGCAAAAGCAAACCATCAACACATGGGCCTTTCTCAGAATTTGTGGCTTTTGGAGGACCACTTTGCTTGGCCTCCCATTATCTTACCGAGTTTAAGAATCTAAGTTGGGGACCATCTTCCCTTTGAGACACCCGAAAGCCGCCTATTTGCTCTTTGAGACACACGAAAACCGCTTTCCATGTGGTTAAGACCCCTGTTGTGTTCTTCTTAAACAAAAAAAGGTAGTGACAAATTCTTTTTAAAATCAACATTTTTATTTTTATTTTTTTTAATATACTCTTAAGCAACTGGAAGCCGCAAAAACAAAAAAGCCGCGGGTCCTTGGAGTAGCAACAAGCCCCGCAGCATCGCCAGCTGAAAGGACCGGCTCCGCTCCTCCGCGGAGAAGACGCTGTAGGCGATCTCCTCACCGCGGTTTGATTCGACGCCCGGGGTCGGGGCATCCCCCGGATGTTGGCAGACAGGTGTCTCAATTTTATACGGTTGCACCTGGTGGCTGTCCTCTTGGTTTCCTTTAAACTAAAACGATTTTTAGGGGTACCCTCGAACAAAAAAGACACGGCAGAAAAGGGGGGTGTCTCAACTTGAAGGTTGAGCCTGGTGGTTTTCCTCTTGGTTTGAAAAAAAGGGGTATCTGAAAAAACAAATGAGACAGACCAAAACAAAAACTGGGCCGTTTTTCTTTGAAGGGCCCACAGCAACTGATTTCCTCATACTCGACTGCAACATCATGTTTCAAGCATTAAACAAACCCTCCAGAAAAGAGGTAATAGTCAACTGCAACTTGATGTGGGGAAGGTGAATAGGCCGATTGCAGCAAATTCCTTGGGTGCCGTGGACCTAAAATGGGTGTGGTTGCCAAGCATAGGCAAACCCCAAAATGGGTTGCACGTTCGGGCAGTGGACACAAGTTGACTACAACCTGCGGTCCATATCCTGGATCCTGGTGACAAACTTTTGACCCACTGCCGTACTGGGTCCTCCAGTAGAGAGGTTAGAACCGAGGTACCCTGTTTTCTGTAGTCTATTTCAGAACGGGAACCCTCCCCCCAAAATGGGTAAAAAAACACTACTGGGGGACCTACCTATACTTTCCACCCCCAAATCCGCACATCCATCGCCAAATCCATCGCCTCTGTGGGCGCAAAAAGGAGGCGCAGCACGATGGAGCCCAGGTTCGACACCAAGCCTCGGCCGGCGGAAACAAGGACCTATCGATGCTCCGAGCTCGGATGGACCCTTGTTTTCCTCGGGCGAAACTTTTTTTGGACGGGAGGAAGAGATCTCATCTTCCGTAACAGGTGGGTATGGGTCGAAACTAAACCACCTGGGGACCGCAGGTTTTAGTCCATGTTTCCGTGAACCAGGGTTCCATTTTGGGTACCAGTTTTTGACCCACAGCCAGGTGAGATCTGCGGAGATGTTTCCCTATTCCACACCTGACTTGCCGGGAGAAAGAATAATTTGTCCAAGAGGTTGAGAGGCCAAACGGTTTTGCTTTTCCTGTGCCATGGCGTGACAGCAACTAGAGGCCTTCGGGGTCCGAGTTTCTGACTTGGCGCGGGCTGCGGTTTCCTTTTCGCTTCCCTTCAGAGCAACCCCACCAAGCGACACTCAAAAACAGATCTAGACACATCGTTTCCTTTTAGATTCCCTTGAACACCACCCTATCCAGGGGTACCAACTCCGAGACATCTCATCCGATCCAACAAAAAATAACAACGTTTCCTCTGGCTTGCTTCCCCTTAAATCAACCCTATCCAGGATTAACTCGTACCAACTCCCTCTAGGTCTCCGTCCCCCCACGAATTTTGCCCAGAAGCCGAAGACCCCCCACTGCCGCTCCTCGAAGAGTGCCAACAAGAGCATCTTCTCCCCCTCCGTGAGGCACAGCTTCAGAATCACCATGCCACCGAACTCCACCAGCAGCCTGAGACAAGACCCCGAGCAGCCCGCGAGCGGTCTTTCCGCAGCTTAGGTCCAACCCCAGCGGACGCTTGGGGAGAACATGCTGAAATAGGTGTATAATAGGTGTATACATAGGTAGAAACAAGTAAGAACCAGGTAGCAGCCAGGTTTAACACACTATAACCTTTGAGAGGCAAGGTAGTAGGACCGACTAAAAAGGCCCACTTGTCCAGAAAAGGCAAGGAATCTCTTTGGTGGAACATGTTACAACATGTGGCAAGCCCTCCCACCCACCCACCCACCCACCCACCCACCCACCCACCCACTCACCCACACACGCACACACACGAATTTGGGTCCTTCTGACTCCTGAACGGAGATAGCTACAAGTAGGGTTTAGGTCCCATGACGAACGTCACATGTCCGTCGTGGGTGTGTGTCTGTTTTTTGTTGGCGAAACCTTGTTTGGCTTGCTTTCAAATGGAAGCAAAAGGGAAACCAACCACTCACTCCAGGGATCCGATCAGCTTGATGTTGTCACTGGGTTCGGGTTGCACCCCTTTTGCCCCATGGCGAGCGGCAAAGTGTTTCTCCAAAGGCACATGAGTCACAATCAATACCTGGTATGAACCTGATCCTGGCAATTCCCTGTGAAAAAACAAATTGGCCACACCCACTTATGGTCCTTATGGGTCTGTTTTCTATTACCCTCCAATTGTCCGGCTTTGAGTATGTATGGCTCACATGGTCCAACTGAAGAGTTTGGGAGGAACTGCTGTGGCTCTTTGCTGCTTGCTCTACGCTGGATGCCTGTTCATCATTTTACATAGAACATACAATGACAAAACTGTGGATGCCTCAACGAGGCTAATGCTTGCTGCTTCTATGGTGAGGTACACAGCGGGTACATTGGTCGCATTGCCTTCGAATGGCAAGTGACATTAACCAGCAACAATTGGGTGAATGGTGTCCCGTGTCCCTTGCAGAACCCGCAAGGAACCCTCAAAACGGCCACCAAACACGTGCTTTTGTCCCACTGTGATTTATGACAATGATTGTAAAGACACCCTTGACAAGGCTTGCCCATGTGTTCAGTTTTTGTTGAGACCCCCCGAAGGTTTGTTCAGCTCCAAAACGAGATCATGGTGTTCTTCGAATGAATGCCCTTCGCCCAGAAGCGACTTGTGAGCTTCAGAGATCCATCCCGATGGCATGGCCTTAGTCTCCAAGTCAGCTGCTAGCTCACCACGAGTAAACCTCACAACAATGAATGCCAATGCGTACTTGGATGTTCGGCCAAGTTAGGAAGTGGTCAGCTACTTGGGGTATAACCCCCTTATGACAATTTTTTGGGGGGCTTAGAAGCAGGTTATGACCTAGGCTACCACAAACTTTCTAACTTGGCCGAGCACCCAAGTAGCGATACGGGTTCCATGTTTTATTGCAACGTAAACACAAACACCCACAGATGCCCAGCTCCCCCAACGGAGATTCCCTGACTTTCAGTCCGCGTTGGTGGGCTGTTTCCGGAACCCGTGCACAAAGTCGAACACTTTTAGCGGTTTGGTGGAAACTACCACTACCCGTAGTTTCCACTAAACCAACTAAAAAGCTAAAACCTAAGAAACCGGATGGCTGGTTGAACCAACAAGATAGAACAGTGCCGATGCAGCGGCGGCAGGCTTCCAAAGAACGCCCTTCGTCACAATGGGCCAGGCAAACCAGGCCAGCCACACCAGCGCGTAGATCATCTGCGAGGCAGCAAATGCCAGTGGCACATCATCCAGCGCTAGGGTGAAAAGGAGCATGCCAACCTTGGGCTGGTGGGCTTAGGCATTTCAAGCAGTCATCCATAGACACCTTGTTCTTTTTCTTCTTCGTTTTGGGGGGGGGGGAAGCGGGCAAATCCTAAAGATCAAGTATAAACAGTCGAGGATCCTGGCACCCGCAACATCTTCCTGCAAGCCAAGCTTTGAATGGTTTACGATTCCTGGACAACTAACCCTTGAGGGTCCCTTGTCACCCTATTTTTCAGGCTTTGGGGTTAGTTCATTCGGATTTTTTTGTCAATCACAGATTCCTCAAACGAGGTACCAAAAACAACCCTTTGGGAACTCGAGCCCTATGTTTCTCTGCCTTGGTGCTGGGAGCCCGAAGGTTCCACCAGTAGTCCTTCGGTTAGTGCCTGGAAAAAGGCAAGGTGATTCGGACACGGGGCACTCTTTTTTTGGGAGATGCTTCTCTCCTCGAACGTGAAACACTTTGGGGTACACCCAAAAGTAGGATTGTCTGATGCTATCCCATATTTAGCCAACCTTGCAATACACAAATCCGGAGACGTGGGAACCGACACTGTTGAAGCTTCTCCTCAAGTCGGTGTCTTTGGGGTGCTTTGAGCGCATTGGGTGTCCCAACAACATGCCAAACAGTGAGAACTTTCCCAACATGGCCTTTCCTCACTTCCTGAGTGGGCCGGCCAAAAAAACATCTGAACTTGTTATTTGCCACACAAATCGTCTTTCCAACAAATAAAAAAACAAACTCCATGAACTCAGGGAGCGACCTTGCCACTCTCTAACACAAAAGGAGCCAACCCGCGCCACCCGGCGCCGGCGTCGAGGCGTCGAGGCGTCGAGGCGTCGAGGCGTCGAGGCGTCGAGGCGTCGAGGCGCGGTGCGCGCCACGATGGCCAAGGCCTCCCCGGCGGCGCGGCGCTGGAAGTCCTGGGCGCTCAAAGTGAGCAGCACGAAGGGCTCCGCCAAGGCCTCCGAATCCGGGCCGAATCCGGGGCCCGAAGCCGCGCGCGACTCCGGATCCGGCGCGAAGGCGAAGTGAAGGCGCGAAGGCGAAGGCGAATGCGGCGAAGCAGGGGCAAATTCGGCTGGCTTGTTTTGGTAGACCAAATCCATGTAAAGAGCCCAAATCTTTTCATAGTCACCTTTGTATGGGCATTCGGATTGGTATGGATTGATCCAAGGCCTCATGCAACGAGGGGCGCAGAGTGTTGGCTTGGAATTGGACCCGTTGGATGGATTTGGACCCTTCGATGGTTTCTGGTTGGACCTTTTGGAAGTTTGGTTCGTTGATGCTGGTGGACCTTGCGAAGGGTTTATTGCTGACGGGCTTGAACCGTTCGGATGGTTCTGGGTCGGATTTGGACCCTCAGAAAAATACATTTGGACCTGTTGGATGATGCATTTGGACCCTTTGGATGCTCATTGATGGATTATCTTGGAGTGGATTCATGTTCGGCGCCCAAGCTGAATCACATTTCAGTCCACCAACTTGGGAGTCAGAGTGTATCGCAAGACTTGCGATCCCTACTCAACCAGGTAGAAGGGTCACCAGCTGGGTTTTGGGATGGGCGAAATGAGCTGATTCACAGAATCCTGAGCAGCTGGCTTGGACTTCGAGATGGCCAACATATACCTGGACCCTCAAACTTCCTATGAACATGTGTTATTACCCGTAGCTAATGAGGTGATGTCCCTTCTGGCAACCTTAAAACATCACATGAAATCATGACAAAAGTGCTTGGGTGCAAAAACCCAGGGCCCAGGATGTACCCTTCTCTAAAAAAGACAAAACCTCCTCCTCCTCAACGTTGCTGTCTGTTCTCGGTTGGACCCCGCAAAATGTGTATAGCTTCCTCCTCCCTTTGAAACCGACCCACAAGGGGTCCAAACCGCAGCTGCCAACTTTTTCCCCCTCTTTCGATGCCTCACAGCAGGACGCCAGCACCATCAGGAAGATTGCCACCTCGTGAGCGCTCACGCAGCTGAACGGGTGGGCAACAAATGGGTTGTTGGCCTGGTGAGGGGAGGGGCACTTCGGCTCAACCTGCCCACAAAAGTGGAAAAGAACCTAGAATGCAACATCCCAAGTGCGCCTTTTGGGGCACGTGACCCTTGAAAGCTGAACTTTTTGTGGGACACCCAAATGAGTTCAATCAAAAATTTAAAGTCTAAGGGTCCAACCCAATAGCAATCAAGAAACGCTTGCAAGTTACATTCTCATGATTGTGAAGAGCTATCTAGAATCACACATGCGTTGCTTTCATGGTCACGTATGGGAAAAAAAACCGCAGGGCGGCGTTCACACTGGGATTCTAGGCCATCTCTCAGAAAGACGCCCTCCAGCCGTGAAAAAAAAGAGCAACACAAATCTAACTGCAGGAGGGGATTGGCAAAAACTCAAACCAACCCCAAGAAGAGCCGTCATAAAACCCACCAAGAAGAGAACCTACACAACACCGTGCCTTGCATGGTGCAAACAACTTGGCTTCACTGAAGAGAACTCACAAGTGAAACACTCTCTCGGAATTTTGGACAATGTTTGCAAAGGCTTCTGCTCGGATCTTTGTATATCACACGGAGAAAAAACCGCGCCCCTCGAGCTGTGAAGTCCAAATTTTGTCCAAGCCAATTTGTCCGCCCGAGCCGGAGCCAGGCAGCCAGGCCTGGTAGGTCCAAGATGCCTTACATGGTGACTCGATCTCTATCTGAGGTTGAACATGGTGATCTCACCGGTTCAAAAGGTACTAAACATATGTGGTTGTGGGTCAAAAATAGGTACCCCAAACGGCTTGCCCTGGCAAATGGCAATATGGACTAAAACCTGCTGTCCAATTCCTGGTGGTTGAATTTTGACTCAAAAATTGGGCTCTGACATCGTTCACAGGGTGTTGACTCTACACAACTTGGGTTGAATGGTGAAAGTTGCCGACTGAAACGGTGAAACTTGGTGCCCTTCTCAGGTACCCAAAAAAAGAGTTCCTTGGAATGGACATCGACAGAAGTTGTCTCCACATTGAAAAAGAAGTCCGACGTTTCGCGGCCCTGGAAGATTCTGTTCCTGTCAAAGGGACCGGTTCCATGGTAGTGGACAGAGGGGGTACCAATCATGGCGCTGTAAAACGAAATGGAAACAACAGCAACCAACTGCATTTGGGCCGTCGCAGGAGCTACGACCAGGCCTTGACTGATTTCAAGGCCCGAGGCATGGGCCTACAGCTGTTTGCAGCTCGCTGCATGTGCGCCTGTATCAAAATCGGGGAACCATCGAAACAGGTGGTTTCCTTTAGTTTCTCTCTAAACCAACCATCAAATAAAGCCATATTCATGTTGCCCTGATTTGTTGTTGGAAAAACTGACACCGAAGAGAGCGCCAAACTGAAGGGATGCTTCGCAAAATGGAAAAGCCCAACAAGTTGTTGGACTCGGGGAAAAATAGAACTGGACCATCTCTGCCAGGTCTCGGTCAAGGGCGCAGTGTGCAGCCAGTATGCAGCCAGCGGCCCCACCACCAGCCAGCAGCAGCCAGTGCCCATCCACCCGAGGTTCACCTCAAATAATCAATACCTATCACCCCACCACCGCATTAAATGCTCACTTCCTGAGTGGACTGGCCAAACAATGCCAACTTGGTATTTACCACTGAAATGGTCTTACCACTACATATGGGCCATTGCCAGGCGGTGTTACTTTGCTTATGGGTAGATTGAGGATCCAGGAACACTCATCACCCCGCCACCCCACCGCTAAGCTTACCCTCATGTCTAAGGGGCGCGTGCGACCTTGGCCACAAAAGAACACCTCTTTGCTGTTTGGGGCCCCACGGACAAAACAACTAACCAATCTTGGTTGACAGCTGGACTCCTGATGAGCTGCCCATCTACTAGGTCCTCCAGGAGAGGTTGGAAGAAGGGCACCAACTTTTGTCTGGTTTGTCTATTTTAGGGGAACCCTCCCCACCAAAAAAGAAAGGGTGAGAGGTCGGGCACCAATTGCTGAGGATTTTCCGTCTAGAAAGCCCCCCCCCAAGCCGCGCGCGCGCGAGAAAGCCTCCGAGTCGCGGAGGACTGGGCCTGGTCCGGCTCTTGCCGTAACGCCACCTTACGAAAGCCCTCCTTGGTGAAGAAGAGCATCAGGTTGCCTCAAGTGGCGAGGATTTCTTGGAGTCTCCTTCAGGGATTCTATGTACCTGTATCGATCTATTATAGTGGTGCGTTCAGACGCTTGGAGCCTTTTGCCTTCAGAGATTCTATTTACGTGTATAGGATACCAAAGGCTTGCACTTTTAAAAACAAAGGGAACATTGTTAGCTACCTACTATGGTGGTAACTTGGATTAGATTAACTGCATTCACTGTATAACTTCCTGTTTGGGCCATCTTTCCAAGAGCATTGCTGCAATGCTTGTCCCTATCAAGAGCACACCACATGTGAAAGGTGTCGGGCAACCTGAGTGTGGCAACAGGCGGGCCGGAAACTTGACAACTTGAGCGCAGCCTGCAGAGCTGCAAATCCACGGAACAACGGACACGACCTTGGTATCACCCCACAACTCCAATTTCTAGCTGGTTGGAAACACATAATCCTGCAAAAAATGCAACCAATCAAAAAATGTGATACAACAACGCAAGCAACCAAATAGGCAATCAAGCAAGTAAGCAGCCAGCCAAACAAACCAAACGATCAAGCAATAAAACAAACGAGTGAGCGAACGATCACAAACGAACAAAACCAAACAGATCAACACAAAGCACAACAACACTGAACAAACACAGGTTGTACACCCAGACCCTAAAACCCATGGAACATACAAGCACACAACATTTCCGAAGTAGACCTTCAGTGACATGCCGGCCATTTTCCGAACCACATGGGTTGCTTTGGTTTTTGTCAGCCGTGTGTCTGAGCAGCTGCAAGGATACATAGCCGAGGCCATAAGCCGCCGGTGACGCCAGGCGCGCCACCAGGACGTTCAAACCAAAGGTCACCGCGCGGGAGAGGACCTGCGCGAGTGATTCGCCGCAAGCAAATGCTGGGTCCCTGGGCCGTCGAACTGGGGAGTGCGAGTTATCAAAAGTGGCAACCAAGCCACAGGTGCAGATTGAGGGGAACAGTGTTTTGACCCTTCGGTTGGTGAAAGGTGTGAGAAGATTGAAGTCAGGGTGCAAGTATCGACTTTCTTGGGTTCCATCAGCTCGAATGCAACCAATGGGTGTTTTTACTACCTAGCGCACCAGTGTTTTTTGGTGGTGCTGCTGCTGCTGCTTGGTGGTGCTGTTTGGGAAGCTGTTTGAGGCGCTGGTGACGCTGCGAGCGCATTCTTGCGAGATTGATGGCTGAGTGCGCTGTTTGGGGTGCTGTTTGGGGCTCTCTCTTCGGTGCTGGAGGCGCGGGTACCGGCGCGGGAGGGCGTTCTTTTGGCCAGAGTCACGGCCGTCGGGGGCTGTGACTCAAAGACCCCAGCTCGTGAACTGACGAAACTGGGCTGCCCTCAGATCCCCCGCTAACAGTTTAACCTGTGGGTGAAATGGAAGCTACCGCTAAACGCTAAAAGGCTAAAGGGCTAAGGGACCGGATGGCTGGGAGCCACCAAGTACACTCGGATCCGAGCCAACGGTGGTGTTGAACCCAACAGAACCCGCTTGCACGAGGGCCAAACATGATGGCTATTGCAACCCAACAGCTATGGTTGGTTTGACTTCCTGGTTTTTTTATGGGTGGTTTGAGGGTCCAGGTCTTAATGGAGCCAGGCCAGGATTCCCCCGTATACTTGTCAATGCCTCCTTCTTGCCCTGCTTCCTTTGCTTTTTCAGTGAGAGGGTGCCTTGCCCAGCCAAAAAAAACACCTCACAAGTGCTCTGGGGACCCTGGAATGCCCTTTGATCGATCGCTGCCTTGAGGCGTTTGGTTCCATCAGTCTGTGCTTCTTGGGCGGCAAGGGACATGTCTTGGAACTTTTGGATCAAAGGCATTGTCGACAAATCTACGGCTGCTCCCAAAGGCTCCAAATGGAGAGCCGCTGCGTTTGTTCCATTCGGCTGCAAAAGGAGAAAGCAAACCACGGAAGCAAAGACTTTGGGATCTCTTTCCCACAAGGAGTATGGACGGAGTAGCTAACCCCTTGAAGAGTTGCATATATATATATATGTATATATGTGTCCAAATCCTCTGATCACCTTTCATGATTGAACTGCTACGGGAACCCGGAATCAACACTGGTGCGGCAGACTTACACGCCCTGCCAAACCATATGAATGTGCCCTTTGGGGGACACCGAAATGGTGGGCTGCCTTCTGGTTTACTTTCAAAACCACCCCAAGAAGGGTGCCCAAAGAAGACATCCTCATATTTAAGTTGCTCGTGGGGAAACAAGCTCAAAATGAAGGAACCCCAAATGGACCAAAGGGCAAAAGCATGCAAACGGGTCAGTGAAGTACGGCCAAAAGGTTGGCGCGGCCAAATGAGATGCTTCCCTCTCCCCTCCTGCGTGGAGACCACTGCTCCGATACCCTTCAGAAGGTCCGCCATGGATCTCGTCGGCCGAGGGAACCCCTAAGAGTCTTGCGGAGGTCTTCTGCTCAGAGTGGACTTGTCGTAGGTGGTTTTTTGGAGAACCTGATAATCAAGCCTTGAAACCTCGACCCTTGGACCAAAGTCGTCCGTGGAACATTGAAAACCAGTGCGTCGGGGGCCCAACCCCCCACCAAACACGGGAGAGTTTGATGAAGGCCAACCCTGTACCCAAATCAGGCAAGTTTCTCAGAGGACAACCATCAAACAACTGCAGTGTGCAGGAAACATCTCAAGCAACTTGTAGCGCAGGACTATACAGGTGTGTCTTTTTGAGGGTGCCGTGGTTGTGTGGTTTAGGACACCCAAAGGAAGGCCGTTTCGCCATTGTTGGGGTCCCCCCCAAAAAAAGCATACTTATATCTGAAGGGTGCTCAGCTGGACTGTGGTTGGCGCCACTTGTCAAGCTATGGAGCCGGAGTCCGACGGTCAAAGTCCGGCAGCGCTTCGCAATGGATCCCAGTGCTTCCATAGCTAACCGGGAATGATGTAAACCCTGCAGGTTTGCATACCTGGTTACCTACTCTTCCATTTGCTTCAGGTTGCTGGAAAAAGATAAACATATTTCCAGCAGTGATAGATTCCATTTAAAACCAACAGGGGAGAAGAATCAATATTATTCAGCAAATGGAAGTTCTATAGTGGCTTGCCGGAAAGCACTGGGAATACTGGAATAAGCCAGCTACCAGCTGGTTTGTACGAAAGCTTTCGGCACTCCAAAATGAGGGAACAAAAGGCGTGCCTTGTGCCACATGTAAAGGGTGTCCGGCACAGCGAGTCGAAGAACTTTGGCCTCCTAAAGGGTATCATTGCTCGTTCAGCCAGAAGCGGGCAAGCTGGATTTGTTGTTCAACGGCTCAGAGCATTTAAACATTTGAGTGCTGCAATTCCATGAGCTGGAATGGGTGTTCCCTGCCATTTTGGGTGCTGGGCCTGTAGACGCTCCACCTGAAACCGACCTACACTCCTCACATTGGCCACGCCAGAAATCGGCGCCGGGTGCTTACGGCCAGGAATTCAATCAAACAACGCACAGGCGTGGCCCATTTCACCGACCACAAGAGTCGTCCTTCAGTCAGAGCATATGTGGAATTGAATCGCTCCGGCCGACTCCCTTCCTCAAAGTGCGGCTTCTTTTCGTCGCCTTTGGCAGTGCCGAACCTCAGCGAGGTTCGGCAAAGTGTCACATGAGCTGCCCAAACCCCAGCTGAGCCTTGGTTCCGCCAACATGGCTATGAAGGCGTATAACCTTTTCTAGCCCACACGAACCTGGACAGAAAAACCTTCTGAAGTGGCCTTTTGGCGTTGATATTTACAGAAGGCCGGCTGCACTTTTTGGATGATTCGCCAATGGTTTGAGCCATCCGCCCCAAGGAAACAACATGTGGGTGTGTCTTTTTTAGGGGGGCCGCCAACATCGGCTTTCCTCTTGGTCACCGACAAACGGTACCTGGACCCTCCAACTAGCCACAAAAAATGGGTTATTGCAACGGGTGACTTCCCTTTTTAACGGGTAGTTTGAAGGGTCCAGGTACCAACTCAGAGAGAGACGAGCCGCCCGTCTTCCGGTGTCACCTGTCCTCTTCCTCTGGGCAAAGTGAAGCAAGACCCCCGGGTTCAGTTGGCCGCCAAAGCAATGCTTGGGAGTGCTGTGGCCGACCTAAAAAATGGTCATCCAAATCCGAGAATCCCTCTCCAAGCAAAAGAGAAGCCAAGTCAGCACTCCAAGACTCCAAGAAGCAAACAACCAAAAAACCAAAAACCCCAGTGGCCAGTCCCCCGGCCTTCAGCAGGGATCCTTACATTCTACACCTGAACATGGCAACTTGTAAATGGTGGTTTCCCTTTACTTTGGTGTGGAAAAATTGCCATGTTTCAAATGGTGGCAACACGGAGAGTTCTTTTCAAGGAGCCCTGTTCAGCTTGGGTCCCCATGGCCCGAGCCTCTCGGCTTTCCTTTCCCCACCAACCAAACCCGACACCTCGCACCTTCGCTTCCGGGAAGCCGCGCTCCGAGGAAGCCGCCAGGTCCCCATCCGTGCGGAAGGAGACCTCCGGGACTCGGCGCGAGCCGCAAGGGGAGGGAGAAAAAAACCCAGGCCTTGGCGAGGTCCAGGCGAGAGGAATTGGAGTAAGGGTGCCCGAAATTTACTTTTTGGCTGGTCTGTCTATTTTAGTTTTTTTTTCCTCCTGTCTGTCTATTTTTAGGGGAATACTCCTGCCAAGAAGGGTAAAAGGGCACTCCTGGGGGACTCCCTAGTTGGAGTCCAGTTGTTCTAGGCGTACCTTCCATTTCCATTCTGAACCCAGGGATCCGAATCTTTCCAGAAAACCTCCGGGAACCCAGGGAAAACGGATCCGGTTTTCGGAAAGAACGGAATCAACCCCTAGACGTGTGGCGCCTCTTGAAAAACAACAACGCAAAAGCACAAAGAGGGTAGCAACTCGAAAGGCCTTCTCAACTTTGGGCTCTTTTGAAAAACAAAAACATCCAAGAAGGCAGCAACTATTAGCAACTCAAAAGAAGACACACCACCGCTGTGAAAGTAAAGGTGCTTTCTTTTGAGTTGCTACCGACTTGTGTTCTGGGGAAACCAAAGGAAAACCACCCGTGGGGCCTGCTATAGTCGTAGGGATCCATTCCCTGACAGATTAACATCTTTTCTGCTTCATATTCAGTGTATCCTAAACTCACAACCTGAGTGGAGTGGCCAGAAAACGTTTTATTTGTTTGCTTCACCACTGAAATGATCTTCCCAGAAAGTATAAAGTTGAGAAACTCGGGGAGTGAGTGGAATAATTATAACATTTTTATGGAGGAGACCCCATATTGACCCGTTGAAGCAATCAACGTTCAGTCAGGGCAACACGTAGCTCAACCGTGTAAGGCGTGGCCGATCAGAAGCTGGAATGGCGACCGAGGATCGCCGGTGCACCGGGAATCCAGGAAGTCCTCTGGGCTGCAAAGAGAATACTGTCGCATCTGTTCAGGGTTCAGCATGTGGAAACTACCAAATTCGGGGGATCCAGCTACCTCTATGGCACGTAACTATGTTCCTCTAGGTTTTACATGATCTTTTTCCATGGTTGGCTATTCGACACCTTCCCCCCGCACATAGAGAGTGACGAGATGGGGCCCATCGAGACATGCACCGTTCACAACTTCTAAATTGGCGGATCGAATTTCTGAGCTCAGGCAAGACAGGGCTCTCGCGGTCTCCTGCATTGTGGTCTAGTTGGGTGTGTCCTAAAGTCTCGAGCCCGCTTCGACACAAGTGGCCAGGGGTGTTCACTGTATTTGAGCTCCTCCATATGCTTTCCCGAAACGGCACCTTGTCATCCTTGTCAGAAGCGCCCATGTTGTACAGAGTCACCTGCGACAAATGCCATTTCTATAGCTTTCAACCCTGGTCAGTGACCCTTAGGGGAACCCAAAACGGGGCGAATCGTGTTTTGTCGAAAACCTGCCAAAACGACAGTGAGGATTCCTGCGAAGGGGCTTGGGGAGGTGAAACTTGGGTCATTGTTCAGGGCTTCCAAGCACACGGTGAATGCAGGTGCAAGGATCCGGAGCCCCGTTTTCGGCCGCAAGCCAGAAGGAAGGACACACTCCAACTTGACCTCCGGGGTCAAAGAAACGCGCACTTCTTGGTGCGCCAAACGACTTTGCTTTTGAAACTGAACACGACTGAACAGCTCAAAGGCGACAGTCTCCTCTTTCATGTTGTGCTGCTACGATTTTTGTGTCTGACAGTGAGTCCAGTTCGCTTGCAAAAGGGAAAACCGTCTTCGGATCATCTGGGAAAAGGCTTGCTTGAGGGTCGGCCTTGCTCCAAAACCCAAACCTTTCCCCCCCCCCTCCACCTCAGCTTTTGCCGCCCAACAAAACATGACGCTTCGGAAGCTCAACGTGTAAACTTATGAGTTGAAAGAGATCCCATTTTTCCCAACCGGAAAGCAGAATACACCATTCCGCTTCTTTGGCTAAAGCCGCTTGCTAGACCGAAATGCATCTACTTTCACTGGGGTATGTGTCAAAATAGGGGAACCCCACCAAAAAACGTGTGTTTGTCCTTTTGCTTTTCCTCCAAACTACAATATATGGACAGCCGGTCTGGCCGGCGATTAAGCGGGGGGATATGTTTTTAATTACTTTTGCTTTCTTTTGCTTTTTGCTTCTGAAAAGGACTGTTGGCCAGGCCAGCTGCCTGGCCGCTTTGCACGTAGGCACCAAACGTCTTGGAGAGGTGGTCGAAGTACCTCCAAGACGAAGGGCGGGGCGCGCGCTCACCCCGGTTCGATCCCAAGCGAGAGGGAAACAGCCGAGGAAATCGAAACCAGTCAAGGGTACCTACTAAGCAGCCCACAACTGCAAAACATACAGGAACCGCGCAAGAACTACAAGTAAGGTTGTCCAAACCCAAAACCCGAGGTTTTAACCACGTTAGGACATGGCTCCATATCCGCTCACACGAAATTGGAGTCGTCGCCCCTCTCGGCCCTTGTCATGTGGGCCCCTAACATGGACCCAAACCCGTTCTATCCCTCGGCTTTTGTCGTCATGAACATAGGGAATGAACCATTGGGGAACTCAAATTTGATGAAATGCCCGTTTTTCCCCAAACTGACATACCACCTGGGTGAACCCATGCCAATTTCGGTGCCTTCTTGTTTCTAGCGACAGTCAAGAGGCACGGGCAAAGTTCGTGAGCCTTGGGAGTGGCATCCAGCGATTGGGGCCATGTTCAAGACCAAAGAGGAACCGAGGCCGGGCCCCCAAAAGCGAGCCACCAAGGGCTCGGTACCCCAAACGGGTGTCGTTTTGTTGAGGGCATCCGTTTTAACGGGCAACTAAAAGGAGTACCAAGCTGGATCCTCAAACTACCCCATAAAAATGAGCGATCGCCCCACATGGGGTGGTCGTCCCTGATTTTCTGGGTCTAAAAGCCATAAGAAAGTGGAGGTGACCCGTGACTTTACAGGGCTGTGGGGAATGACCACTTCTGTGATACAACAGAAAGGGCTTCCCAAAGACTATTTTGTTCATATAAAGGGGGATTCCCTTGTATCACAGAAGTGGGGAGAACCCCCTTGATCCCACAACCCTGTGACTTTGGGTTTCAACAAACCACTTTTTTCCGGGCGGGGGGTAGTTCGAGGCTCCAGGCAGCCACAGGTCCCCCCAGGACTTAAGCCGCCTCCTCACGGGCTCGAAGCTGTGGATCTTGGCGCTGGGGTAGCGCAAAGCCAGCGCCTAGCGGCTGAGGAGGTAGCAGTTTCCCATGTCCCGTTTATGGCCATCCTAAATGGCTCATATTGGTCATCAGTGGCACCAGATACCAATCTGGCTGCAATGCCTCCCCTTCCTATGGCTGTGAGGCCCCAAACAGCCCCCGGGTCGATTTCCACGGCTTTTGGAGACTTGGGATATTTGGGAGGTCAAAGAAGCCGAAACAACAATTGGGGCCCGGTTCTGGAAGGGAGAAAACTAGTTTGAGGCTTCTCTGAGGGGGAAGCCCACGTTTGATGCTTGGAGAAAGGATTTTTGGTTTTAGCCCTTCCTCCAATCCGGGTCCCAACAGTTCTGCTGCCTTGAGAAGCCCCCGCATCTAATGTAATGGGCGGAGAACCCGCCAAAGCCTTTCAGAGTTTTTGGGAGAGTTGCCCATCCTGAAGGTCTGAACATCAGCCCACCCCCCCTTGTTTTTGTTGCAGTGCTGAGATCAGAGCAGCAAGCCCGCCAACCGACTTGCACTCCCCGTGCTTCGATTTAGGCTCTGGCTTTGGTGCGGCTTCACGTGGAGCCAAAACATTTCCCTGGCCATTCTGGAGCTAACTTCAAGACAAACCTGTGTGGGCTGTTCAAATGTAGTGTTCGCCAATCCGAATCCATAATCCCTATTGTCCAACCTCTACAAGGGGACCCCAAGGATTAAGGATTTCCCTTGAACAGCCCACACGCCTGTGAAGGAACAAATCCTTTCTCACATAAATATGGAGGGCACCCTTTTTTCGCCTGGACCGGACCCACACCGATCCGATAGAACAGCTGGGGGGCTCCTTCGCTCTTCATGGAGCCTGCGTCGCTCCGGAAGGAAGACTGGTGCCCTTCTGCTTCCAGACGTAGCCACTATAGTAGACTTGCTGGTCAGGGTACCTGGCTGTAAACCTGGAGTGGCGAAAATGCCTGGAAGTACCGGGTTTAACAAGGACCTCTCTGGTGGCTTCCATGCATGGAGGGAAACTTATCTGACCAATGCGATCGGGTGGGGAGTTGGTTTGATGCAACCTCTTCCACATGCGCGTAACATCATCTTCCTGCTAAGACAGGGCTAGGCAAAAGATACATCCCAAAATCAGGTGACAAGCAGACCTTCATCAGCGGGCAAATATGACTCTCTCACAGCGAACATGGCAACCTCCCAACAATCATAGAAGCTGACAGAAAACTACTGTCCTTTTTGGGAGAACTCCACGGAGCCTTCCATGGAAAGAGCCTAAGGCCTAAGTCTCCTTTTGGCAGCCGAACCCCACTCCCTTCGAGCGCCGGAGAAAGACAAAAAACACTTCCATGAGCCTAAGGGCGGCCAAAGTCTCCTTTTGGCAGCCGAACCCCACTCCCTTCGAGCGCCGGAAAAAAACAAAAAAAGAGCCCACGAACCCGAATGCACGTCACTTTGCGCAAACCCAAGAAAATAATTAGAGTCGAACGCCGGAAAAAAAAGAAACACAAACAAAAACACGCGCTCGAGCCAACCCCGGCTCGATGCCTCCAGGTCTTCTCCGAAATTTCCCCCCAGCTCGACGATGAGCCG
>CAUJNA010001335.1:457500-467500 GCA_963377175.1 Effrenium voratum | reverse complement strand
TTGACTCAGGCGTCTTTCCCGTGAAACCCACGTGTGGTACCATCAATGCTGAGAAATGAGACCTTTCAACATGAACGCAACGTGGTTGGTGTGGTCGAAAAAATACGTTTCAGAGGGTCCTTCAATGATTCATATGTTGTGCTAAAGGGGCTTGCACACCACTCAACCCAATCAGGCATTTAATCACATAAACAGCCAAAGGGACACACGAAGCTGCCCGCCCATCGCTCCCGCCTTTGCGCGGCTTCTCCGAAATGCGCAGCCGCGCGCCTGGCTTGGTTGGAGCCGAACATACCTTGGACGGTTGCGAAATCCTCTTAGGCACCACCTAAGAAACCCTGGAACAATTTGATTCCCTTGAAAATACCAACAAACAATACAACCATGGCTTCTCAGGTGGTGTAGGATTTCGTTCATCCACAGTAGCTCTGCTGGAGCTGCAACTTCCCTTCGGGTCATGACGTCTACGAGGGCATCCCCAGGCCTCGGAAATGTATTCGTTTAGCCATTTCCTGAGAAGACGGGAGGTGCTTTGGCAAGAATTGATCAAACTTTGTTATATGACGTGTCACCTGTCATCCCCACACCCATCTAAAACCATCTAGGCAAATCCAAACAACATCTTGATGACATAGAACACATCGCATCTCCAAACGCAGACCTAGAGAAAGATCCTAAGCACTGAGAGAACAAGCCAACGGAATGTCTGGTTCACATGTGACAGGCATATGGAATCTGAAGTATAGCAGTGCAGGAAAGCTGTGCCTCTCAGCCAAACAAGTGATCCTTGTTCTCATGGATTGCGAAAGAATGCCCATCGATATCACTTCACTCTGGACCTTTCGCAAAGCTTCCGCGCCAAAGGTAGCAATTTTGCGAGCGGTTTCAATACAGCAACTTGTGTGTTGCAGTTTCTTGTGTGTGCTCGAAATTCACGAACACCAACAAACAAATCGACCACATAAATTCAAACAACTCGCGCACCCTGTTGCGAGTGGTTTTATTGATCAATCCTTTCCGCGACAAAAACACCACCGGATGAGCCGTGTGAGCGACAACACATACTTTTCCGGGTCACAAAAAGAAGAAGGGTACTCGCTGGAAGCCACTGCAAAGAGCCCGATTCAACCCAAGGAAAGGATCAGAATTCCCTCATTCCCGTCAGTCCCTTTTTCTCCGCCTGGCGCTGAGACCTGGCTGCAGTGGGCTTGCCGTCAACGATGCACCGTCGCTTCTCTTTTTGTAAGGAACGCCCTGGGTACTTGTACCTTGCCAGGTGCCAAGTGACTCGGAAAAAAACGGAAAAACAAATCCTTAAAGGATACTCCAAGGGTACCAAGGGATCCTCTGTGATCGATCAAATGACAGGTTACCTAATGTCTAGCATTAACCAAGCAAGGTATCATCTGAAATCCACCGCCCGGAAGGATTGAAGGTTTGTCGAGTGCGTGACAGTTCTCGGGTGACGCTACATACTTTTAGACTGAGTCCTTTCGGATGCTACACACAGAATTGAGCTTGGTGCAAGCGCCCGTTTATTAGCACCGGTTCAACGGGTCCCCGAAATTTGAACACCAACTCGGCGGGTCAACCGCTCAAAGTGGCCAGGACGATCAACCAGCCTGGGCTCTTGGCTCTTGACCTTTTTTCCTTTCACACCCAGCCAAGGGGTATGAAGGACAGCTACCCTATGTGCTACAAGTCGATTCTGGCTGTTTGCCCTGGACCTGCACTCTTGAGTCGCGCATTCCATCTTCGAATTCTGCTAGCATTCATTCGGTACGGTACTTTGACTCTCTCCATGTGAGGAGAGAGAGGTGAGGAACAATAGAATGCAGAATGACAGGACCTGTTAGGTTCTCATAATGTGTCATACCCTCCGAAGCGCACCCTCGCAACCTACAAGCACAAGCCGGCATGTGGGGGATCGCTTCTTCGATCGCTTTCGCAGGTGCCATGTGTCCGACTGTTTTAAACGTCTTGTTCCGCTTGCGGTTGACATGCACGTGGCATATGCGGCATTGAGCACCATTTGAGCCACGGTCATTTTTGCATTTGTCCTAAGGGGATATGTGACATGTAGCTCACTCCCTGAGTTCCCGGACTTCAAACTTTTCGGGAAGACCATTTTAGTCGTAAGTTAACAATTCAGACTTTCTTTGGGCAATCCACTAAGGAAGTGAGTCACTGTGTCCCCTGCCCTTTAGGAAATGTTGTGTCCTGAGAGAAAGGACCAGACTGGTGACTATTGGACATGGTGCGTCCAAACCTCATTTGATTTCCTGAAAGACCAAAAGCTGGGTGGCCTACGTGCCTGATGTCCCTTGGGTAGTTTAAGGGTCCAAGTACCTGAAGATTCGGAGGGGTGCATTCAACATAAGTACCCGGAACTCGGCTCGGCCTGCGCATCGCTGCACCGGAGATCCTGCTGAGAGACCAGCACGAAAACCTGTCGACCGCCGCCGGAAGGCAGAGCGTGCACCGTGTCTGGATCTCCGGTTTGGCTCTGGAACCGGAAAAAACGGGGCCTTTTGTAAGGTGGCCAGGGTCTTAAGGCAAACAATAAATTTGTCTTTAGGCGGCCAGATTCTTCGGGCAAAAACGGGGAAAAAAAAGCAAAAAAAAAAAACGAGGGGTCCCTCAGCGATGCCCTTTAAAAAACTGCGCCGGCCCGGGCACATCCTGCGATTAAAACCACTGGCAAGGAACTGAAGGTCCCGACAACGCAGGCTAAAGATCTAACCCATTCAAAACACTTGGGGGTGTCTTTCTGTGAGGGCACCCTTCTTGGGGTGGTTTAAAAGATAAACCAAAAAGAAACCAACATTGTGAGGCCTAGAAAAAGGCACACCCACATGCCGGTTGCATACCACCTGCCAAAAGGACCACCGAAGGTCTTTGTTTGTTCTGTCTGCTCCGCGGGCAGTGTGAAGCGCTTCGGCGTAAAGCGCCAGGAGGTTGACCCGTAAAGACTGCGTGGTTTGCCGCGATTTGTGACTTTTCTTCTCTCAAGTCAAGGAAGCGGCCAGGTGTATGTCCAAAACAGAAAAGGGGGGTTTGGCTGTGCGAGTTCAACTAACCGAATTCCAGGCTCAGAGAAAGAAAGCACCATCCGTGACCATTGGTTGCTCAAGGTCCTACCTTCACTTGAATCTGCTCGGGAGTGAACATCTACGGTATATGCTGCGTGTAAATCCTTCCCCCCCCCTGTCTGCTTTGCTGGGCTACCCCCACAACGAAAAAACGAGCCGCGGCCGGGCCGGTCGGCAAACCCAACCACAATGGATCTGGAGTGGTGCACGTCACTCCATGGGCCTGAATGACGATCATTGCTGAGAGGATGAGGAACTCCGGGGAAAGCCTGCGATGTGGGTGTTTTTGTTCTGGGGTGTTTAAAAGGATGCCCCTACAAACAAGACTCCAGGAAGATTACGACAGTTCTTAAATTGGAAGTAAGGGGTTTGCCCCAGAAATGATGTCCATCATTTGCGTGCAAGGTGAACATCTGCAAATTTGGTTTATTTGTTCTGTAGATGTGCCATGGTCACTCCTTGGACATCAAGTAGAACCGTCCCATTGCTTTGGTGGCGGCTGGGCCCGTCCAAAAGTGAAGCTGGAGTTTGGGGATCATTCATCCGGGGTCCACATTACTCAGATTCAGGGTGTAGATAACCATTGCAAGAGCGCCAGTGATTCACGCAAGGAGGAGGCGCCATCGTCAAACCCAGAACTACTCCACCCAAGGCCTTTACATCTGGGAGCCATGAAAAATCAATAATTAAAACACGCCATTACGAATGCCCCTGTCAGACCGAGCTTCAGCACACACGGAACACCGCTCTTGACTCGAAGGGCTCGGTTTCCTTTAAATGTGTCAAAATGGACAGCGCGACTTAAGAACGACGCACCCCTGCGTGTGAGATGCGCCGATGTCCATGTCTATCTGCGCCACGCAACGAAGTCCTCCCGCCGCGGTGTCAACAATGGACCCTGGTTTGGTCGCCTTGAATCCATACAAATCCCAAGCGAGTGATCAGTCGTCCCCGCTGCTGTGTTGTTATCCCGTTGGGCCCCACCGCGAAACTGTTCCACTTGGGCTCTCTCATTTCCTGTTGAAGCTCGGGAGGTCCCGCGCTTGCTGAGAGGGCTGAGGCCAGCCTCTCGCTCCAAGCGCACGGGGCAAAGACCATACGGCGCACACGTGAAGGGATCAGCGGCAGACTGGTTGCCTTGATCATGATGAAGGCTGTCCCACCCTTGTTGGCAGTTGGTGACTGCCGGCCTTTTCTGCCTACGAACTTCCTGAGGCAGCCGCCAACGCATTGTGCTGCGACGCCCAAGCAATTGACGATGCCTCTGACGCCCGCTGCTGTCAGGCCTATACCTGATATACTGCCAGCTGCGCAGTAGCAACAGCGAGTTTACTCTTGCTTGCCAATGTTGGCTGGAGGTGCGCGCAGTCTGGTGGCTGTGAGATTGTCAGGAATGTGGCCAGCGAGCACGTTCTGCTTCCTTCGCCCCTGTGCAACGATTGGCATCCCAGTGCCTCAGGCGGCAGAAGTGTCAGGGAGCCTCGCAGGAGCGTGTGCTAGACTTTTGTCGCTTGCCCGCCAACTTGTTGGAAACTGCATGGCTTGCCACATTTGCAGCGCATTTCGGGCTGAACTTCCCATTGGCGAGTCTGATCCGGCAGAGCCATGGGTTAGTGCTTTCTGAAATCGCCACCGCGCTCACACATATTGTGCTTGCCACAGTTGAGGGGGTGGTGCTAGGACATTGCATTACATTACATTGCATTACATTACATTGCATTGAACTACATATTTCGTCCCGAGTAGGTTGCTCCCAGCATATGACTCGTGACATGCACTCATCGAGGAGAATGGACCCCTGAAAAAAGGCGATCAAACAGTGGCAAATGCTTAACATCACCCAACCACTCCGTATGTGCATTTCGCTTGAAATGTCGCTTCTGTGTGTCAGAAGCGGCGTTGCACAACTCTTGCCACACACAGTCTCCACTCAACATAATGGTAAAACATGATCTTAATCATGTCTTCAGTAACATGACCTTAATAAACATTCTGATAGTGATGAGACAAACTACTTACTGGAGTAACATGGCATATTATTCAACAGGCGTCGATACGAGATCCGCGCCGTACTTGTCCAGCGCGCGCCTCATCCGCCACGCCATGTCACAAAAGAACTAGCGCCACCTGGCGCGGGCGAATTTGACCAGCTTTTGCGCCATGGAAAAAGCTGTCTTCAGCTGCCTGCACCTCCAAACTACCCACACAAACAGAATGTTGTCCCAAAATATGGGGTGGTTCTCTTTTGGTAAGGGTACTTTGAAGGTCCAGCCGAGGCGCAAAAAGGTTGCTCACAACTCGACCCTGGCTTCACCACCACGTCTGCACGTATGAAACTCCACAAGTTCTGTAGATGACAATCGCAGAACTCGCCCAACACAACTCAAAACTAAAAGGACTATTCTGGAAAGCGCCGTCCCTGGGGTTTTCGGTGCACCACCCAATTTAGTCTACAGTGGGGATTGGGATGTTCCCTGGTACGGGGTTTTGACCCATAGCCGGATTTGGATCAGATACCCTGGCCTTGTGAATCAAGTCAATATTTTTTTGACCGCAACGTGGTCCAACGCTTGCGGGGCCGAAGCAAACGCCCGCCCGTTTTGGCCCTGCTTCCAGTTTCGGAAGCCCGAGTGGACATGAGCTGGTCCTGAGTTGGTCCATATCTTTGGTCAAGGTCGCGAAAAAAGGTGATCGCCGTTTGCTTCCAGGCCCTTTGAGCAAGTAAAGATCGCAGAATAGCAGGAGATTGGAGTCATCATGGCCCCACACATTCGGGTCATCTAATTGGAAAACATGACCCCATCTTTTTTAGAGTTGGAAGGGAGGCTCCTGGTGGAATCGTACTTGTTCTTGGAGCTGAGTCTGTGCTTGGTAGTAAATTCAACTGGACACCAGACAAAACGCAGGCTTCTCTTTCACAGCCAAGCGGATGTTTACTTCCCTGGAACCCATTTTCAAGCGGGCATATACCCGCCCGGCCCCCGGCCTGGATACACGGGATTGACATGGAAGTGAAGGGACCCATACGCGCGTGAGAGGTGACCCTGGGAATTTCTTGGCCTGGATGACATAAAACCCAATCTGAACCAGTGGAACCTATCTCATGGTCCAAACTAACGATGATCACGAGGACACCTTTCAGGTCATGTATGTTTCATCTCACAAAGACTGCTACTGTGGATGGACGAAATCCTGCACCAATTTGAAACTATGGGGGAAACCATGGTTTGTTGGTATTTACAGGGAATCAGTAGAAACCAGGTTTTCTTAGGTGGGGCGAAATGGTTTTTGTCCATCCACAGTATCACACGGACACCAAGGATTGCTGTTTACATGGCTTGCGCCTGCGACGCTCCGGGCCTCACCGCCTCGCCTTGTCTGAGAGAACGTAACACTCCGGTAAAAGGGCAGAGTACATCTCCAAATCTGAAGTTTGTAGCCCAGTGCTTCGTACATGTGTATGTATATATATATATATATATATTTGCTTATTTATTTATCTATTTAGCTATTTATTCATATATTAGTATGCGTGTATATAGATATAGTGTATATAGGTAACCAGGTGTCTTTACCTCTAGGATTTGAACTGCGGCAGGAACTGGACGTAAAAACGACCGCTTCCCATCCCAAGGTCTGATCGGGTGATTGGGGATCTGATCGCTGGGTTTCCTTCCGCAGCTCTGGCAGGTGAGTTGCAGGGCCACCCCCCGCTCTCAAAGTCTGCGGCAAATGGGCCCCGAGTGCCCAAATGCTTGGGAAAATACACCAGTTCTCGAAAAGTTGAAGACTAGGATCCGACACACAGAATCTGGTCTGATTTGAGGCTGTCTGCTTGGCTCGTGGTCAAAGCGCTTGAGCCGATGGTCCCGAGCGGTCAGCAACCCAACTCCACCTCGATCGCAGTCCCCCTTCAACAGACATGGGGTGGAGGGGGGGGGGGGTGAGGTGGGGGGTGGGTGGAGCCGGGGGGGGGGGGGGGTTGGGGCCGCTTAATAGTTTGCTGTATTGTGTGGTAAGGCAAACACATCCACATGTTCATTTCACAAGTCCCTATGCAAGTACATTGTGTTGCATGAGGCCACCCGTCAGGCCCCGACTGATTGGGTCAGTCCACTTGTAAGGTTGCTGGCCCATGATATATTCCCATGGGGCTGCCCATTTTTGGAGGCTTCAACGGGATACCAAAAGGACACCCGCAATTTTTCGGTTTTGGTCCTCCAAGAAAGGCAAACCCAAAGCCGCGAAAGTGGGTTCTGCGCGCGAGGAACACCGCCAAGCCAATGCAGGTCTGTCCAGTTGCATTGAACTTAAATGCCACCAGGCTGCTTGGGCAGTTTTCCGGACTGCGTCTGGGGTTCTCTTTTAGTATAAATATGACTATGGGGACATGACCTATGTACGGGGGCTAGCAATCCGAAGTCAGCCTGGGGTGGTCCAACAAGACTTTGCAAGGGCCCTGGAATAAAGAGTGACAACACTCACTGCTGTCAAGGCCCAACATATGGCCCATGGTCTTGGCGAGCCCCAGCAATCCCAGGCATCCACGTCGGTGTTTTCACTATGGCACACAGGATCACACAGGTTTGGAGAACGGAGCTTGGAACTCATCCAGCAGGACGGCTTTCGTCAATGCGACAAAAAGGGTTGAGTCGGCCACAAACACATCTCAGGAATAAGTTGAGCATGCATTTAATTTCAAGCTAACTTGCTGGGATCCATCCGGAAGTGGGATTTGTTTGGGGGGAAACTACTCTGAATTAGGTGTTTGTTTCACGGGAAACAAGGCGAAAATACCAAATTTGGGGGGGGCAAGCCCCATTTCTGACACTTTCTATGCCCAAAGGTCCAGTGAGAGATCGGCCCCCGGGGACCTCGGGATGCCGCATGTACCAGTACATCACCTCCCGCATCTTCTCCCCCGTGGTGGAGCGAAGGTCCTGCAAGATATTTTCGGTTTCGGCGCGCGCGCGCAGATGCGAGCGCTGAAAAACGACAAGAGATCTGCCCTCCAGTTTGGGGAAACCAAGAGAACCCAATAAGAGCCAAATAGGTTTGTAGGACAGAAAGGTCACTGATGGCAAGAATCCCATGGCAAAAAATCCTGGTTACCTCCTATCCTCCATTTGCTTGAGTCCCCTGAACAAGAATATACCCAGAATAATACATTGTTAAAGCGTTGCAATCTAAAACTTGTAAACCAATAGAACTGAAAGCGCATTTCCCGGAGTTTCTATTGGCGTGTCTCTCGGGTAGGCATATTAGAAACAAGAGCTTGTCTTTCCACACCGGAGTGTGATTCATGATTGAATTCTCATTCAATTCGAAAGCCAAGCAGTGCGACAGGAATGAAAAGACAGACGCTAAGATAATTGTAGCTACTCCGGCTTGGCAGAGCAGGCCCCCAACTCTACAATAGCTCTGGATTGTGCTTGAGTTGCAAGTCTTGGTCAGATGTCACTTTCAAACTCTCAGGCCCCACGGGGGCAAAGCCTCTTTTTCTGTTAGGGGACAGGAAGGGGTTTCCGCAAGAGTTCCGCTCAGTGAAGCAATGCGCAGCTGAGCATTTTGGACCAGTCACGCTCACTGAGCACGCTCACTGAGCACACTGGTTCCGTTGGATTTGGCTGTGGGTCAAAACCAATGGTAAGCATTTTGGGGTAGGCTTTAGTCTATTTTAGTGGGGATTGGGATGTTCATTGGGGGTTCGGGATTTTGACCCATGGCCATTTCAGCGGAGATCAGGGTACGTTGGACACGGGCGTCTGCGCATGCGACAGTCACGTCCTTCCGACTTCCGTGTCTCGAACATGCGCAGCACCCTCTAGGCAACAAAGCGGGCGCCCTGTAAGCTGCCCGATGGAGACAATTATGCTTGCAACTCCCCCCCGTTCTGCCCAATCCTTCGCAGAAGTTGTGAAAGCCACTTCCTTCTCCATAGCAAGAACAGGGGGATCGACTTTCCTACATCAGCCGACCGTGTCACGCGTCCAAGGACTCGACATCAAAGCGACGCAACTCTTGGTTGATCCGCCGGAGTCGCTGTGGACAACTACTTGCCCAGTGGCCATGGGAAACAAGGACCTATAAACCACAAAGCTGCGCTTTCAACACTCATTGACTTTGGGCTCTAGAACATGGCTACACAGGTTGCGTATAATCTAAGGCCTTACCATACTCTTTCTGAATCAGGTACTAGAACCACCCACAAAAATGGCCCTTGTGGGAAAGAGGGTTGCGGTTGGGCGCTGAAAGGTTTGGGGCCACCGGGCATCTCGGAAGAGACTTCTGTCAAGCTGACAAATTGAAACTGGTTCCTTCAAGATGCAGATTCGGAGGGATTCTCCAAGATCACGTGTGGAGTTCTACTTTGGACTAGGCTTAAACCCAGAGTGCTTCATTTCCACTCTGGAGAACTCCTGGCTGTCTTTGTCTTCCTGGTTGCCCAAAAGGTGGACTCTGTGGGGGCTGGCTTCCCTTCAAACTCGCATTTCGAGGCTCGTCACCTTGAGGTCACTTAAAGGGACCGGGCAAAAAAGATCCTCTGCGCCAAGGTCAGGGCAAAGGTGCGTCGCGACGCAAAAACGCGCCAAAGGCCCGAAGGCTAAAGAACGGGTGCCAGTGGGATCGTCCCCGTAGCACCAAGCTCACCCAATCCGGAAAGGAATGTTAAACAGTGAACCACTTCTGGAAGACCCATCTTTGAAGTGGCAAGAACACACACCTTGGTCAGGGTTGTCCTTGGCCTTTTCCAGCTTTTGTGGACTTCCATGCGTCCAATAAGCCGGTCTTGGAAGGGCGATCCTTAAATGTTTTGTGGTGCTTGGGGCTTAAAATGTTCGCCCAAGTAGGGCTTACAAATTCAGCGCCCATCACTCAACCTCAGGCAATGACGAAGTTTCAAGTGA
>CAUJNA010001335.1:432500-452500 GCA_963377175.1 Effrenium voratum | reverse complement strand
GTTACATGGAGTCTCAGGGCAGTGCTGTGGGGAAAACATGTGCTAGGGTGGAGTAGACACCGGCAGGGTAGAAGCATGTGTAATTAGAAAACGGAGGCTAGAAAAGGCAACAGTTGGCAGGCAACAGTTCCCAGACACCGTCGCGGGGATTGCAGACATGGTCTTTGACACTGGCACAAGGGTAGAAAAAAGAGTAACCCCGAAAAGGAAAAAAGGCGATGGAATTAGATCGCCAAACCTGAGAGAACCAAACTCGCGCCAGTTCAGCTCCCAAGAAACATAGGCAGGGAAGAGGGGCTCCGGAATGGGAGCAGCTCCCAAAAAACAAGAGGCATATTGGTGACCCCATATTAATCAACCCCAGTTTGTTAATAGGGGCGTCCCTGTGAAAAATCAGACCACTTTTGGAGGGGAACACCCCATTGATAAACTGGGGTTAATATGGGGTCAGCATTTTGGCATTGAGGCACAAAAAGCTTCGAGGCATGCATCCCCAAAACTTTGCTAGGAGGGAGCAGCAGGGGCTCCCCAAAAATGCGCTTTTGGCACGCAGAGAGGGGCTCCCCAAAACTGTGGATGCAGGTGATGCTGAGGACGGCAGACGTGACCCCGCATCATCATCATCATCCGCATTGAAATCGAGAAAAAGGCCGAAAAAGCGCAAACAGGTGTCTGGCGGTTCCCCCTTAGCACTTCGCGCCCCAATGGCTTCGCTACCCCTTAAGTTTTGATCATCTGTAGGACGGCAGCACATGTCAATGGGATTACCAGGGTCGGGGTCTGTGCTCAGGGTGCAGGTAGTACTCTATTCGAATGCTCGCTCGAATTGAGATGCAGTTCAGCCGGAAAGCGGAATGTACTAATTGACAACCATTGAAGGCCAAATGCATGCTTCCATAATGTGCGAACCCCTGGTTCGGAAATTCTTTGTCACGCTAGCTCTGTCAGCAAACCATCTTGTAATCGGCATACTTTCGGTTGCATCAGCAAACTATTTTATCAGCTTTGCTTCATTGGCATGCCGTTGGCATGCGTTGCTTGCGGGAAAAAAACACACACAAAAAAAAACATGTTCAACAAATCAGCTCCTGTCTTTGCCCCGAAAACGCAATGTGATGTGTTTGGGCGTGAAAACAAGTTTATCGTTTGCTTATCGGCATAAATTATCCTTGAACCCCGACAAGTGCAAATGGCATGTTCGAGGGAGTTCTTTTGTTTGCCTACTTGAGCCTGGGGGCATGGCTTCATTAACAATTTTGGCGAGCATTTACACGGGGATTTTGTTTCCAACTATGTTGGGTGGCGTTCCCCCAAACATGCCAAATCGCAATTGTGTCAGAAGCTGTATCACCTTACCCCGAATCGGTGGCTAAAATAGTGGGTTTAAAGGTTGGGTGAATGTTCTTTCATCATTTCACGGTTTACCCTTGAAAACCACCAAGATCCACCAAGCCCAAACCACGCTAAAGCACCTAGGTCCTCCAGTAGAGAGGTTGAATAAGGGTACCCTTTTTTCGGTAGTCCATTTTAGTGGGGAAACCCTCCCCCAAAGTAAAAGGGCACTACTGGGGGACCTAGCCACCAAAGAAAACCAATTTCACGTCCCCTTCTTTCCAGTGCCTTGGACCCGCGCAAATCGTTGCGGCCTTCTCATCACCATTTGGGGTACCTTCAGGCGGGGACGGCCTCATGGTCAATATTGACTCGCGCAGGTCTCACATCTTCAGAACCTGTTGGACAAATGAGCGATTAAGCCTGTTTCCAGCTTGAGTGAAACATGATATGGGACGATGTGACATACACCTATAGCCTAGAGGCACTTTTTCGGCATTTTGCGAGCAACAAAAACGCTCATTTCACCAAAAACGCTCAATTGGGAAAAACAAACTCAATCAGCAAAATGTTCTGGTGTGTGTGTGTGTGTGTCCGCAAATTTCCGCTCATGTCCCGCTGATTTCCGCTCATTTCCCGCTGATTTCCGCTCATTTTCTGGAGAAAACTTGCCAAATCAAGATTCCGCTCATTTCATCTCTTTCCGCTAAACATCTGAAACGAGCAAACATATTTAAAAAGTGACCACATGGAAGACCTAGGTAGATATTTGGTAACTGAGCGAGGTCAAAAACCCCCCGGACTTGAAACTACGTAGTATTCGGGAAGTATCGTTTTCAACACGTTGTTTCTCAAGGCCGCGAAAGGTTCGCGAACCAACACTTGTGAGGAGGAAGGTTGGTTACGAGCTTTGAACTCTGCTTAAGCCTTGCTTAGATCAACGACAAGCAACCCCTTGCCGCACACATGCAAAAGGCAAACCATTGGCCAAAAACACGAGAAACCGCGGCCCAAATTCCACTTCCTCGCTTCCGCGGGTCCGCGAAAGGCGGCCAAGCAAGTTTCAATCGGCCCATGTGCGCTTCCTGAAGATACACTTGCAGTTTTCCTGCACGCACAAAAGCAACAAACAGGCTTCAAACCCATCTGGGTGTAGCTCAAAATCAAACAATCGGAGGGGCAAACCGCAGGTTTTGGTCCATGTTTCAACTTGCCAGGGCAACCCAGTTTGGAAATTCCGGTTTTTTGAGCCACAGCCATTTCTCACTCCGCGAAAGCGGCGCGGAAGCGGCTCGGAAGCGGTTCCCCCCTCGCGAAAGCTCCGCGGAAGCCGATCTCGACGTTTCTCTGCGGCCAAGCGGGTCTAGAACGCTGCTTAAGCGGGCTCCCTAAACATTGGCGGGGAACCAGGAAAACCCTCTTGAAGGTGTCTCCTTTTTCAAGGTCGGACCCCCAAAATCATGGGTTGTGCTTTTGGTTTTGCTTTTGTTGTCCAACTGGTCGGTTTTCTTGGGCTGTCCTTTTGGTTTTCCGAAATGAAACCAACTCCAAAAACCACCGAGCCACCAACTGTAGGTTGCAGTCGTAGTTCAAAGCTGGTCTTCAGGATCATGTCCGAGCTTCCCCTCGGCGAGGAGAGGTGGGCGACAAAAAACAGCCAGTGGCAAAGCGGTACTCACTTCCTGAATGGATTTGCCAGAAAAAATCATTTTTTTCAATTTGTCCAGTGGATTTGCCAGGGAAAGTCAACAATTTCCCCAAAAGCTTCAAGTCCAGGAACTCAGGCAGTGAGCGTAAGATGCTTCGGTTCTTCTCAAGCATCGGTCATTTCAAGCACCAGCCGTCTTGCCTGGGTTTCGGGAGGTCTTCTAGAAAGAAGGATTCCTGGGTTCAGAATGGTTCAAAGTAGCCCTATGTGACCTAACCTTTGCCAAAGGCACCGAGAAATAAAAGGTCAACCTAAAACTAGGCCAAGTTGGAAAAAGGGAAAACTAAAAGGTCAGATCCGGTCGATTTGCCTCGCACAAGTGACCTAACCTTGCCCTCGACTTCCATTTGGTCAAGACCCCAGTAGTGAGAAGCTCCTTTCAAAACTAACAAGGAAACATCAAAACATATTCTTAGTACTCGGTTGCTCTCTGCTCCCCTGCTAAAAGTTTAACTCTTAGTGGTTTGATGGAAAGCCCATTAGTTAGCAAAAAGTTAAAGTCCTAACATCCAAGCAAAATGCATCAACGTTAAGCAAATGGAAGCCGATTTTTCGTTGCCCTCAACGTCCCCCCGGCCTGCGCCCAATGTATCGCCTCTGATAGGCGATTCGTCCGCTTGGAGGCCGATCGCTGGGCCACCAGCAACTGCAGCGAGGGGCGGGGCTTGGCCAACTCCTGGGCGGGGCTTAAGGGAAAATCCATGTTTCTAGGGGTGCCTTCCCCATTCTTTGCAGGGATCCTTCTTTGCAGAAAACCTCCGGAAACCCAGGGAAAACGGCCGGTTCTTGGAAAGAACGATGGTTGAAAAGAATGGTTGGAATCAACCCCTAGAATGTTGGGTCCCCTAAAAGGTACCCGGACCCTCAAACTACACAAGAACATATATTACTGCCGTGGAAACATTATGGGGCGACTTCCCTTTGGGGCTCCCAGGCAGCCCCTTTCTTGGGCCAAGCAAAAGGAAAACCAAAATAATTTGTTGGGTCCAACTCCTTAAAAATGCCAAACCCCAATAGGGTTACCCGGTGATTCCGTTTCCCAAAAGGTACAGTAACCAACAGAACCACCATTTGAAAAGAACATGGAAGATGTTAAGGGGGATCCGCTGGGATAAACTTTGTGACCCGCGTCTATAGGAGGTTTACAAGTATGGTTCCGGTGATACACCAATAAGCGTGGTTGTCATGTGTTGATGTTTCTCGCATCGCAGCGCTTGAACCTTCATTTCAGAGTTCTGCTTGTAGCGGGTGGTTCCTTTTCTCGTTTTGAGAAGCTCAAATCACAAACGTTTCAGTGCATGCACACGAAGTACGAGGTGGCAGCTCCAGCTCGGCCAATCGCAACTTCGCAGCACTTTTCATGGAAATCGCCACTGTTCAGTGCGAGTGTAGTACACAAGATGCACTTAGGCAGCTCCAGCAAGGTTAAAGAAAGGGCCAGAGTCTTCAAGCAGCCGTTTGTCTCACTTGTTGTGATCGTTTTCTTATTCTCTGGAACCGTTTTCAAAGAACGAACACCAAAGCTTATTTTGGGGTCCCCTAAAAAGACACACCCAAATCTTCCATTTGCTTAAGCCACCTGCATTGTGTTACAAGGAACGCAACAAGTAGTGATAGATTCCCTTTAAAACCAACAAGGAAAAATCAACATCCTCTTAAGCAAATACAAGAACTAAATCTTGGATTAACAAATTAGCCATTGCTTTCCTCCCGGTGATAACTGCAGGTCTTGTGAAGGTTCACTCACTGCCATCAGGAAGAAGGGTATATAGGGTTGACTCAAAATAGGGAAACCTCCATAATTGGTCTATACCGCATGCCTTTCGATTGAATTCAAGGGGGCACCCCAAAATGCGTGGCTTCTTCGAGCATTGATTGAAACCAGAGCAACTTCAACGCCAACTTCGGTAGCCTGCGCTTTCAGCAGCCCTTCGCCCACCTCTCAAAACCCCAAAACAAGTCAGCTGCCTGATCTTGCCCTTGGCCCAAAGGAGAAGCCCAAACCCTGGACGTGGTTCAGATCCGGAGGTTTTGGGGTCACTGTGGCCATTCGACAGCCTCAGCGTTTTCCCAAGGCCATGCTTAGACCGTCCATTTTTTGTAAAGCTCAGCATCTGAATGTAGGTCTGATTTCTTGGGGCTCTGGTTTTGTTTGGTGGTTTTGAAGGGAAAGCCACCACCACCACTTTTTTGGGGGGGATCCCAGATCCCCTCAAAAAGGACGAGATACTCAGATGTTAAAAAACAGTCCCTGCAATAGTACATGAAGCGCCATTTTCTGGGACGTTGTTGACTGCGCTTGTGAGATCTGAAAACCGAAGAAGAACTTGGCCAAGTGTGCGCACGCGACTTTGCTTGCTTGCCTGCACCAATGACAAAATCAAACACAAAGGTTCACAAGGGTCAAGAAGATCCCTTCACAAATGGCCGTTTGGGGAGGGGTTCCTACTGTTTTGCTGGCGAAGCCGTTGACTCTCTCTTCCAAAACATCATGTGCGATGTCCTCCTCATCGCAGGTGGGGCTGTGCTCTGCAATCCGCAGCAGTCTGCTGTGGAACGCCCGCTTGCCATTCCTCTCCCGCGGCTTGTCAGGCGGCACCGGCATCATCTGGGACAGCATAACACAAAATTTCCGAAGTCCGCACCAAAAAAAGTCCGAGGCTCGAGGCCAAACCGAACGGTCGGGGCCAACCGAAACCCTTGAGCCAAGATAGCGTCGGTACGCAGGTGATGCCACGGACCGGGCAAGGCGGCAAGGCTCATAGGCAGGTTGCTCTCAAATGACGCGTCACTCAAAGCCTCGAGTGGCCATGCCCAGTTCCTTTGCCACTATCCAAGTCGCTCCCTAGGTGTTGGTCAATGCGAAACACTGACTTTGACAACCCCCCAAAAACCGCCAAAAGAATAAGCCCAAAAACAAAAAAAACAGGGGGCGCTCTGGTTTGGTTGACCTTGAAGGCCAACCCCTGACAGAACTTAAGCTCCAAAAAGAAGGGCTCGCCACCCAGTGAGTCGGAAACAAACAGCTCCTGAGGCGGGGTGCGGAGGATGTAGTTGTCAAAGCCCCCCGCATCGTCCATGCTATAGAGAGCGGGTCCTGACACCTGAGACACCGACAAAAATCCGCGGCCTTGGAGAAAGGTGGGAGAGCTACGGATGGACGAAATCCAGTTCGCGCGCCACCGGTCAGAAACCCTTTCTGATGATTCCTATGAGTTAGTACCAAGAAACCATGGGTTCAACCAAATAGATTCAAAGTGGTGCGAAATGGATTTCGTCCATCCACTTCGCAAAGGTACTCGGTGGCCACGCCGTTTGTTTTTTTTTGTTCCCGGTGTGCCGGGGGCAGCGCCCAGGAAGGATCCGCGGGTGGGAGGATCCAGACCAAACCCTAGGCTTCCAAAGGCCATTAAAAGAATGGTCGAGGTCGCTAGACTGTTTTTTGCTGAAAGACCGTTTTTTGCGCCTGGCCCTGAATATTCAAAAAATCCTGGTTTTTGTTGCCCACGATTTGCTTAGGGTCAGGTCACTGACAGTCACACCGCCCTCATCCTCCCAGCTGCAAATGACTGCACCCAAGCCACTCATTCCCCGGCTTGCCAAATGTATGGTCGCATCACTTTTCAAAATCGCCAGGTGTCCCGCCTACCGTATATGCGTGCATAGATTCTTCGCATGTTGGTACTGAAGTCCGGCTTGTATTGAAAATGCTGCAAACTTAGTGGCTTCAGGGCATCGCTGCTGATCAGGCATGCGTGGTGGGCTCCTGGGGGTATGGTTGTCCACGCTTTTAAATGTACTTGTCACGCTAAAAAACGTGCTTTCCATGGTTTGTCCATGGTTTGTCCATGCCTCATTTTCTTTCGAAATCGATTAAACAATCAACAAACAGCACGCGATCAAACTCTGTGGAGCCGTGGACAAGAAGTGGAAAAGCATGCATGGCATGTGAGGGACAAGCCAAACTGACACAGCATGGTGATGGCGTGTGATTACAACGGGATGAAGCAACTTTAACACATACTTCGCTTATTTCATAAAAGGCAGCAATAAAGTTCTTCAACCTCTCACTGTACAGAAGCGCCGGGATGTCAGGAGCCAGCCGTCTTAAGTTGGCCAAGTTTGTCTAGACCTACTTTTAATGGTCGAGGGACATTACTTTTACAGCCTTTCGCTTTTTAAATGGTCGAGGCTATTTAAAGAATAGTCGAGGAAGCATAGGGCAAAGCCTTTGTCATCTAGGATACCTCCCCATTCTGAACCCAGGGATCCGAATCTTTCTAGAAAACTTCCGGAAACCCAAAATAAACGGATCCGGCTTTTGAAAAGAACGATGATTGAAAAGAATGGTTGGAATCAACCCCTAGCAACAGGTACCCCGCTCAAGCCATCGGTGTGGAACTGTTTTGAGAAGCCGAAAGTAGCCTCTTAACGGCTCGAGATCTATTCGGCGTAGCCGGCCAGGGTTGCAAAGGAACGGCAGCCAAGGTTGAAACCCCCAACCGTTCAGCTTGTTCATCTCCAAAATCCCCGCTTGCACTGTCCTAGAAGAAATGGTAGGACCTTCGCAAAAGACGTGGGGCAATGAAATTCGAAGCTTCTCACAAGCGTTCTGATCACATCCTGAAAGAAAAAGAAACAACAGCAAAAGGAGGGGGGCTCGCATAAAAACGAAGCCGAATGAGACATCTCTGACAAATACGTTACAAAACAACACGTCATCAGATTCAGCAAAGAGTCGCAATATGGCGCTTGGTGGTCACTTCACCCGAAACTCGCTTGAGAGGGGCCTCAAAAGGGGGAGGACATGGGTTTGTCTCAAATTCAATCCATTCAAAAGGGGTACCTAGACCAATTTTGGACATTACCCTAAACTACCAAAAAAGGATCTACCATTTTTAGGGTAATGACCAACCATAGTACAAAAGGACCAACCAAACTCAAAACAAAACCAAGAAATCCTGAAGTTGTTTTTTGCAGAGCGGTTTGAGCTCAATAGGGCACCCGGACTCCGCGGCGCTGCTCCTTTCTAAGCCAGCTGCTCGGAGGTTGTAGATGGTGCTGTTCAGGGCGTCGGACTGAAAGTCCTGCACCATGGGGGTGATTTTGAGGGGACGCTTCGTTGTTTTCTTTTTTTTCCTTAAAAGCAGACCAAAAAGGGGTAGCCTCAGACAGAATACACCCACATGTGGCCCAAAATTAAACAGCTGGGACTATGCAGGGTTTAGTCTTAGTGTCCATATATACCAAGGTGACATGTTGGGTACTTTTCTGTGAGCCACAAACATCCGTGCATGTGGTTTTCCTTGAATCAAACCAAAAAGGCGTACCCTCACAAAAGAATACACCGTGTAGGTACACATAGGCAAGACTGTCTACCCGTGGGTGCTTTGTCCCGGCACAGTATTTACCCACATGGCTGTGGCTCAAAAAACCTTTACCAAAATGGAACCCTGGTAAGTGGAAACATGGACCAAAACCTGCGGTTGGCCCCTCCTGTTTAATTTTGAGTCACACCCACATGTTCGCCTCCTTAAATGGGCTATCCATTGCCTAAACATATAGACTTGCGCATTTGGAGGGATGTGGGTAAGTTCTCCCCACATGTGGGGAAGGGGACCCTGTTGTATTGACCCGGGTGCGATTGGGGTTTCTAAAAGGTTCAAAAGAGGCGCAAAATAGACCTGGCTGGAGGTTGGAGAAACTGAAACAGAGTCCTCAATTCTGCCGCTCACGGGTTGCAACAAAAAAGACCAAAGCCCGTTTCGGTGACATTCGGACCTCTTTGCACGGGAGAACATACATGTTCGACAAACTGGGTAAACGGTGCTATCAAGACCAGTAGGTCAGCTAAGAACGTCGAATGATGTTGCTCTTCTTGTGAACGGCCCTGCCCGAAGGAACGGTGCAACTCAACAGCAGGAAAGGAATAATAATTAGCACTTGTTGCTATTGGTGATGGGGTGGGATTGCAATGTTCCTGTGCATAGATGCTGTGCATTTGTTGGCTGGGATGATGTTCACACCCCTCTGCGCGTGGCGTCTAGTTGAACTTGGGGGTGCGTGCAATTCTGATAGGGGGGAACGTCTTGGAATTCGACTGCGCATCTACCGTTTGACCTGGGGAAAGCAACGATGCTGTCGATGGCAGAATCATACAGGCAGCCAAATACACATGCTTCTCCAATACTAATGACTTAAATTGGTCTTTAAAATCATCTTATAGGCCCTTATAATAGATGCAGCAATTCGAACTTGTCCAGTCGCGGGCATCAGCAAAACATGCTTGCTGAACAAGCCCGGGTTGCATGCCGGGTTAGTCTTGTTGTGCGCATGACCCAGACCCACGGACATGTTGAATAAAAAAGCAAGAACGCGCTTGAGGGGTCGCTTAATTGGCTTCCTTTTCGCATCTAGAGCAAAGAATGGTGGGAACCCCTAATTTGGAACCCCCTGGTTCGCAAAATGGCAAGCTCACTCAGGAGGGCGTTTCTCAACTTTCAGAAAGTGGTCGGAGGGGAACAAATTCAAACTGACGGGAAGCCTGCCGGCTATTGTGTGCGCATGCGTACGCATTAGCGATTCGTAGTCTACCTTGTTTTTTGCTTCCCCAAAATGGAACTTAAGCCCAGGGAAATACTGCAGTGTGCCTCTGGGGAATCTACAAAAAGGGTTTGTCCCCCACCCCCCCCCCCCCAAAAAAAAAAGAGAAAGGGACACGGCCTCAAAAAAGACGCGCCAAACGGGAACCAACTGCTCTCAACACCGCGTTTTCGTCCTTCTTGAAGGTCAGGGGATTCATCTTTCTCCTCGTCCATCGCCCGCTCCATCTGGCGAGACGAGTTCGAGGTTCGGCAAAAAACCGTGCTGTTTCTCAGGAAAACGGGTTGGTGCCCCAAATATATGGGGTGATTTCTCTTTTTTAGATGGATAGTTCCATAAACATGGGCTTGTTTTGGGGGTGATTTCTCTTTTTCTGGGTAGTTTGAGGGTGCAGGTGCTCATTTTGCTGGATGTGTTGGACGTCATCTGCACGGTGTTTGTTCACACTGGCTGACCAAAACAAAACCGTAAGGACCCAAACAAGGTCATGTATGACCTGCAAAGTCAACAAGGGCTCAAACAAATCAGGAACATGGCTGTGTTGCTTGTAAGATCCCACTCAGCATACCTTTGAACCTGCTTGGATTGTACCACGACCAACCTATGGAGGGACAGGCCTCGAAAGATACGACCTCACAGACCTGGGCTCATAGAGTGTCCTCTCATTAAACAGGGGGATCCATTTGGGGCTTGATCAACGAGTCCTCATGGGATGACCATTGGTTGGGAACAGCACAAGAAAGTGATAGATACCAGAAGATAGCCTTGCTCATCTGGGGGCCAGGAATATTGATTAATTTTCGGGTTGTTGTTTGGGCGTGGAATTTAGGCCATTGGTCCGCAGATCAATTTACCTCTGAAGCAGTGCCGGCCGCATCTTTCAAGGGGATCGGATGCGCCAGCTCCATTCCCGTGCTTCTGACCCAAGGAATGTTACGAGGCACCTGGTCGGCTCTTGTTCAGGTTGGCCAAGCCCGCCCAAAACGGGCATCTCCAAGGAGGCAGATTTCATTGCTGCCTGAATCATTGAAGGTCATGTTAGGCGGACTCTCCACAAATCCTGTGGTACCAGGGCAACTAAGAGAACCTTTGGGCAAACTTTGCCGAGCCTGCCCTTTTTGTGGCGCGGACTTGTCCTATCGTAAATCAAGGGGTGCCCTTGATTCAGGATTGGTGGTTTGCGGTTTTAACCACTTCTGGTGGAGGATAAATGGGAAACCAAATCACCAATCCGAACCACCAATGTCCAGCACCGCCAACCACTGCTTTTTGGTTGCCGCACCAAGGGGAGTTTGGACTGCAAAAGTAGTTGGAAGGTGCTGGTAGAGGGAAGACTCTTCGAAAACTAGGCGCTGGTGCAGGGTTGGCTCGAGAGATCTGCTGAATAAAATGAAAAGCCGCCCTGCTTAGGTGACCTTCTGGAAAAACAGATGGGTTTCCGTGGCGAATGGGGCGTAAACCCAATGTCTAACCAAACTAACCTACAAAGGACACCTATATGCACCCTTTGACCCACGCACTCCCCTTTTGAGGCTCGGTTGCCAAAAGGTCTCAGAAATCAAAGGATAACTATTTGGGGACCGAAGTTGGAGAAGCAACAGGTCAAAAGGTCGGCTTTAATGCCAACACAAACACAGACCCGTCTGTCCGGTGAAACTCGCCTCTTCACCGTGTAGGCCTTGTAGTCGTCATCGCCCCACAGGGACATCTGGGATGCCGCCGACCTCAAAGCTCGCAAGACGCTGGCAGCATCTGCGTGTGATCCCATAGCCCGACGAACGAACAGCCAGACAAACAGACAGACACACAGGCAGACAGACATACAGACAGAGAGACAGGCCCACACGCGCACACACACACAGGCACACACACACACACACACCCACGCAGAGTGACACACACACACAGGCACACACACACACACCCACGCAGAGTGACACACACACAGGCACACACACACACACCCACGCAGAGTGACACACACACACACACAGGCACACACACACACACACCCACGCAGAGTGACACACACACAGGCACACACACACACACGCACACACACACACACACAAACACACACACACACACACAAACACACACACACACACACACACACACACACACACACACACACACACACACACACACACACACACACACACACACACACACACACACACACACACACACACTCGCACGCACGCACGCACGCACGCACGCACGCACGCACGCACGCACGCACGCACGCACGCGCGCACGCACGCACGCACGCACGCACGCACGCACGCACGCACGCACGCACGCACGCACGCACGCACGCACGCACGCACGCACGCACGCACGCACGCACGCACGCACGCACGCACGCACGCACGCACGCACGCACGCACGCACGCACGCACGCACGCACGCACGCACGCACGCACGCACGCACGCACGCACGCACGCACGCACGCACGCACGCACGCACGCACGCACGCACGCACGCACGCACGCACGCACGCACGCACGCACGCACACACGCACGCACGCACGCACGCACGCACGCACGCACGCACGCACGCACGCACGCACGCACGCACGCACGCACGCACGCACGCACGCACGCACGCACGCACGCACGCACGCACGCACGCACGCACGCACGCACGCACGCACGCACGCACGCATGCACGCACGCACGCACGCACGCACGCACGCACGCACCCACAGACACACACACACACACACACACACACACACACACACACACACACACACACACACACACACACACACACACGCAGAGTGACAAACACACTGACACACACAAACACGCACACAACGCACTATGATATCACACAACACAACGCAACGCAACACAACTCCCCACACACACACACACTCACACAGACTTACTTGAGGGGTTTGGCATTAGTACACAGTCGTAGCCATGGGTATGTTCCTTGCGGCTTGTTCAGCTTGCACATTGCCCAATAACATGGCACAAAAGGGGTGATTTATGCATGATTGACACAGAAGCCGCGTGAAAACACAGGTACAAACAGTGCGCTGGTGTGCTGCAGCAATTGAAGAAAGCTGATGAACACTTTGTTCTCTCTCTCCCCCTCTCTTGTTTACGTGCTCTCCTTATTGTTCTTGTGTTTGGCACGCGCACACACACACACAGATTGTCTAGGCACTGTTGACAAAGGAACAAAGATCATCTCTGAAAAATATCCACTCAAACATAAGCCAACCAACCTTAACCTTGACCTTTTCTCCTTTCTGCCCAGGCCTTTTTCCCTTGAGGGCTCCATGCACAGCCAGAAAAGAAAAGGATAGAATAACACCTCAAACCAGAATGCCTGCTTTTGTCCACAAGAAAGGACACGGGGTTACGTTGGGCGTCCGTTTTCGTATTCACAGATGAGCCTGCCCGGCTTTCCACGTTCGCCCGTCCCGTAGGCATTCCGGCGGGGGTCGGGCATGGGCCTTCACGGGAATGGGCCTGGCGCCGCCCCGCCTTTCTCGGGGTGAACATCCAATCTCACTGCCATGGATTGGCCAAACAAAGTACCACTCAAATGGGTGTGGCTCAAGATTAAACAGGCGGGGCAAACCGCGGGTTTGGTCCATGTTTCCACTTACCTGGGTTCCATTTTGGGTACCGGTTTTTTGAGCCACAGCCAAATGATCTTCCCTGAAGGAAATGCCGGACCTCAAGGATTGGGGGTTGCTGGGCCTATTCAAACCAACCAAAGGCGGCAAGTACGGGGATGATCTTGCGAACGTCCGCATGTCTCGCAAAACCAGACCACAAAAGCTTAAACGAGGGGCCTCAGCCCAATGGTCACTTTACCTTCGTTCTTCCTTTTGACATCCTCCACATAGGCGAAGGAACCAGGCATGTGCCTATTGGTTTTAAAGGGAAACCGTCGCATTTTGAAGTCCTTTTGTGTGACGCAAACTCAGATGGGTGGATGTGAGGCCCAAGAACCTGTCATTGTTCCGCCTTGTTGTTCACTATCGGGGGACTCACCATCAGGGCCCATTCTCTTCCACAGTGAGGCTGGAACACCCCAGTTTCTGATCCTCACTTGCCCAAAGCCTGGAAATCAAAGGCTAACCCCTTGAAACCTTGACAACAAATAGACAACAACAAGATGGAAAACAACATGTCAAATCGTCGAGTTGTGAGGATCTTGCAGCAACCAAAACCAGGGCTCTTGGCACAGTCTTGTCTGGCATGCAGTTTGACAAGCCATTCGTAAAACGCGGCGTGAACATAAAGCCTGAGAAAGCATAGGACTGCTTTGGTATTGGAGGGAATCCCCCTGAATAAAACAAACATATCTCACTCACATCGCACTCCTGTGACTAGGGACCATGCAAGAGTTTCACGAAAAGCCTCCGGTCAAAAGAGATACCTGAAGAGCTTGACATGTTGACAGTGTCACAGCAACAAGTTGCGACAGGGGCAGCGGGCATGGCAAACGCAACGCCGCCAACAGGACACAAACAAAACAACAAAACACTCAAGGTTCTGAGTTCTGAGGATGGTTTTGAAGAAATGAGGCTGGGTCTAGGTACAGTATCTCCTCAGCTGGGTCACAAGCTACTTCGGGTGTTTGAGACCAGCTCTACTTCAGACGCCGTCCTTTTACTCCAAGCTCTCCGACCAGGCCTTGCGGGTTGTGAACCTGGCAGTCGCCTTGCAGGTGGCCAAAAATATAACGGCGCCAAGGCCGAGAAGGGCACTTCGGCCCAGCCAGTTTCGGCCTTTCTCGGGTTGGTAGAACTGAAGGTCCGCCAGAGCGGCGAATTCGGTGCAGGATTTGGGCCCGGCCACGAAGTTGAGCACCGGTTGAAGCTTTGTCGCCTCGGTCGGAGGACCAAGGCACAACTTCCATGTTGGGCCCCCGGCCCCCTGCTGTTGACAAGTGCCCTTGTTCATAAAGGCCTCGCTCTTGATGCCGAAATGCTTAGAAAACTCAGCCCCAACCTTGGGGTCCAAAAAAGAAGTGGCTGGCTTCCGTCACACATGGTCATATGGTCATATAAACAGTAGCCTAGCTTCTAAGACCCCAAGGTGGCCTTCAAGGGAAGTCAACACAACAAGGACACCAACTTCAGGGATGCAATTGAAAGGCACAAACCCCTGTGGCATTTTTTGTTGGCTGCCGGTCAACAAACCACTTTGGGGATTCCTCAATTGAGAGTCGACAAAAGCCGGGGCAGCTTGCTCCATTGTTTGTTTTTCGTTTTTGTTTCCTCGCTTTTTCGCCTGCGCGTCGGAGAGGTGGCAGAGCCGGGTGGGCGTGAAGAAGGAGAAGTGGGCGCAGGAGGAAATCTCCTCGCACCACTGCTGGCAGTGAAGGGCTGAGGCCATTTCCCGAGGCTCCACGTCCTCGGACACGACCACAACTTTGGTCTCAAGATCGGGAAAGGCACCAAGAAAGAATTTGGTCAGGCTTGGATTCCAGGGTAAAAGGCAGCCACCAAAAGGGTACCGGCACGTATATTTGCGTTTGTCTCACAATTCAAGGGCCTCTGCAGGGATTGGTTTTGGAGGTGCGGAGATTGTACACCACTAAACGGGGACTGTTGCAGGCTGTTGGTATACAAGCATATCTCCAAAACCTTTTCCCGGATGTGCCATTGAGAAAATGGCGGGAGTATTGACTCCTATTGATGAAAAAAACCACACCTGTCACAAGGTGGGCGAATGTGGGGACCCGGGTCCCCACGAACATGCTTATAAACCGCGTTTAAGTTTCAACAACCCTCCCCATTGGCTGAACATCTGCAGGTCTTTTTTTTTCAGGGCCAGGGGGCTGGTTCTCGTTTCTAACATCTTTCGCCCAGCCCAGTTGATCTCAGGTGGTCTTTTAAGGATCCGCAAGCAAATCCTTGGTTACCTACCTGAAAATTGGAGTCACTGGGCCAAGAAAAGAAAATCCAAACTCTACATGTTTGCCGCACCAAAATGATTTTTCAACCCCCCCAAAAAAATCTGACGAAATTCGGAAACGGAACTCGTGAAGTGGGACAAGCGTCTTCCAGCAAAGGTTGATATAGCGCATGGGGCGCGTAGCAGTCTTCGTGGCGTTGCGCCAGGAGACGAGTCTCACGGCTCAGAGTTGAGATGTTGCAGGCGGCGGGTCCAGACACCCAACCTCGCGCGACAAGTGGCCTACGTCACGGTGGTTTGGGGAGTGGAAACCTTAAGGGGGTACAGCTTTGGGGCCATGACCTTCTTGGGTGTTCGATTCGCCAAGTGAGTAAGTTGTTGGCAACCTAGGCCCCCTAAGTGTGGTTAACCTTGTTCTTAAGGGGTGAAAACACCCAATTGACAAGCCACTTACTAACCTGGTCAAACATCCAAGTATCCGTGTGATTTTGAGGCGCCCCGGGGTTCGGTTTAAAGGGAAACCAACAGGAAACCCGTCAATTCGGCTGCCCCCACCACATGCTTGACATACCCACATATGATTTATATATATATATACACATATGCACTCACCCTCCCCGGCAAAACCCGCTCCTGCTGCTTGTGCAAGGCAGGTCAGCTCATTTTAGATACATGATACCGAAAGTGGGGACATTTTCCATCGTGGCAGACTTGCCATGATTCATTAAGACTTCACCACCCATTTAGATAGTATGCTCTTGTACTGTCTGAAAAATGCTTGTGGCATTCCTCCTTTTGATCCTTGTTCAATCATTGTATACATTGCTTGGTCATAAACCAAGTCTATGTCAACACAAGTTAATTTGAACATAGCATTAGAAGCAAAGTTAGGTACATTGTAAAAGCGAAGCTAGGTAAAGTGTCACAGTACACAGGGTGTAAGCCATGATATGTCATACATACATCTCTGAAGTATGCAAAATTGTCGGTCAATGATAGAACATCTGCGATAGAAGCCGTGATGTTCTCACATGTGTTGGTGTTTTCCATGTGGCCATCTTGTTTTTCATTGTCTTCATCCCAATGTTATTGACTGGACACATCTCTGGACTCTAGATGTTGAGTCTTGAATCCCGTATGGGCCCCCAAAAACGCTTTAAAGCGCTTTCATCCAGGTAGCTCATAGATTCAGGATTCAAAACAAGTCCTGGGAATCTTGAATCTTGAATCTTAGATTCACAAATGCGTTAAAGCGCTTTAAAGCGTTTTGGGGGCCCATACTGGATTCAAGATTCAAGATCTAGAGTCCTGGGCATCTTGAATCTTGAATCTTAGATCCAAATAAAGCGCTTTAAAGCGTTTTGTGGGCCCCAAACTGGATTCAAGATTCCAGATCTAGAGTTTTGGGAATCTTGAATCTTAAATTTTGGATGCAAACAAGCTTTAAAGCGCTTCAAAGCGTTTTAGGTGGATAGAGTTGCAGTCAAATGCGCAGATGCAGGCATAGGTAGATGGTCAGAATTGGGGTGCCTAAAGACGGGGTGGAAATCACCAAACAGTAGTGTAAATACTGTCAGATTCTCTTGGGGCGTGTTTTTTTGGGGGGGAGGGGTTACCATATGCATATATCTATATATTTCCCTGTAAAACATATCACCCCTACCCATACTAATGACCATGGTCCGTCGCTCCGCAGCCTCCAAGTCTCCAAGCTTTCCAAGCCATGTAGAATCCTGTAGATGTTTGTCACAGGGGCTGTCACCTTTTTTACGGCACCCGTTTGGCGGGCTGCCCTCAGATCCCCCACTAACAGTGACTAATTTTTAGCGGGTTAAATGGAAACTACCACCAAACACTCAAAAACTAAAAGGCTAAGGAACCGGATGGCTGGGAGCCACCAAGTTTTGGTGGGCCCCCCCCCCTGCCCCCCCCGCGCCGTACCGGGCAAACACGGATTTCGGCTTTTGGCGGCGCTTTTGCCGCTTTGGGTCCCCCCGCCTGGCGTCTGCGGAGCCTCCGGTTTGGCCAGCAACGTCAAATGCCCCAGGAGGTGGCATTGACCCCCCGGGCTCCAAAAAGCAAAGGCGGCACAGCCCAACGTCCTGCGCTGAAGGCGCGCCCACGCCAAGTCCGCTTCGCCCCAAACCGGGTCCCTCTAACCAAAGTTTCTACTTGGATCCGAGGTTTCCAGTAATCTCGAAAGTGACAAAATAGGGATGACCTCGACCCAAAGTGCGGGTGTTCACCCAAAGTCGCCACAGACGCATAGGTGACCTTTTGGAAGAATAGATGGGTTTCCCAGCCATATGGGGCATAAAACCAATCTACACCAGCAAACAAACCTAAAAACAGGTGTCCCTGGATTTTCCCAAATCAGCAGTTGATCAAGTGGTCCCGCTGTCCCTTGAAACCATTGCTTGTGAAAATTCCCTCTAAAGAAAAATGACTCTCAACCCCTGAACGCGAGGACACAGATACACAACTCCCCCCCCAAAAAAAAAACCCTCCCGTTCGACCGCGGAGCGCGCGAGCTCCTGGCGCAGCGCGCTTGGCACTTCCCGGCGTCCTCCTCCAGAGAGACCTCCTCCCCCGCGACGCCGCAGCGAGCGCTCAGGGCCCAGGCACCCTCTTCCAAGCACGGCGGCGCCTGGCCGCCGAAGAGAAGACGAACCCGGCAACACATCAGGAATCCATGCTGTTCACCTTGGGGTGGAGGTTCTTTTTTTGTTTTAATAATGGAAGGCGAAACCAGCGTTCTAGGGCTTGATTCCCTTTCCATTCTATTCACCCATCGTTCTTTTTAAAAACCGGATCCGTTTTCGGGTTTTGGGTGGTTTTCTAGACCAGAGAAACACATCAGGAAAATGGACAACATCCGGCACCAAGTTAAAACCAGGGGAGAATTATGTGTTGGTATTTCCATGCTGTGGATGGATGAAATCCATTTCGCACCACTTTGAAACCATGGTAGAAAACCTTGTTTGTCGGTATTTACAAGAAATCAAGGAAGGAGGATAAATAATCAAGGAAGGAGGAAGCAGAACTCAATGATCATAAGCCCGTAACACATATCCTATGACACATCGACGAAGAGGAAAGGGGGGAGTAGGGAGAAGGGACAGCGGGGAGAAAGCAAGCAGAAAGGAGGCGCAATAAGGAACATACATACAGAAGGAATTTGGGCAAAGACACGACAACATAAGGGAAAACAACGGAGGAATAAAGAAGGCACAATGAAGAAGGAAGAAGGAATGCATATATATAATAAATATATATATATATATTATAATATATGTGGAAAGGAAGAGGGAAGAAACACTAAAAACAGATGCACAAACAATAGACGAAAACAATAACACAACATGTGGAAATATACTAGAAGCAAGAAGGAAAAGAGCGATAGACGAAAAAAGAGGAGAGGAAGACAAAATAATAAGGATAAAGGACCAAGAAAAAGGACAAGGGCAGCGGGGCTGAAAAAGAAGAGGCTACAAAGCTTTTTGAGGGAAAAAACAAGTATAGCTGTGGGAAATGGAGTTGTTGGTTTTGTGTCGCTATCGACCCCTGTGCAAAAAGCTTCACTTTTGCCGCTGGGAAGCACACACCTGTGCCCACAAAGTCAACCCAACCAAATGGCAGTTAAGAAAAGACCAAGGCTCTGAGAAACTCCGCGCCCGCCTGGACTCTGCCTGTCCCCAGGAACTCGCCGGCAACCGGAGCGACGGGACGTCGTGCCGCGCTGTGTGGCTTGGCCGCCGTCATGTTCCTGACAGCTTGTCAGAAGTTCTGGACCCCGGAAACCCCGACCAATTTTAGGTCAACACCAGACCACGGCCCCGAGGAATCATGGAAGGGAACAGCTGGGCAGCTTGAACACGAACGTCCAAGACCCTGGAGGCCAACTCTTCATCACTTCACTCCAATTTTGCTTTGCCACATTCGCCCAGGGAAACTAAAAAGAAGATCAAAGTCCCAACGCACAAAGCACCAACCGTCCAGGGCATCTGGCATTGGCTCCCTGAAACCTGTGCCCGAGGGACCTAAACATCGTGCCTGTAGCAGATGTCCGTTAAGTCTTGGCATGAGCTGTCAGCACTCATTCTGCTTCTCCCAAATGACATTGGATTTGGGTGAGAAACACCAAAACTTCCAACTCTTCATGTTGGCATCCTTTTGCGAGGGTGCACTCTGTCATCGTCTTTGCAATGGCCGGTTTTATAGTGGCCATTGCTCATGCGTGGTCCACCTTGCAGCGTGGTGATTGGTTCATGCCCAGACGCTCGTGGGCCCTCCCACGCAGGGTCCGGGGCCCTCCCAGGGAGGGACCGGGCTGTTTGTCGGATAGGGGGCCCTCGTGGGCCCCCAACCGTCGGATAACCGTCGGATAACCGTCGGATAACCGTCGGATATTTGGGCCGGGGCCTGGGTCTACGAGGGCCCGGCGTCGGATAACCGTCGGATAAC
>CAUJNA010001335.1:282500-425000 GCA_963377175.1 Effrenium voratum | reverse complement strand
CCCATCAAATCGCCCGCGCATCTTGGGGTGCCTCCCACATCTCGGAGAAAGAAGCCGCAACTGCTCTGTGCCCATCAGGTGTTGTGTCTTATTGAGGCCTTCTCAGGGTGGAAAGGACACCGAAAACCGAAATCCAGTTGGGGGTCCCCCTTGCCTTTAAGACCCACAAAGGACCGAATCAGAAACCTACAAAATACACCCCTGCCTTGAGGGGAAGATTTAACCTTCCAGAAAGGGAACATGGGTTGAAGGGGTCGAAATACCCTCCGGCCCCTATTGCCAACTGCCCTGAGGCAGCAAAGCGCTGAAGAAACTGCTAGTTGATTCCCGGATAATTAAAAGCCCATGACAAGGCTTTGGGCGAGGGTCATAAGTCCGCTATTAGTTCGCGACTGATTGATCCGCACCTATCCTGCTTCATCCTAGGATAGGCACAGGAAAGCAACTATCCGCGCGTAAGGTCAACTCTTTCAACCTGCACCGGCGGTCTATATATCTGTACATATACATACGTATATTAATATATGTGTACATGTATACATGTGTATATATATATATATATACACATAGCCCACAAGTGAGAACATGAGCAAGGTACGTGAGCTGACAGAACCAGGGGATCCCCTTTTGGATGGCTGTGAAACTGGAGGCCAAAAGCAGGTGGTGCTATGATCAAAGTTCAACTCCGGTGTCGGAAAGCACCCAATTCGGACCCTCCTTCAACACTCGCCCAACATATACATATATATGTATACATACTATAATACATATGGTGCTTGGCACCTTCCCCCAGCCCGGCCCAAAAAGCTAGTCCGAAATTTGACATCGAGCCATTAAGAGATGCTTGGGCTCGTTCGGCCAGCCGGGCTTTATCAGAATGGCCGGTTTGGAAGGTCAAGGGCAGGGCTGTGGGGAATGACCACTTCTGTGATACAACAGAAAGGGCTTCCCCAAGACTAGTTTCTTCATATAAAGGGGGATTCCCTTGTATCACGGAAGTGGGGAGAAACCCCTTGATCCCACAACCCTGGTCAAGGGAGACCTGGGGAACCGTCTTCCATGTCCGACGCTTCAAGCCCTCCGTTCGGGTGCAACATCTCCTCTCCGATGGCAGATTCTCCGAAGCGATCGAGACGGGCCAAAGGGATCCAAAGCTTTGCCAACATATCCAACCCAAAAGCTTCCCTTTGCTACAGCCCCCGAAACAAGTAACAAGTACCTCCAGTAGTGAGAGATTCCCTTAAGGCGACCAACGGGGGACAATACAAAAACAAGGTATTCAATCAGCAAATGGAAGCAAACAAAAAATGATCAAGTCCATGAACTGGCTGTGGGTCAAAATTAGGTACTCAAAATGGCACCCTGGTTTCTGCTGGAAACAATGCCCAACAACCTGTCCAATTCCTGGTGGTTGAAAAAAAATGACCCATACCCAACTCAGCAAAAAATGCGTATATAAACTCAGAACAAAAACGGAGAAAACAAAAAACATCTCTGATCGACACCCCCGTGTGCGATGTTTCGTCTCTGATCCACACCTCCCAGCACCTCCGAGCAAACCGCCTCCGCCCCCTCCGCCCGTGTTCCGTGGCGCTGAGCCGAGGGTCGGTCCGAGTTGGCAGGTGCCATAGATCCCAGCGCCGCCGGCCGCCGTGGAGGAGAGCCCCGCCGCGATGGCGGAGACGCCCACCAGGCACAAGGCATCGCCTTGCGTGCGGCTTTCTTTATAGCTTGTTTATTGTACATGATTAGTGCTTTTTCTTTTAAATACATATATATATATATATATATGTATATGTATATATACAAATGGGGAGCTGTGTTGAGCACCTCAAGGTCTGAAGACATCATGTTGAAGTTGGGATTCACGTCTATTCACTCAAGGGAATTCATTGTTGAAAGAAATGGGATTCATGTCCCATCAAGGGAAATCCGTGTTAAAAAGTTCAGGGTGTCTCAAGGGAATTCTAAACACGTCTGGGTGTCAAAAAGAGAACTCTGGAAAACAACGTACACCCATCCCCTTATGGTTGCTATTCAGCACCCAGTCGCGCTCCGGCTCTGGGGAACAGTGGTTCACCGCCAGGGCCAAGTAGAAGACCAGCTTCCTCGGTAGGGCGGCACTTGGCTTGGGATGGGGGCAACCTCCGTTCCATGGGGTTTACGGAGTTTCTAATGGAAACCTACTAGCCCCGATCCCAGGCAAGCCATAGGCAACCTTTCGCCCTGCTTCTGGCTTTTAAAGGGTGGTTCATTGGCTGCCTACTATATACTTGCAGCCTCAAACTAATTACCCATGAAAAAGGGACATCACCACATCATTTTGGGTAGTTTGAGGGTCCAGGGAGGCAAAGGAAATCGCTGGGTGGGTTTACAACCCAACCGAGAGGCCCAGGACCTCAGGAGCCCGAGCACGGGTTCATTTTTTTTGGTTCGAGCTCCGGAGATCCGGGGCTCACCGAGCTTTCAGAACCGGAAAAACCGGACACCAGTTTGGAGGTTCCTCATTTTCCCGAGCAGCGCCCCCGTTTTTTGAGGGGCTTTCCTGACGAAAAAAAGAAAGGTACCCACAGAGTTGGTACCAACTCCCAAGGCCCAGAACCGATGCCGTGCCGCCGACCCGTTCACTTCGAAGAGGGTGGTCAAGGTTTATATGACCCCACAGAAGACACGGGTAGTAGAGCCACCTACTAAATTCTCATTGCTAATTTGCTGAAGCCCCGGCAACGGAATTAATAATTCCAGCAGTGATAGATTCCTTGAACAACCAACGGAAACTAATTACAACATGTTCGGAATCCACATTTGGGGTCCTGGCTGCTCGATCCATTCGGAATCCACTCAAAATATAGCCATCCTGAAAAGAGTCCTTTTGGATAAAAAAACATAATAATAGACGGCTTTCCCTGCGCCCCAGCTAAACAGGCGGAACACATCTATTTCTGTCCCCAGGCTACCCGACGAGAATTGGAGACCTATGACTCAATATATGGGAAGCTCTCCCACCCGCCCATCCACCCCATTCGGAATCACTCAAAACATAGGCATCCTTTTCAGAGTCCTTTTGGATAAACAAATAGATGGGTTTCCCTGGTAAATGGAACACCCCGTCTATTCTATTTCTGTCCCCAGGCAAACCGATGGAAAATTGGCACTTATGACTCAATATGCGACCGGAAAATGGAACATCGATCCCACCCACCCAACAAATTCCACAGATTCGCCACATAGCCATCCTGAAAAGAGTCCTTTTGGATAAACAACTGGGTTTCCCTGGTCAATGGAACATCCATCCCACCCACCCGGAAAAACCAATTCCACGGATTCGCCAAAACCCCAAAAAAACCAAAACATTCCAAAACCGCGGCGCGTGAAGGACGAGAGCAGCGCGGAGACGTCCACCGTGCAGCCCGCCGTGGACAAGGCCTCGCCGAAGGCCGTGGCCCGGTTGGGCGGGCAGCGCCTGGCGCGAGGAGGGTGGGGACCGGCGGTTGGTCCTTTCGTTTGCCCGTAAAGCAACCCAAAACAAGAAACACCCAGATGGGTGTCCTTTTTTCCCCCACAGCTGAAAGCCTTGGGGTCTCAGCCCAGATAGGCTCCGGGGTGGTCCGGGGCGGCCCTGAGGTAAGGTTCCACGAGGGTTCCACCAGAGTTCCACCAGGGTTCCACCAGGGTTCCACGAGGCGAGGGCTGCGGGGTGGTGCAAGCACTAAAAAGAACACCGCATGCTGTTGGGGATATCACCTGAGCTTATGTTTTTTTCGGGAACCCCCAAAATGGTGGTTGTCCTGTTGCTTTCCCCATTGCAACCAAAAGGGGGGTTCCCTTCAACAAGACGCATTTGGCTGTGTCGGGTTCCCTTTGGAACTTCAAGGAAACCTTGTGAGACAGCCAAATGGCAGGGGGTCGACATCTCTGCTTCAGAAACTCCAGGGAAACTCATTGGGTCCCTAAACCCAGGGTTCTGCAGTACCCCAAGGACGTAGAAAGCTTAAAACATCGATCCAAAGAAATATTTGGTGGTTGCCTGATATTTCCACATTGCCCAAACGACATTCACGTACAAATGGCCGTGATGACAAATCCAGCTGACAGATACAAATAAATTACTCGCTCAAGCGCCCCAGGTGCAAACGAGGACCGCCCAGGGAATTGTTAGGGGACCTCCCGCCCAAAAAAGGTGTCCTTTTGCCCCTTTAGAACCACGAAAAAGGGGTACCCTCAAAAAAGACACACCCAAACAGTCAATCAAACCGAAACAAGCACAGAGACACACACGCGCAAAAAGGTGGCCATTTGCAATCAGAGCAACCAAAACTGAGCGACCTGCTTATGGATTAGGGTCTGTGATTTTGTGAGGGTACACTTTCAGGTTGGCTTGAAGGGACACCAACAGCAGGCAACCTTGATTGGTGGATATTGGTGGCTTGGGTTGGTGGGGTTTCAACTCCTGGTTCTTGCAGGGGGGACAGGGAACACCACCCCCGGTCCAAATCGCCAAACAGCCGATCCAAATCTTGGATTAGAGGGAAACAGAGTAATGGGAACCCGGATTTAAAAAAGTTTGGTTGAGTTTGATCGTGGGGTGTGTTCATCACTGGAGGGAACACCTCCTGATGATAGGACGGGATCTACTTAGATCCGCAGTCAACATTCAGGCCAAAATGGCAAATCTTTGTGACCCTCACCATTGGATCCCAGATCATGGCTGTTGTCGTTCTCAGGCAAACAGCTTGATTCACTTCGCTGAACCTCTGCTTCAAACCAACGTACTTTGAATTTCTTTTTCTGAGGATCCAAAGCTTCTCCAAGTCGTTTAAACAAATGCCAGGGAATGAATGTTGGCACCCTGAACTTCTATGAACATGGACACTCGAAGGCATTTAGCAAACATGACAAAAGGCCAGGCGTGCCATGGTCAAACCTCCTATGGCCTGTGGTCCTGGTTCCCTTAGCAGGAATCATAATATGCTAGGTCCTCCAGTAGAGAGGTTAGAATAAGGGCACCCTTTTTCTGTAGTCTGTTGTAGTAGGGGAACCCTCCCCCAAAAAAGAAACGGTAAAAGGGCACGATCCTGAGGGACCTAGTATGGCTAGGACCCTTGCCATGTGGACGACCTGATCCCAAGTAGCGGAACCGGTCTTTTCACCATGGAGGTGGGGTTAGAGTTTGGTTGAAGGCAGGTTTCGCAGAGTTCGAAGGCTTCAGGTTGGGTTGCATGGAGTCAAAGTTGGATGGGCTTTAAGCTGACGATTTCATGGTCGAGACGGATGGATTGGGCTTAGGGTGGGCGTGGCTTTCTAGTCAGGATGGCAGGGTTGGTTTGGATGTACAGCAGGGTTTCGGGAAAAATCGGATAGAATAGGGGCAAAGTGTTCGGTTGGTGTAGGGTTGGTTTAAGGCTGGATTAAACGCCGCAGGTTCACTGGGATTGGTTTTACGGCAGGGTTAAATAGGGAGGGTTAAGCCAGCCTTGAAATCTCGCGATGAGTCCGTTTGGCACACGATTGCCAATAGAAATCTGTCAGCTCGGTCTTCGGTCCCTGCTGTGGACAAATCCACTTCGCACCAGTTGATAGGTGGTTGACCCTAGTATTTATAGGGTTTCATCCATGCGAACTCGAACTAGTGCAGGACAAAATCCGTCCATAGCCGGCAAGAGAAGACTCTACAATTTTCGGAAAACTGGACTCATGATCTCATGTTTTCAGCATATGACCTCACCCTGAAAAATATAAGCCTGCACCTTCAAACTATCCATAAAAAGAGAAATCACCCCAAAGAAACATTGCTGAGAGAGGGGTGTTCTGCGGGAGGGGTGCGTGACTTCTGCTGCTCCAGTTTCTCCATTGTTGAGCTATTGCCCTGCTTGCGCCGAATTGCCAAATTGAAAAAAGCTGCCAAGGTGAAAGCAGGTTGGGCGGGTTGTGAGAGGGAGAAAAGTAGGCGATACCGCAACCATCTTGCAGAGTTCCCGCTGGACGGATGTTGGGAGATACAGCCGGCGAGGCATTTCGGATTTCGGACAGCCAGGCGGCGAGATATTTGCAAACTGTCTTGCCCAGCGGCGAGATTGTGGTCCTTCACTGTTTCCAGCGGCGAGATTCTTGGCTGACAACACCAATCGCGGCGAGATACTCCAGGAGTAGCTCTCCGCCCAGCCCTGCCCTCGAGAACCAGAAATCTCTCCAACTTGGGCCTGGTGCCAACCCCTCAAAGCGGAGAGCTACTCTGGGAGTAGCTCTCCGCGCCTATTTGTGGGGCCTTTCATGGGCTGATTTGGCCCAAGTCTGTCTGTTTAAGATTGTGTTGGTTCCTGAAGCACTCAGTAAGACTCCACAAATAGGAGCGGAGAGCTACTCCCAGAGTAGCTCTCCACTTTGAGGGGGTTGGCACCAGGCCCAAGTTGGAGAGATTTCTGGTTCTCGAGGGCAGGGCTGGGCGGAGAGCTACTCCTGGAGTATCTCGCCGCGATTGGTGTTGTCAGCCAAGAATCTCGCCGCTGGGCAAGACAGTTTGCAAATATCTCGCCGCCTGGCTGTCCGAAATCCGAAATGCCTCGCCGGCTGTATCTCCCAACATCCGTCCAGCGGGAACTCTGCAAGATGGTTGCGGTATCTCCTACTTTTCTCCCTCTCACAACCCGCCCAACCTGCTTTCACCTTGGCAGCATTTTGCAATTTGGCAATTCGGCGCAAGCAGGGCAATAGCTCAACAATGGAGAAACTGGAGCAGCAGAAGTCACGCACCCCTCCCGCAGAACACCCCTCTCTCAGCAATGTTTCTTCCCACAATTTTGGGGGACTAAGCCATTTTTATGGGTAGTTTGAGGGTCCAAACTCAACCCCGACGCGACGAGTCACCTGGCGCTCGATTCGTTGAATTCGATTCGTTTCTTCGCTTCTGCCTGCTCACCGCATCAATGGTAATGCCGATGGCGGCGATAGATCGCGCGGCGTCCACGGCGTCCAGAACGCATTGCGCAAGGTCCCACTGGCCTCAGCTATCAATCAACATGCCAGTGTCAGGCTAGCTGGCTGTGGGTCAAAGATAGGCTAACCCCAAAATGGGTTGCCCTGGCAAATGGCACCAAGACTAAAACCTGCGGTCCAATTCCTGGTCGGTTAAACTTGACCAGCCCATACCCAGGTACATGTGGGTTGTGCCTGTTTTGAGGGCACCCACAGTTTTTGTGTTATTCCCCAACAGCTGAAAGCTTTGGGGTCTCAGCCAGCCCAGATACGCTCAGGGGTGGTCCGGGGCGGCCCTGAGGAGGTTCCACGAGGGTTCCACGAGGGTTCCACCAGGGTTCCACCAGGGTTCCACCAGGGTTCCACCAGGGTTCCACCAGGGTTCCACCAGGGTTCCACCAGCGTTCCACCAAGGTTCCACCTTCCACCAGGGTGACACCAGGGTTCCACCAGAGTTCCACCAGGGTTCCACCAGGGATTCGAGGGTTCCACGATGTTCTCGAGGGCTGCGGGGTGGTGCAAGCACTAAAAAGAGCACCGAAAAGAGCACCGCATGCTGTTGGGGATATCACCTGAGTTTATTTTTTTCAAGGGACACCAGAAGGAACAACACCATGTTGGAGGCTGGGGACCCTGCTTTCAGAAAAGCAAGACACACCCATGTACGGTGGTTGCGAAATCTATTTCGCACCAGCCTGCAAAACTCAGGTTTCTAATTCGATTCTCAAGCACCAAGAAACGTTGTAGTTTCAACCATGGTTTCATTTCGTGGTGCGAATGGATTTCGCAACCATCCACAGTAGGAAGATGGCATAGGAGAGCTATTTGTACTAGAAGGGGCAGGGTAGTTAGTAAGTGGTTGGTAAGCCTGTCCACAACCTATCTACAGGCTGGACTTACAAGCCAAATAAGTGGGATAAGGCTACAAACTTACTAGGTACCCTGCTCCTTACCTAGGTCCTCCAGTAGAGGGGTTAGAATAAGGGTACCCTTTTTTCAGTAGTCTACGTTAGCACGGGAACCCTCCCAACCAAAAAAGAAACGGTAAAAAGGCACGATCCTGGGGGACCTAGTAACTAAGGCTACTGACTTACTATGTTCCCTGCTCCTTACAGTCGGGAAACATGTGGCTGTGGCTCAAAAAACCGGAGTTCCAAACTGGAACCCTGGTAAGTGGAAACGTGGACCAAAACCCGCGGTTTGCCCCTCCTGACTAATTTTGAGCCACAGCCATGTTGTGTCAACAGCTTAGCAGTCTCCCTCCCTGAGCTCTACGCGCATCTGACACATTCAAATGGGCTTGTCTGCTGTGGATGAAATGCGGATTGTCCGTTGGTTTCCCACACACACACACACACACACACACACACACACACACGCGCGCGCGCCCACACACACACACATCTCACACACACACAATGTCACAAATGGGTGTCATTTTTTTAGGGAAACCCCCGCAATTCCAAAGCGGGGGTCCTTGTGGCTTCCCTTTAAAACAGCGAAGCAAGGGGACCTTCAAAAGCAAAAGACACCCTTCAATGACTAGCTGAAAGGTCCCCGGCGATTTCGCGCAAAGTAGCGCTTCACCGGCAGATCCCGGGGATCCATCAAGCGCCGTCCAGGCTCCACGCTCTTGGGCAGGTCAACCGCTCCTGGCTCAATAACAACGACTGTTTTGCGGGGTGGTGCGAGCACTGAAAAAGAGCACCGCATGCTATTGGGGATATCACCTGAGCTTATTTTAATGTTATTTCCCAACAGCTGAAAGCTTTGGGGTCTCAGTCCAGATAGGCTCCGGGGTGGTTCGGGGCGGCCCTGAGGCAAGGTTCCACGAGGGTTCCACGAGGGTTCCACGAGGGTTCCACCAGGGTTCCACGAGGTTCTGCGAGGCTTGCGGGGTGCGAGCACTGAAAAAGAGCACCGCATGCTGTTGGGGATATCACCTGAGCTTATTTTAATGTTATTCCCCAACAGCTGAAAGCTTTGGGGTCTCAGTCCAGATAAGCTCCGGGGTGGTTCGGGGCGGCCCTGAGGCAAGGTTCCACGAAGGTTCCACGAGGGTCCACCAGGGTTCCACCAGGGTTCCACGAGGTTCTGCGAGGCTTGCAGGGTGGTGCGAGCACTGAAAAAGAGCACCGCATGCTGTTGGGGATATCACCTGAGCTTATTTTAATGTTATTCCCCAACAGCTGAAAGCTTTGGGGTCTCAGTCCAGATAGGCTCCGGGGTGGTTCGGGGCGGCGTTCCACCAGGGTTCCACGAGGTTCTGCGAGGCTTGCGGGGTGGTGCGAGCACTGAAAAAGAGCACCGCATGCTGTTGGGGATATCACCTGAGCTTATTTTAATGTTATTCCCCAATAGCTGAAAGCTTTGGGGTCTCAGTCCAGATCGGCTCCGGGGTGGTTCGGGGCGGCCCTGAGGCAAGGTTCCACGAGGGTTCCACGAGGGTTCCACGAGGGTTCCACGAGGGTTCCACCAGGGTTCCACGAGGTTCTGCGAGGCTTGCGGGGTGCGAGCACTGAAAAAGAGCACCGCATGCTGTTGGGGATATCACCTGAGCTTATTTTAATGTTATTCCCCAACAGCTGAAAGCTTTGGGGTCTCAGTCCAGGTAGGCTCCGGGGTGGTTCGGGGCGGCCCTGAGGCAAGGTTCCACGAGGGTTCCACCAGGGTTCCACCAGAGGAGGGTTCCACGAGGTTCTGCGAGGCTTGCGGGGTGGTGCGAGCACTGAAAAAGAGCACCGCATGCTGTTGTATTCCCCAACAGCTGAAAGCTTTGGGGTCTCAGTCCAGATAGGATCCGGGGTGGTTCGGGGCGGCCCTGAGGCAAGGTTCCACGAGGCCACGAGGGTTCCACGAGGGTTCCACCAGGGTTCCACGAGGTTCTGCGAGGCTTGCGGGGTGCGAGCACTGAAAAAGAGCACCGCATGCTGTTGGGGATATCACCTGAGCTTATTTTAATGTTATTCCCCAACAGCTGAAAGCTTTGGGGTCTCAGTCCAGATAGGCTCCGGGGTGGTTCGGGGCGGCCCTGAGGCAAGGTTCCACGAGGGTTCCACGAGGGTTCCACCAGGGTTCCACCACAGTTCCACGAGGTTCTGCGAGGCTTGCGGGGTGGTGCGAGCACTGAAAAAGAGCACCGCATGCTGTTGCGGATATCACCTGAGCTTATTTTAATGTTATTCCCCAACAGCTGAAAGCTTTGGGGTCTCAGTCCAGATAGGCTCCGGGGTGGTTCGGGGCGGCCCTGAGGCAAGGTTCCACGAGGGTTCCACCAGGGTTCCACCAGGATTCCACCAGGGTTCCACCAGGGTTCCACGAGGTTCTGCGAGGCTTGCGGGGTGGTGCGAGCACTGAAAAAGAGCACCGCATGCTGTTGGGGATATCACCTGAGCTTATTTTAATGTTATTCCCAACAGCTGAAAGCTTTGGGGTCTCAGTCCAGATAGGCTCCGGGGTGGTTCGGGGCGGCCCTGAGGCAAGGTTCCACGAGGGTTCCACCAGGGTTCCACCAGGATTCCACCAGGGTTCCACCAGGGTTCCACGAGGTTCTGCGAGGCTTGCGGGGTGGTGCGAGCACTGAAAAAGAGCACCGCATGCTGTTGGGGATATCACCTGAGCTTTTTTTAATGTGATTCCCCAACAGCTGAAAGCTTTGGGGTCTCAGTCCAGATAGGCTCCGGGGTGGTTCGGGGCGGCCCTGAGGCAAGGTTCCACCAGGGTTCCACCAGGGTTTTACCAGGATTCCACCAGGGTTCCACGAGGTTCTGCGAGGCTTGCGGGGTGGTGCGAGCACTGAAAAAGAGCACCGCATGCTGTTGGGGATATCACCTGAGCTTATTTTTTTCGCAAGAACAACATACCAAAAACTAATCGCCCTTCAATCACCTCACCCGTTGGTGGATTGGTGGTTTCGAAGTTCGGGGGTGGTTTCCCATGTATCCTCTACGGAGTGTCTTCCAATCCCCTAGCCAAGCGAGCAAGGCTTACCTGATCTAATCTAACCTACCATGCAGGGGTTTATCAAAGGGGTGCGGATTTATTTTGGGATTTATCTTATTTTATTTGTTGTTGTTTTTTCTTTTTGCGCTTTTCGAAATATCGTATTTTACAGCATTTTACACTAGTCCGTCAACATCCCCAGCATCGCTTTCAACATTCCCCGCATGTCCGTCCAACATCCCTAGCATCACCAACAAATCGTGGGTAACAAAATCTAAAAAGTAGCTGGCGGGTTGACGGGGTCAAAAAATGAAGATTCAGATAGGAGGGCATTTCAACCCCCTAAAAAAAAGAAAGTAGCGGGGGTTGGGGGGGGCGGCAGCTGCCCCATGAGGTTCGCAGAAGTGATGATTCGAACAGGGGTGCAATTAAATCTCTGCAAAAAGTCTAAAAAGTAGCCGGGGGGTTGGCGGGGCGGCAGCCCCCCCCCCACGATGTTCGAAGAAGTGATGATTCAAGTAGGGGTGTGCCACGATTCAAGAAAGGGTGCGATGGAATTTAAAAGGCAGCGGGAGGGTTGGCGGGGGTGGCTTCCCCTATGATGTTCGAAGAAGTGCATACATGCAGACATACATGGATTAGTACCTACAATGTTGTATTTTACAGCTTTTTCTCCCAAAAGTGGATGCTCAAAAAAGTGATGATTCAAATAGGGGGTGCAATTAATAAAATCTATGCAGGAAATTCAAAAAGTAGCGGGGGGGTTGGGGGGGAGGCGGCAGCCCCCCTCATGGTGTTTGATTTAAATTGGGGTGCAATCACTCTGCAAACAACCTAAAAAGTAGCGGGTGCGGGGAGCCCCCCCATGATGCAAATGCCAAAAGGCCACGTGCCGAAGAGGAACTGGGAATGATGTGAAAAAGCCAAAAAGCCACCAAAAGCCGCATAAACCAACAAGAAGCCGAAAAGCCAAGAAGCCGAGAAACCAAAAAGCCAAGAAGCCAAGAAGCCGAAAAGACAAGAAGCCGAAAAGCCAAGAAGCCAAAAGCGAGAAAAAAACAACTGAAAAAAAAACATGTATATATATATATATATCTAATGCCCCTCCTTATCAAAGTCAGAAACCAGGTTGTGTTAGTTCATTTGTTCACCTATACCGCTTATTGGGCGACTTTGATCAACATTCGACCGCTTCCACTTAGGGGGTGACTTTCATGATAAACAAAACAAAAACATGCGGCCAGTAAAGTCACGTTCCGAATGGCTTGCGCTAAGGAGCCAGAGTTGTCAAGTCGGGCGCATGATGCGAAGCCGCTGATACATCTTTGGGAAGGATTAGGGTCCGGTCAACCTACAAAGGCTCGCAAAGGCGTCTCTCGCCGCACATTTCTGGCTTGGGGTAACGACTCTGACGCTACTCCCCTGATCAACCATTGGAACTCAACTGGGTGCGTCTATTTTTAAGGGACCTCCCCAAATGGCGGGTGCCTCTTGGTTTTCATTTTTAAACCACCAAAAGACTCGTATTTGTTTCAATTAAAGACATAGAGTCGAGTCTCCTTTTATCTCCTTTAGGCGGGCTCTATTTCCCGCCCAGTTTGGACCCAGAAACATTTCAGGTGATCACCCCTGAGCCCACGAAAGCCGGAAACCCAGAAAGTTGGTGGGTTTCCCAGAAGCTGAAAACTCCACGGTGAGGCATGCTGGGGAGTTTCTGCCTTCACCGGGGGGAAAAAACACCGCGGTCAGGTCAGCTTACAGCTTAGGCGCCTGTAGGTGAAGGCTGAAGCTAGGGTCGATTTCGGGGGGGTGCCACGGTGGTTTTTTGCAGACATGACCCGTCCTGTTTGCAAGCCCGAATCGCCGGGTTTCTCGAATCGGGCCTCAATCAGTCTTGGGTCCTTTCTGTTGGGGGGGATCTGTTTCCAGGATGAATTGGTGGGGCTGAAGCAGGGATTCGGGACATCCCATTTATCCAGGACCAGATCGAATTCCACCGATCCACACCACGAAGGAAGCGGTACAGGATGTTTAAACAATGCTGTTGGTCAGATATACCTCGAGAGGTTGCAACAGGTAAGCAATCCAAACCACCAACTAAGGGATACCTGAAACTTAGGAGTCTGGCACAAAACAATCAACACCTTTCCTTTTCTTCAACGTGCTGTTGTTCCCTGGAAGAATAAAAACGTATATCCGGTAGTCGCTAGATTCCCTTTAAAACCGGGACAATCAGTCGTACGCTAAAGCAATTGGAAGCTTTGGTTTCCATCGTCTTTCCGGATCCTCTCCGGAGAAAAAGAAAAAACAAGCGAGCGAATCCATTTTTTCGCCTTGGTCGCAGGTGGCGGAGATGATGATTCCGCCGTTCAGCAGCAGCGTCCAGGGGATCAGAATGGTCTCCTGAGATTGTGGGTCAAAAATAGGGTCTCCCCAAAATGGGTTACAACCAGCGGTCCAATTCCTGGTGCTTTGATTTTGACCCATACCCAGATGGCTTCCGAGACACACAAAGGCCCCAGGGGTGACCGCCAATCCAGACCGCCAACTAAGGGTTACCCGAAAATTGGGGCGTTTTAGGGTTCCCTAGAGTTCATTACTTGGGTGTTCGATTCGCCAAATTAGTAAGTTGCAACGGTAACCTAGGTATAAGCCCGCTTATAAGTCCCCCGTGAATGTGGGGTTGACCTGGTTATTGTTGTTGTGCTTCTTCTGTTGGGGAGCGGGGGGGAGGGGGGGTGCAATAACCCAACTGGCTGACCACCTACTAGATTGGCCGAACATCCGAGCAAGGTTCAGATTTAGCTTGATAGTTCACCGATTAAACGGAGACCCCAGTTTTGGTGGAGTCCAATCAGTTTTGGGGGTGCCCATTTTCTTGAAGAACCTCCAGACCACCCATGTCACATGCCCATAAGGGTATCGGTTACGAGGGTCAGCAGCCTGTAAAACCTTTCTGGAGTACCTGACATGCGGAGAGGTGTATAGCACTGCGTGATTTACTGTGGAGCCCAGCCATTGCCACAGTCAAAGTTTCCATGGCTCCCCCAAATGGCTCCCTCAAACACGAGTTGACTCATTGACAGTGTGGTCCAACGATTTTGGTTCAACTCGCCAAGTCACTTGTAAGGGTGAAACCCTCAAGCAACGCCGTCCATGGAAGGCGACAGGAACGCTTTCCACCGGGACGCTGGTTGTCAAAAAGCGTGCAAACCATGTTGGGGGGGAGGGGAGTAAATCTCACCTAAAGCTCGTTGTACACAAGCGCAACTCACCTGAAAGCTGGAGTTTGTTTGGTTTGTGTGCGTATTAGGCCTTAGGTTTTCCGCATCTCCCAAAACCCACTTTGAGAGACTGGACACCTGGTGCGTAGATTTTGCGGGGAGACTTGAAATTCCATTGGCGCCGCTGCCATCAATTTCACCCGCCACATTTTCCTGGAATAGAAAGGGAAACCGCCCCTCTGACTTTCATACCCCAAAAAACCTTCTTAAAACAATGACCCCTTGTTTCAACCACCAGTTTCAGTTCATAAACGGAACAACCCTGCTCTCCCCCCTCCACGGGTTCCGTGTGAACATGGTTGCTTGCCAATCAATTCGATCCTTTGGAAGGTCCCCTTCCAAGCAAGACACATAGCCAATATGAAAGTTGGTGTCTATTCCCTACCAACTTGATTGGACATTACTCAAGCTTCAGCGGACCCTTCAGCATCCTGGCCGCGGGCCAAGAGGTCCCTTCCGCGAACTTCCGCCGCACGTGTGTTTCATTGTTTGCTTCCGCAACCTTCCGCGGCGCATGTTTACAAGATTTGCTGCTGCGAGTATTGGCGCAGAAAGAAAGCCATTCTAAGTAAGGAAGGAAAGTAGTGTTTCGCCGCAGCCTGTGTAGGCTTGGGCTCCATTGAGCTACCCGTACTATGTGGGCACTTGCTTGCAAACACGGGGCCACCCTTCCGCGGAGCTTCCGCGGAGCTTCCGCGAACCTTCCGCAAACCTTCCGCGAAATCCGCCGGCTGTTTTGATCTTCTTGGCTTGCTGTTGGCAACTGCTCTTCTAGTAAGCGTTGCGATTCTTGTACGCAGCAACACCTTTCTGCTTCCGCAATCGTTTCTCCGTGCTTTTCCACGCACGCAAAGTGGAACAATGAATTTCATATCAGCCACAAAGCTTCCGCGAAAGAATCCCTTCCTCGAAGCCTTCCAAATTCTTCCGCGCGTGGCGCGGTGCACATTTTTTGTGCTAATGTCCCCCTCCCTACTAAATTAGCTTGCGGCCAAAAAAAAACTTCGCTCATATGGCGGTTGCCAAGGTTTCTATCGGTCCGACAAAACGGCCAGGCTAAGTTCTTTGTCCCTTGCTGCCTCAGCTCCCACAACGCGAAACTCAGCTCCCCTTGCGTTTGGTCTGTTCCCTTTCCCTGAAGAAACTGGCAAGTCACTGACAAAGATCAGTCCAAAGGGTCGGCTTGTACAGAGACCCCCTATGAACATGGTTGATTCCATCAATCATTGCCACGGAACGAGGGAAGCCGCACAAATTACCATACGTAGTTGTGTGCCTGGCCTTACTTGCATTTGTTGTTGTCACACATGGGAGCTCCTAAGACTGATAGGTAACCCTCAACTATGTGTATACACTAAGCCTAGTGTGTAAATAAATGTGTCTATATATATATATGTGGAAGAATGGTTCAGGAAAATACGCTAAAACCCAAAGGGCTCGCTTCTCAAGTAAATACCCATATTGAAACGGCAGCCAACCTGTCTCCATCCCAACTTGGCGCGAAGTGGTAGTTTCACTTCAGAGCCGGGACAAGAACCTTGCTGGTGCTGAGTAGGGAATGACCCAGGGTGTTGGGAATGAACCTAGGGAATTCCCTCAAAGGAAACCATAAGGGATTGTTTATAGGGGTCATTCCCTCATTCCCTGCTAAGAACCAGCAAGAAACGGGTTCACAGCGCTCTGAGTTACCGGCTCTCGGGCGTGCCTTTCTGAGAAGGCGGTCACCCCCGTGATCGACTCTCAAAAACGGAAAAGAACACGACACCATAGAATCTGTCGTAGGTGTGCTCTTAAGGTGACCCTGTCAAAGAGTATCTGTTTTATTTGTTCTGAAGCTCCTTCTTAACAGCCTTGTTGAGGTGCCCCAAAGAATCGCTTTGTTTCCTTGGTTGTTTCTACTTCCTGCTTAACAAGAACAATTTTGGATCTACACATAAGTAGACTTACATAACTATATATATATACCCAGGTCCTCCAGTAGAGGGGTTAAAATAAGGGTACCCTTTTTTCTGCAGTCTATTTAAGTAGGGGAACCCTCCCCCAAAAAAGTTGGTGAGAGAGGGCACTGGGCGACCCAGATACACATACAACCCACCGGTTTTTGACGACCCGCCGGTATTTTCTGTCTGTCTTCGCCCCTTCGCTTGCCGTGTCTCGATGGAGGCGGCGCAGCCCTCCTCCACAGTGGCAGAGCGCTCGCAGGTGGAGATGACCACCGTCCTCCGGAATCTATGAAAATGAGTGTATATATATATATATACACATATATATATATATATGTGTGTTGTATACATACATATATATATACATATATATATATATATATATATGCACACTCATATATGTATATATGTATATGCGTATACATTTAGATATGTATAGATAGATATGCTAAGCAGCCTGCAAAAACTACATGTTCCAGAATACATCCTGGGTATATATATATATATACATTGTTGTATGGCCATGGGTCAAAATCCCGTACCAGTGAACATCCCAATCCCCATGAAAAAAGAATAAATGTGTGGTGCACCTACCCTAACTTGGTACCATTGGTTTTGACCCACAGCCATATATGTATATGTATATATATATATATACATATATGTGTATATATGTATATACATGTATGTAAACATATATATATATATATACATATACATGTGCATGAAACACATATAGAATTGCTAAGAACCCTCCAAAACCCACATGTTCCACAACACATCCTAGGTGTGTGGAACATGCAAGTTGTTCTTGATGTTCGTTCTTGTTTGGGGGGGGGCTACCGTATATATATATATATATGTATATAAGAATGGTCACACCCAGTATCTACCTTCTTTTTACCTTGAACAACGCGAAGCAACCCTGCGTTTTTTTGGATGTAAAGGCATGTGGAAAGGTAGTAGATTGCAGCAGAGGAGCGGTGGAGCAGATTTGCAACAACTGGAGATGTGCAGACTTTTATTTTTGGGGGGTGAGCTATATGTACGTATAGTATATATATATATATATAATATGTACAGCACTTTCCGTTCCCACTAGTGGGTAACCAGGGATTCTTACCTCTGGGCTTTACTTGGCGCTTTCCCCTGGCTACCTACTATAGCGGCTTGCCTGGAAGCACTGGGTGTATGCGGGGGGGGGGGGGGCCTTTTTTGATGCGACCCTGTATTCAAAGGGAAAACAAGGGCACACCGACCATTTTGGGGATCCCACATTTTGATACAAGGAGCTGTGGAAACCTCACTTCCGACTTAGTGGACCAACCCCCAACAATTTGTCGCAGAAAGGACCTGAAAATACAAAGTTTCGCTTTTGAGACTCGAAATACGGTTACCACAAAAGAGAAAACCTAAAGGTCACACCAGCCGTGGGTTCTGGCTTTTGCATTTGCCACGCCGATCTCAAAATTAGCCTTTTGGATGGAAAGTCCATGAACTCAGAGGAATTTCCAGGGATTTTGGAGGTATGGAGGTTAAAGCCGCTTATATAAGGGGTATATACCGCCTTACAAGCTTGTCGTGATATACTTGCACATCCAACCAAACCAAATCAAACCCGAACCTGCCGCGAGTAGGACACACGTCGGAAGCTGCCAAGCGTCAAGGAGCGTGCGAGTTGGGCCAGACCCCCCCACAAGGTGGCGACGCTGAGGGTGCACACCTCACCGCCGACTTGGGTCAACGATTGCCAGTGCAGTTACCACTGTAACCTAGGTCCAGTAGAGAGGTTAGAATAAGGGTACCCGATTTGTTTTTCTGCAGTCTATCTTAATAGGGGAACCCTCCCCCAAAAAAGAAACGGTGAGAACGGGCACTGCTGGGGGACCTAGCCACTGCAGTAATCCTTCGACATGTTCAACCTTTGGGCTTTGAAGGGTGATGAGTAAACTGTTGCCTAAGAAAATGGAACTGTGATTCTGGGATTTGGAAGCTATGTTCGGTTTTTGAGGGGGCTCTGTTGTTTTGAGATGGCTTTAAAGAAACCAACAAAAACACAAACAAATTTGGGGGTGTCCTTCTGATCCTTACAAACATGAGGTCACAACCCCTTAGATGACCCCCCATATCAGGGTCCAGGGTCAGAAGGAGACTCCAGCAGGAATCATTGTTCCAGAGAAAACGTAAAACACAAAAACAGCAACATAAGCACTTTTCCAGAAAGCCGAACCAAATGTGCGGGGGTCGAAATGGCTTGTTGCAAAAACATGATGGTGTAAATAATTGCGGCATCGGCCTCCCGACTAAGTCTCTCCCAGTCCATTCATGGCGAGTTTCCTTTCCGTTTACCTTCAGTCTACAAAGAGGTCGACACGAGTTCTAACCAAATTGCGGGTGTCTCACAGGGATGCCTTATCTTATGTGTCCAAGGGTTTCTTGCCATTCTGGGCCCCTTGCTTGGTCCCCCCCGCCCCCAAGAAAAAAGAGGAGGCTCCCACGCGCTGATCTCATGGTTTTGGGGGGCTTCATGCACCTGGACATACCTGGACACTTGACCTGCCCCTCAAAACGGGAAATCACACAGTTGGGTTCAATAATTTCTTAAACAAAAAAAACAACTGTAGTTTGGGGTCCAGGTACAATGTTTTTTTGTTTTTGGGCGGAAGGGCTTGCTCTTTTTCCCTTGTTTAGGATTTGAAAGGGAAGGTGATGTATCTATACGGGGATATGTTGGATTTTTAGCGGAACCCCTGTGGTTTTCGTCTTCGTTGCTTCCTTAAAATCCAAAAACTCACCCACAGAGAGTACAGTTTTAAACATACCCGTATCCCATACCCTTTTGGTTTTCCTTGTGGGAACATGAAACAGTTGTGGGGCTAGGGTTGCTCCCCGCTTGATTTGGCAATCGCACCTGCCTTTTGTTGGGCTTCACTACGCTGCGAGCAGGCTTACCCAGTGCGTTCAGTTTCTACTATATTACTTACCCCTTAAAACTCCAAGCCCTGGGGAAGTTAATCTTTTACAGACATATAGCCCATGTTACCCAAAAAGTTGAAAAGTTGTGTTTTTAAGAGGTAAGATTAGGTAACCAAGATAGTAACGATTGAAACAGCCTGGTCACGTACCACATAGTGGCAACTGGAAGCACTGGGCTAGATGGACTGACTGACTGATCGACCGACAAGGAGCTCCGTGAAGCCATGCCACGGAAATCAAACAACTCGGGCCAGCTTGTTGGATGTGAAACAAGCAAGCGGCCTTTGCATCCCTCGTTATGCCGGGTTCTCTATCTATGTCCCTTCAAACATCACCCCACCCAAGGGACACTCAAAGGCCCTAAAAGGTGATGTTTAAAGCCGGAACTATAGGGCCCCCCACTTTTGGAAGAGCTGCTTGAATTTGGTTGAGAAAGATGGACACATACCAGTCAACTGTTTTTCCCCATGTCCAACTCCCCAAGTGCGATGCAACAGGCAGTGGTTGGGTGGGGCTGGTACAGGGTACAGGATGTTTAAACCATCCATGAAACATGATTGACGTTGCAACAGCCAAGACCCACGACTTCTTTCTTCGCACTCCAGGGTTGATTCAAAGTGATCGTTACAAGTAGAACTTTGGACGGCCCTAAACAGACATAATAGGACCCAAGAGGGCTTAGTGGCTTCCCTTGTGGATTGCTTACCCTTGTGGTGTTTCTGGGTCTTTGCTTTGCAGTTTGGAGCAACTGTATGACAAGTGTCTAAAGAATCGGCGAAAACGGCGTTAGCAATTCGGCTGATGAAAACGTGGGTTACACACCATGCTTGGGGAGATGGGTTTGCTTTGACACAAATTGCCGCAACGCAAACGCCAACTCAGAGACCAGTGTGAACCCTGTTGCTTTAGTCCCCTGAGGAATGGCGTCAGTTTCATGTTGGTTTCATCCCCTTTGCTTAAAGGGGATTGTGGCATCTACTTTTTTGGTGCAATCCTGACAGGTTGATGTCTTGAGCCCCCGCCTTACGCCCAGAATCCTAAGAAAAGGGGCATTGGGAAAACCGCAACGGCTCTAGGGGTAACTTGCCCATTCTTTCTAGGGATCCTTCTTTCTAGAAAACCACCCAAAACCCCGGGCGGGAAAACGGATCCGGTCTTTGGAAAAAAACGATGGGTGAACAGAGTGGTTGGGAACCCCTAGACCGGTGGTTTCCCCTTCCATTTCCTTTTAAAAAAGAAGCCGTCCCCCCCACCCCAAGGTGAACAGAATGGTTGGAAAAACCCCTAGACCGGTGTCAAGTTCCATTTCCCTCTAACCAAAAAAAACAACTCCTAGACCGGTGGTGTCAAGTTCCATTTCCCTCTAAAAAAAAAAACAAAACAAAAAAAACACAAAAAACCTCCCCCCCCCCCCCCCGCCCGAAGCCCGCGTAATGCCCGCGCCTTCTCTGGCAGCGAGGCCCCCTCCCCAGGCTTTTTGGGCGCGGCCGAGGCCTTCACGGACAGGGGGCAGAAGTTCACAATGTTCCGCATCGTGAAGGCCCTGAGTCAGCTGTGGGTTGTGTTTGTGGGTTAGGGTTTAGGGTTTAGGGTTTAGGGTTTAGGGTGTTGTTTTGTGATTTTTCCCCCTTTGTTGTTCGTTTGTTTTGTTGTTGCTTGTTTTTTTCTCGATTGTCCCGCGCTTAGAGCTTGCCTTGCTGGATACCTTTAGAAGCTGCTCGAATCTTTGAGATGCATACCTGAAGCACGCGCCAGCTTCTCGTGAAGAGCTGCTACAATTGTGAAACTCATACCTAAACCCACTTAGGGGAGACCAAATAAAACCTGGTAAGCCCTGGTCACCCGCAGGGGTCCAAGATGCCTAATTAAACCCAGAAGCAAGGATCGCTGGTTACCCTGGATTGGTAACTTTGGATGCGCCCAAACCGTGTGGCATTTTGCTGCATTGGCTCACCTCGCAGCCCCCATAAGTGGCCTCTCTTTTGCTGGCTAGGACGAGGCACAGTGTGTGGGTGTGCGTGCGTGCGTGCGTGCGTGGGTGGGTGGGTGGGTGGGTGCGTGGGTGGGTGGGTGTGTGTCCGTGCGTTCGCAGTGGGAAGCGCCTGCGGGGAAGCGCTGCCGTTCCGCCATGCCACGCTGTCTTGGTTCTATGCCGGTGAGTTGTGCTTCGCGACTGGTGTGGGTGGCGGGCCTGACTAGACCCTGGGCCGCTGATTTGGGTCTCCGAGCTAGTGGAAACGGAAAGTACTGGGTCAGCTTAGCCGCTCATTTGCAGCACAAGACTTATTTCGCTTCTCAAATCTTGAGCGAAGGTCCTCGCACCACACATGTAATGCTTGCTTCAGAAATGGGTTTGTCTCAGTATCCTCAGAAGAAAAACAAAAAGACAAAGAAAACAAATAATAATAATAATAATAATAATAATAATAATAATAATAATAATAATAACAATAACAATAACAATAACAACAACAATCATAATAATAATACTAATAATAATAATAATAATAATAATAATAATAAATAATAATAATAATAATAATAATAATAATAATAATAATAATAATAATAATAATAATAATAAATAATAATAATAATAATAATAATAATAATAATAATAATAATAATAATAATAATAAAATAATAATAAAAACAAATAATAATAATAATAATAATAATGATAATCATCATAATAATAATAAAACAACGGAAACAAAGACTAACAAAAACATTAAAAAAAAAAAAAACAATGGACATGATGAGATAAGGGTCCCAATTCAAAAGGCTGCCCCTCTTGGAAGGGGCCCTGCTTGCTTTCTCCCACACACAATGCGAAAAGATCTGCCAATGTGTCAAAGGGAATTGGACTGTTCCTTTGTCTTCCCTGACCAACCTGATACGGGTACTGACCCTCAACCAAAAAGATCAACCCATTGGCCTCCCCCCGCCTAGCAAGACAAACAACACGCCTCCGTGTTTCTCTTGGATTCCCCGGCAAACAAGGTAAGCGTTGGGCTTCACGTCATCTCCAAAAACGTGCGCCACAAGAAACAAAGAGCTGTTTTTCCTTTTGGCTTCCCTTAAACCCAACATCACACATAACCCTCAAAACAACTCACACACAACTCTCTCTCACACGCACACACATTTGTACAAGCGTCACCCGCGCCAGATTGGAGATGATGCCCAGCACGCCGAAGGAGCAGGTGGCCTCCCGGAACCTCTCGCGGTCGTCCTTCGCCTGCTTGGCCAGCCACTCCTCGGATTTTCGGATTCGGAATTCGGGCCTCCTGGAGCAGTACGACCAAGGTCCTCCAGTAGAGAGGTTAGAATAAGGGTACCAACTCTTTTTTTTCTGTAGCCGATATTTTACGGGGGAACCCTCCCCCAAAAAGGGGAAAAGGGCACTACTGGGGGACCTAGCCAATCCCCGTCTACACGTCATGGGGCAAAATGTTTACCCTCGGATGCCCAGTGGATGTCCATGGGGGAAAAAAACAAACGGCGCCCTTTTTTGTTGGTTGAGTTTAAAGGGGAGCCCTTCCCCCAAAAACACCGCAAAAAGGGTACCGCTGGGGGTACATCCTTTGGCTCATGCTATTGGAGTTGATCAATATGGAGCCTGAAGAGCCCATGTGAGATTCCGGGATCACAGGCTTGGATCGTGGATCCCTACAGATCCTAAATAGCCATTGCCACATGGAAATATGAGACCAAAGGGAAACTCATAATCAAACCACACCCAAAAGAGGGACATAGGACTGATCTCTGAGTTCGAGAATCCCGCTTCCGCGCATCCGCGTGGTTCTCGAGCCCATGATTTCTTTGCAAGCAGCCCTAGGTAGGGGGACCTTCCCCATTCTTTCTAGAAATCCTGCTTTCATAGCAAACCTCCAGAATCCCAGGGAAAACGGATCCGGCTCTTGGAAAGAACGATGGTTGAAGAGAATCGAATCTTGCACTCACTTCCTGAGTTCCCGGACCTGGACTTTGTGCTCTTGGGGGGAAATTTGGCAGTGGGTCAGAAATGGGTGCCCAAAATGGAAGCCTGGCAAATGGAACCAAGGACTAAAATCTGCGGTCCCCTGGTGGTTTAATTTTGACCCATACCCATTTGACTTTGGTGGCAAATCCACGCAGAAATCAAGCCCTAGATAGCTTCAAATCTTCAGCGAACTTCCCCACTGGGCGGGCTCCGGTATTCCCTCAGACGCTTTGGACGGGCCTTTAGATGCATTTCCTCAAGAGACAAGTCCCAAGGGCCCAGTGGGTTTCAGGGACACAGGTCACCCAAACATAAACGTGGTTGTCTCTTAAAAAGAAAAACACAAACATAAAAAGAAGACTAGTAAAGTACTATGTTGACAATCATAATCCTCATGATATGCCTCCTGCCTGTGATCGCCCAGTTCAGGGTGCGGAATCCACAGGGCGAATGGATAGACAGGCTTGAGCCAAGCGTCCCCTCCGTTTGAACCTTGGCTTAACCATCCATTCTTCCTAAAAAGCTATTCCAGACCGATGCCCAAGGGAGAAAACAAGAGTGAGGCACCCTTCTTTGGTTGGTTTCAAAGGGAACCTGCCTCCAAGAAAGTCGGAATTCATAGGGCGGCCGCTGGGTGCCATCGGGTTATTTCAGCCGGAGCTCCGGATCTCGTGGCGCAGTCCCAAGGAGATAGGGCAAGAGCTGATCATCGTGCGCGGAAACGGTGGAACTTCCGCTGAAGAGTACCACACAAATCAGCCAGAGCCCAGTCATGGCGAGGAAGGCGGCCTTGCCAAAATGCCCAGGATGAAGCTTGACCTATTGCGGATGAGAACGGTGCATCCTGAAATCTTGAGGAAGGATCCTGACCCCTGAATCAGATTTGGGGTAGCGGCAGCTTGCTATTTACGCACAATTCACCTCCCCTGCACTGTCCAATTCACGCCCCGTAGCTTGAATGCGGCATGAGCGGTTGCAAGCAAAAGTGGCAAGCAATGCAAAGAATGGACCCCTGAAATAGCTATTCCTTCTTCGGTTTCAGTGGGTACTTTAAGCCTCAACTGGACCGTGCGGGTCGCTCGATACGCCTTTTTCCTCTCGCCTGAAATGGCGGCGTCGAAACTGGGGCCGGTTTGGGCAAACCGGGGTGACCTTTGGTGCGTTCTAACAAAGACATGATCGTCCTTGGTGCAAGCCACCTGTGAAACGACTCGAAAAGGGCAACTTAGGGCCGGATTCCATAGCCGCTGTCAGGCCCCCAGTTTCACGCATGAGCTTGGCTCAACACGTCTGGCACCCTACGCGACAAGGCCTAGCCGAGCTTCGGCTTTGTGGGTTCACCTCGAGGATTATGGAAATGGATTCCTTTCTACAAGGAAACGGGTCCATGAGTGCTGCTCGCCACATCGATAGTTAGAGTTGGTGAAACGCTGGCCCAAAAAGACAATAAAAAACATGTTTTTTCCTTTTGGTGTCCCTTCCCCACCCTCCCACCCCCCCCCCCAAAAAAAAAGGAAAACAACACGACATGAAATGGTGGGTTCTCATGATGTGTTGCAAGGTGTGGAGCGAGTTGAACATGCCACAGGCGGCCACCCTTGAAGCGAGAGAGAGGGGGAAAGAGCGACAGCAAAGAGAGAAAGAGAGGGAAAAGAAGTTGTCCCATTCTTTTGAAACTTCCGCCCCGCCGGACTTTACTGGTGTATAAGACATGTTCCGCAAGTTTGTTACAGTATGTCAACAAAAACTGAAACCAGGGATCCCCAAGTACAGGATCCTTTTCCATGGCGTTCGCTTGTTTTCCCCCCCGACTCGGTAGCTCCCACACCCGTCTCACCGCTCAGAAGACCACCTTATCCGTGGGGTCGATCCAGTTGATGATCTTATGCCCGGGCCTGCCAAGCGAACTGAGCCTTCCAGCGCGCCTTCCCGCCGAGAACTCATTTCCCCGAAGGAATGTGGGCTTTCAGAAGTGGGGTGTCCCACAGGGTTCCTCCTTTTCACTACCCCAACGGGTCCAAGATGGACTTAAACCCAGGGGTCTCCTTTTGCCGGAATGAGTTTAAGTCTACTCTTGGGTGGTCAAAAAGTGGAACCCTGTCCCACCATGTCCAACCAATTAGAGGAGAACTGAGCCCTCAAACGACCAATCAACATGTGGTGTTGCCCCAACATTATGGAGTGTTGTCCATTTCTTATGAGTCGTTTTTTTTTGGGTCCAGGCAAGCTAGGACCGACCTCGTCCCTTGTTCTCGTGAAGGGATGAAAATTGGATCCGTGTCTGTTTGGAGGGTACCCTTTTTGGGGAGGTGTCACAGGGAAATCCTAAAGGACCAACCACCAGTTTGCAGGGCCTACGTTCTGAGCTTCCTTTGTTAGGGGTAGCCGGGTTTGGGTGGGGGCAAGCCAAAAGAAAGCCACAGAGTGTTTTTTTCTCGGAGGAAGTTTAGACACACCCTAACCGGTCGCTGTGTTCTGACATGGAAACAAAGGGAAACCGCTATTTGTGGCAGAAGGGAGCCCTGTTTTGGGGTATTTCATGTCAAAACCGAAGGGACACGACAATTGTTGGGCCCGCAAACCATAAGGGAACCCTTGTGTTGGGGTGTTTCAAAGGAAAACCAAAGGGAAACCACACATTCCCAGGGCTGAGGGACATGAAAGAAAACCAATCTGGAGAGATCTCTGATTGAGAAACATCAACGTGACGTCCATAGGAGGACCGCATTTGGAGGGCTTGGATTTGGGTTCTGGATAGTGGGTGCGACTCCAAAGCTATGGTTTCCCTTTGACATGTTTGCCGGTAGCCCCGTTTTGAGACACACCTTCATGGATCCTACTGGCCCCTATGCTTCAAACCTGGTGATGATGCTTGTCATGCAAAACTACACTCCTGTGCTAGAACTTGTTCGAGCCTGTATGCTGTCTTGCAACAGGAAGCTTACGCAACAGTAGGAGCCAGTGAGGCCTCAACATCCGATGCAGACAAGGAGATGCGGTAGCTGACTGGCTGAAAAAGAATAGATGTCCTCTCAAACTACTTGTTGCAAGTCGCGAAAGCGAAGCAATCGCGCAAGCTTGACAACGTAGGCTTGGGAGCAGAGCTATTGGATGCATTTTACAGGGCAAAGGGACAGGAAGCGAGGATCGAGCCGAGGTCCGAACGACCGAAGACAAGAAGCCCCAAGCGAGCTCAATGCATCACAAGCACATGTGCAGTGTTTGCTTGCCTTGACCCTCAAACTGCCCACAAAGACAACGGTGATTGCCCCATGTTGGGGTGATTCTGGGTTTGAGGGTCCAGGTACCACCCCAAGCATCAGCAAGGACTCTCCATAGCAGGTAGCGATCTCCATTAGGTTTGTAGACCGAAAGGCATCTATTTGGGGTGCCAAGACCAAACGGCACACACTTGGGAAGTGAAGGCGCTCAGCTTCCGTCACTCTGACGCCTGGAGTCTTAATTTGACCCGAACAAAACTTCCTCATTTCCATCAAGCAAAGCGCTTTGGGCAATTCGGGCCAGCAGCCGCTACGTGACTACGCCTGAGGCTTTTTGGGCCGCGCTATGGACCATGGGCAATGTAGAGCGTGGCTTCCTGCAGAAGTCTCTTGTGAGCGTGTTATTTGGCGGACCATGCCTTCACGAACATGCTCCCCCACAAGATCCGAATCCGAGTTTCACCGTCCCAACTACCAGGAGACCCTAAAACCTCTAAAAATGTCATACACCAAAAACCTCTGAATATTATTCAAGGGCTAAAATGACGCAACCAACACGTCTGCACGCATAGTCCACCCTTCAGCACGCCTGGTGTCCGCCACCATGTCTACATCCACCCGCTTGGGCATTGGATCCCGCCTCAGTTGCTCGCCGGACCGCCACTTAAGGCAAAGACGTCGTTTGACCATGGGTCAAAATCCCGTACCCCCAGTGAACATCCCAATTCCCACTAAAATAGACTAAAATGGGTGGTGCACCTACACTAAAATGGTACCATTGGTTTGGTACCATTGGTTTTGACCCACGTCCTTTTGGGTGTGTCATTCGGACCCAACAAATGGCAAGCTGTGTCCTTTTGGTGTCCTTTTAAACCACCCCAAAAAGGAGAAATTACCCTCAAAACAAGACACACCCATTTTTCGTGAGATCAATCAGTTCTTGAGATTCCTGCTGTCGGACCGCGAGTGAGTGTTGGCGTTTGTGAGAGCATGAGGTATCCTGCGCCCAGGTTGGCTGAACTCGTCATGTCTACAGTGACCGCTCCCTCTTCAAGGGCATCGATCGGAGTGAAGATGCGGTGTGGAATTCGTATATGGGAGGTGGGGGGATTGCGCCTTCTTAAGCTTCACCTCGGGCAGAAGCAAGGCGGCATCCCAGTGCGTGCAGGACAGAAATCCAAATGCTGCTTTCAGAACCCCCCCGTGTCCCCAATTCCAGAAAAGCCAGCCGAGGGGAATGATTCGCCTTTCAGGTCTTTTGAAGCGCTGACGAGGGATCTACCACTGAAATGAGGTAACCGTTCATGGCAATGAGCTTGGATTGGCTTGGGGAATTGAAGCCACCTCTTGGATTGGGTAAATGGGAAACCGCCCCGAACCACCGGTCACCAAGCCACCAATTTGGGATTGGGAAGCTGAGTAAAGCTGCCAAACAAATAACAATAAAAAGAAGAACCAAAACCCTCACTGCAACCTGTACCAAACGAGGAAGTAGAACCCCGGTAAAACTCGCCTGATTACTGTTACGCAGAACCCTGCACAAAGAGTCAAAGTACAAGAATCGCCACCCGGGACCAGACATTTTTGCAGATTCCTTCTCTTAATTCTGGTGACAGAAACCACAAAAAAGACCAAGGTCAGCTCTCTAAGTGTCCCGGATAGACCTGGTTTTCACTCCCCCAACACATTTCAGGTTGTAGGTGATCATTTCTAAACTCATCTGAGTGGGCTCGAGTCCATCGGATTTTCGGCCAAGTGTTCTGGGGCATGGTCGTTCGGACCCTTGCCTCGACTGAATCACAATCACAACCTTGCCCTAAAGGAGCCAATCCAAAAACCAAGCAACAGATCAAAAACGAGGGGAATCAAACAAACGGGTTCATTTCCTTTTGGCCTACCCATCACCGCTCAAAACAGAAAGGGACGCTATGCGGGCCCCTATTTTACAGCGCTCCCCACAAACAGGGATACATGAATTCCACATGACCCGCTAAAAAAAAAGAAGAGGCCGCATCGAATGAGCTCATGCCCCAACCTTTCCGCCAGACATGGGCCATGGAGACTCCCGGTAACCAAAAGACGCGCCCATTTGGATGTCACCCATTCTCTTGGACCCCGGACTTCTCCATCATCGGGAAGGCAGACCTGCACGGTAGCCAGATTCTTTAGGCAAGGGGGAATTCGACCTCTAAAGCTCATGGTACGATTTTCAAGTGGTTGGACACGTTTTAGGGGGTTACCTATTGAGTCTCTAATATTTCGTGAACCCAATACAAAATCGGGTAAAACGCGATCCAGGTTTGATCCTTCCATGTCACCCACTTTCTTTGCTTGGGGCAGGGCTTTGCGGGAACAAAAAGGAGCCATGCGTGATTTTCTAATCAACTTGGGCATGTGTGAAAGGGAGACTTTGTGTGGGTTTCCCTTCCAAAGTTGGATGCACAACCTGGCCAACACTCTTAGACTATGGGGGCCACAATCTTCATATTGTGTCTTTGGGTGGTCCTTTGGTCCAGGAATCTTCTCGGAAACGGTCAGGTCCTCATGTTGCCAGCTATGAGTTGGCAGATTCCGGAAAAGGAACCAGGCTCTGCGGGTTTCAAAGTCGCGCCCAGGCTGAGGACATCGCATCATCTCCACCTCGATTTTCTGCCGCCGCACCTCGACGCGCGACTCGCTCTGATCAACACTTTTTTCCGAGCCCGGCCAGGTGGAATTAAACAAAACGTTCATGGGACAAATGCAGCACAAAACGGGAACCTCTCTGAACAAGGCAAATACGACAAGGAGCACAAACCTCGGATCGATCGTTTAGCCCCGTGGACCGTGCACTCCGAGCAAGCGATCGTTTGAGGCTTGACGATCCTTTGTCTTTTCAGCTTCGGGGCTTGAAGCTGAGCAGCAGCTTGCGCTAAGGCAAAGCACCTGTTCAGCATGCACTGCCCAGAAGACACCTACACGAGAGCCACCCTGACGTATTTCCATGCCGATGCCTTCTTGAAATCGATCGCAAACAGAGAAACCTCGGGCAAACCACGGGGGCTGGACCACCGGCAAAGCCACGACTCAGGACCGGGACCCAACGACCCAACGACAAACATGGGGGCTTTGGAACCCCAAATGGTGATGCCCCCCTTTTTGTGGGTACACAAGAAATGTGGTTTGTTGCAACCCAAAATGGCGATGAAATTATTTCTTGGGTACGAGGACCCCTCAAAATGAGTTCTTGCCCCAAACCCTTTCCGGGTAGCTCTTTCGGGTCTGCAACGCGATTCGCTTTGGTTGAAACCAACCGCGCACGACAACGCAGGACTTCCGTCTCGTTCCTTTGGGCGCCGGGCCCAATCGCTCGTGGAGCGCCAGCCTTTGAACTCGCCGCCCAACGCCTGACGCGGATGCGCGTGGCGGGTCGCTTCCATAGGCCTTTGGACAAATAGATGTGTTGCTAAATGGAACAAAACCCATCTGAGCCAGTGCCATCGATTTTTACCCAAACTCAAGGACGCCTATGGTCGCTTTGCGTCAGTTGTAACCATAGGTGGCCTTTAGGCCAGAACATATGGAAACTGGCCTCCAGCGGCCTCAAACCGGCAAAGATGGACACATCCCTATGGCATGAAACAACATCTAAACCAGTCCCAGAGGGTCCAAGTACCTTCTAGGGAGGCACTTAGATCCCTTTTTACCCCACAAAAGCCATCCTCATGAGGTACCAAGGGACCCTCTGGGAGTGGAGCCCATCGATTTTTGGCCACACTCACTTTAAAAGCACGCCTATGGTTGTAACGGTGACCGAACTTGGGTATAACCCGCAGAGAGTCCACCCGAAACGTGGGGCGAACAACTTGTAAGGGGGTGAAAAACCAAGCAAGTGGCCGTCCGCATACTAACTTGGCGAATCAAATATCCAAGTAAAGGACCCTGAAAGGGGATCAATTGGACAAACAATGGACCCTGAAAAAGGAACGGGGCCCTCTTTTCTGAGGCGCCAAGATCATAGACTTGCCCTGAAAAGGCCTCATCTCTCTTGTTTTTGGAGGCAACATGTGTATCCTGCCGCGCACCTCGATCCTATCTCCAGAAAAAGTGGAGGCCCCGCAGGCCTCACGAGGACCTCCCCCCCACCTGACCGGGGCTCCAAAGATCAAAGTCAGCTTTGGGCGGGATTCAACTTGAAACGGAAGCTCGGAGCCTCGACCTTCGTGCAGGTGGCACCTTCCGTCTTGAGTTCTTCCGGTGCCAAAGCTTCTTGAATCTTGGAATAAACCTTAACCCAGGTGGTCATTGGCTTCTGTCACCCATTGACTGAGTGTGCCTTGTCCAAACCAATGGTTTCCAGTTTGTGCTTCAGATTACTGTCAAAGGTGCTGCACGTTGCCACGCTCCCCCCCCCCAAAAAAAACAAACAATCAACAAACAAAACAACACCAAACAAACACACAAAACTACAACACTTGCGTATAATGGATAATGTGGAGGTTCTTTGGAAAACGTCCTCCCTCCCCTGGGAAAATGCAACATCAATTGCAATGGGAAGCCTATATGCCTTGCTATTGGAGAACATCGTGGAGTTACAGCTCCACATCACAGCACGCTTCTGCGAACGCTCAAGACTTGCGCCTCATCGTCGCTCTCCGGGTCATCCTGGTCTCCCATCTGATCCCAGCCTGACGTCAGACTCGGCGACCCTCTCCAAGGCAAGGGTTGGCGTCGGGTTTGGCTTCGGGGTACATGTACGGCTTGTCTTGGGGCCAAGGAGTTTAGGGTTTAGGGTTTAGGGTAATGCCCAAATGTTGGAAAGGATGGGAAGGAAATCTATACACCGTTCTAATAACGTGGAGTATCCCAGGCTACTATGCTGCCAGGAATAAATATTCTATTGCACAACAAATAAGGCTGAGTTGCTCCAGAAAAACCTACCGCTTCTGAGGTTCGAGTCTGTTCCTATTATCTTCACCCTTTAGAAACCGCCCAATTCCCTCAAGCTTTGTGGCATTTTCGAAGAGAAGGATCCACGATGGAAAAGGTACACGGTGAGATTCTTTCGGGCCCCCGAGATCAGGGATCGAGGAAGCCTCGAATAAAGTCCCGTGGATTTTGGGGTTCTTCTTGGCCTAGACTCAGGGGACCTCCGAGCTGTTAAGCAAATTTGGTAGATTTCTGGCAAAAGGATTGCCAAAATATCTTCATTCACCAGCAACTTGATCACCTGGACCCCAGCCTATTTTGCAACAGCGAAACAGTTGAAAGCCTTGACAAACACAGTTCACTTTTTTCTCTTCAGCAGACATATTCGACAGTTTCGCTTCACCTTGCCATGTTGGCATGCGCTGCACTGAAAGCAGCTGCGCTTTGCCTTGCCGTGTGGGCATGCACTACACAGCAAGCAGCGGCTTTTGAACTTGCCGTGTGGGCATGCACTACACTGCAAGCAGCGGCTTCTGATCTTGCCGTGTGGGCATGCACTACAATGCAAGCAGCTGCGCTTTGCCTTGCCGTGTGGGCACGCACTACACTGCAAGCAGCTGCTTTTCCACTTGCCGTGTGGGCAGGGGTTGCAATGCAAGCAGTATCGTTTGAACTTGCCATGTGGGCATGCGCTGCACTGCAAGCAGCTGCGCTTTGCCTTGCCGTGTGGGCACGCACTACACTGTAAGCAGCTGCTTTTGATCTTGCCGTGTGGGCAGGGGTTGCAATGCAAGCAGAGGCGCTTGTCCTTGCCATGTGGGCAACACCTGCACTGAGAACAGCGCTCCTTTGCCTTGCCATGCGGGCAGGGTCTGCATGCTGAGCAGTTGCGCTTGACTTTTCCGTGTGGGCAGTCACTGCACTGCAAGCAACAGTGTGCCCACTTGCCATGTGGACAGCGCTGTTGCACCACGCCATGGGGACATGATGCCAAATACTCACGCTTGACAATGCCAGCATCATGCTTTTCTCCCTTTGCACATGCTGACAAGCTTGCTTCTGCTTCGGGTGGCGCGGTGCTCGCACACTTGGCTTGTAGCCGGGCCCATTGCTTCTTGCACGCGATCGTGCTTTCACTGGTGACAAGCTCCTGAAACTTTTGGAGCAGTGACTCCAAGCGTTGCAGCACGGGAGCAAGGCGCAAATCTGCCAGATCAACTCGATCCAGGCAACGAAGCACCATTCTGCGCAGCCGGGATTGCAGGTTGGTGGCCAGTGTCGACTGGTCGTTGGACTCGTTGGACGCCGGCATCTTGCTCTCACATCCATCACCCAAACGCCGTGGCGGGGAAAGCGCAGCAACGGCCCGGCGCAGGACCATGCGCAGCTTGGCCGAGTTCTCAGCTCCGTCGGCCTCTTGCATCTCTTGCTCCAGAGACTCCACGTACACTTCCCGGCTCTCGGACGGGTGGTTCTGCCACGTGTGGAAGGCCTTCTGCATCAGCCGCACAGCCTTTTCACCGCAGGCAAAGTCAACTGGCTGGTCGGAATCCGGCTTTTGTGGCTCTTCTGCCTGCATCATCCCCGCCTTTCTCTTCCGCCCTTTGCCCGGCAACCCCGAGAGCCCTGCAACTCCCGAACTGGCCGAGACTAGTGACAGAACCCCCTTCAGGGGCTCGCAAAGTGGCTGCCCATCCAAGGACTCCAAGTACCTTGACAGCAATGCCTCCACGGAATCGCCATAGCTTCGTCTTGCCTCTGGAAGCACTAGCCAGGAAGCGACATGAAAGGCATGCTTTTCGAGCTGCGGCCGGCTCATGATTCTCCTCTGCTGCTCGTAGCGATGAAGGACTACTGCGGCATTCTTCTCCTGAAAGCGCCTAGCATGGTACTGCACTCTTTTCCGCCATGGTGCAGGCATCGTGGCCAGTGCATCAAGGCCACTCATGTTCAGAGGCATGCCATTCAGCACAGCCGGCACAATTCCGGGAGCCAGTCCCAGTCCCTCGATTAAACGGCTGCCAGTGTGAAAGCCCAAAAACCACAAAGACACAAAGAACGCAATGAGACGAGTTGCACCATTGACACCCTGTTTTTGCTTGCCGAGAAGCAAATTTTGGTAGATTTCTGGCAATCCTCGCCCTGAAGCTCCTACCCAACAAGCAAATGGAAGATTCCTTTTAGGCGATCTCATGCCCAAGAGACCAAACTGTATGGCCTAGGCCTAATCAGCTTGTTTAAGTTGATGGACTGAGTCTTGCACCGAGACCGATTGCATGTTGCGTGGCAGCTCGAACAGGGAAATAACAAGCCTCCACATCTCTTCAGTCAGCAACTGAACTCGACCCTTTGAAACCTCCTTCTGTTTGCCACCAAAGTAGTCTTCCCAAAAAGTATAAACTGAAGGGGTGAGAAGCAACAAAAGAGGGCTGCGCCCGAGTTTGGCAAGCAGTTATGGAAAACGCAGCAGGAATCCTGCTGCCTATGAAAGAGAAGGCAATGACCAACTACCGGGGCTTGGGCTCACTTCTTGTAGACTGTCCCGGCTCAGGTTGTTACAGCTGTGGGCACCAGGACAAAGTTGGAATCAACAAACAGCCCCCGTCTTCAAAGTGAAACCAAAAGGAGGTTGTTCAAACACAAAAGGAGGTTGTTCAAACAATGGCAGCCATGACAAACACGTCTTTCATTTGAGCAGGGCGTTGCTTAGTGGGCAGCCCCTAAACTCCCGGCAAACACTCCCCAGACTTGGCCCCGATTTGGCGAAAGCACATATGTTCTGCTGTGGTGTCAGATTCAGAAAAACATGTGTGTATATATATATATATGTAAAATCTAAACATATGGACACAACACCTAAACATCAAATTGGTGCGTCTTGTTTGAAGGCACCCTTTCAAGGTGTCCTTTGTTTTCGGAAAACCCAAAGAACCACCATTTAAGAAAACAAAAATACAAAAACAGACAACCACAAAAACACAAACAGGAAAGACCAACATTTCCATACGAGCCAAGGACCGAGGCCCTGGCCTACCCACTTGGCGTAGGCCCTCTCCTTCTCGGATAAGACTTCGGCCTGACGAAAGTCGAGATCGGCGAGAAACTCGAGGTCGCGGAAGGCCGGGGGCTCAGATATGGCCGGGTCCGGGCATGTCCAATTCGTTTTACGGGGAGTGGAAAAACGACATCAACCGATTTGGGGCCAAATCCCAAAAAATATGTTTGAGTTTGATGAAAAACGACAGAAATCAAGCAATTTGGGGCCAAATCAACCAAAATATGGTTTGATTTTGATGGTACCTGGACCGAGTCTCCAACTACCCGAAAACATGCGTGATCTCCTCCGAATTTAGATGGGTCGTTTGAGGGCCTAGGTGCCCTTTGTTGGGGTCGGTTGCCTCCGTGCTGAAGAAACTCGACTCTGCCTCAAATGCATCCAGCATGTATCACCCTATGTCAAAATAGGGAGCCCCCAGAGGTGGATTTCCCGGTTTTCCTTTTGGTGCTCCCAAAAAGGCAAAGCGCCGAAGAAACTGGCCTGCGTCCAGAGCCCATGGACTTTTGGTTCCCCGGCGAGGCACGGCGAGAGGCCATCCCTAAACCAAACCATCTTGGCTCGTCTTTCTTTTGGGTTCGGGACCGCAAAATGGTCGTCCTTTTGGCTTCCCGGAAAAGCCACAAAGCAAGGCACCCTGCTGCAAAAAAGGACCACCTCGAAGCCCGCCTCCCGAGTCTGCTGCTTCATGTGCAGCTTCGTGAGGCCGCTCCTGGCCGGAGTTGGCTCTTTGAGATCCCTCTTTCTCACCTCTTTTCAAAACCTTGGCCTGTGAGACTCGACAAGTGCCAAGGCCTGCCAGTTTGATCTTAACACCTGGGCCACCGGGTCGGTTTTTGTTCTGCGGCAAAGGCAATTGGGCGGGCAGAAAGGAGAGTCTGCTCGACTTGAGATGCAGATGGACCAGCTTAGGAAAAGGCTTTGGAGGGCGATGGCCACGTGTCAATTTCAATGGCAAACTCTGCTTGGGTGATTGGCTCTGCCATTCAACGGCGCGATATGAGACATGCAACAGGCGTCCTTATATTTCTCTCGTAGCCTCAACAGCTCCGACACGTCCTCTTGATTCGATCAACATAGGTATTTCTGGGTGTGCGTGTGTTTTTTGGGGCTCTTCCTTGGTGGGTTTCCTTGTGGCGCCATTCTCAAGCACCACCCCCCGCCCCCCCAATGACCCTCGAAAAACCCCCGCCCGGGAACGCGCCGGCGCTGTTCCTTCATCTAGGCTTCTACCCCAGCGGATCCGGGCTAAAACAATCCAGGGGCCATATGGCCATGGGTCAAAAGCCTGTACCCCCAATCCCCACGAAAATCCCGACTAAAATGGGTGGTGCACCTACCACAAAATGGGATCCTATTGGTTTCAACCCACAACCTTTCATGAACAAAACCAACAGCATATAGCTTTACATTCCGGAATAGGAGATAGCTCGGTTCATAGTGACCTGCCTGGAGCCTCGGCTTCTGTGAGCTCAAGACATCGCCCTGTAGTACCCGACTCGACAGACAGCGTCAACCAGCTGAGAGTGTCTCCACATGGAAGCCCCACAAAACGACAAACTGTCTGGCTTCCTTCTGGCTTCCTCTCAAAACCATCCAAACACAGCATCCCAAAAAATACAAAACACACACAGAGATTTGGATCTGTTCGACTCGTCCTGGTGAGGTAGCGGTTGGTGCCCCACTCCTTGCGCGGGGCTAGTTCTTTGTGCGAGAAGCTAGGAAACTGCTGATCCACTACTTTTAAATTCATGGGTAGCCGCCTTGTGGTGGCCAAGTGTTCCCTATGAACGAGTCTGAACGAATGACAAAGAATCCGGGCGACAGATATACGCATCCAGATTCGTCGAATCCCTGCAAATCAGGTCACTGGGTTGGGGCAGCTGCAGGGTACGGGTAGACAAATCAAAGACTGCTGGCGTCGCTTGGGTCGCGCGGGTCGCTTGGGCAGCGAGTCGCCACAGAAAGTGAATCCAAGTGACAACAATTGACAGCAAGAACCCAGGTAAGAGTAAATGGCAAGTGACCGCAAGAAACCCGAGTAAAGGTAAGTGACGGCCAGATGCAGCACGCAACAGCAGTGACCGCAAGTGACAGCAGGTGACAACGAGTGATAGCTAGTGACAGCAAGAACCCGAGTAAAGGCAATGATCGCAAGCTGCATCAAGTAACAGCAAGCGAGCAAAGCGGCAACTGTGACAGCGAGTGGCGCATTGCGTTGTTTCTTCCCAAGTTGCCTTTGCTTTGTTCATTCACAGACCTCCCAGACTTCTTTTGTTTCCGGAGCCGTGGACAGTTTGAAGGGAGAGCCAGTCTTTTGCAAATCCTCGATTTCAGAAAATTCAGACACTAAAGAATGTTTGCAACGGCAAGCACGAATGAGTCACCAACAGAGGTGATGACCATCCAATTTCCTGCAAGCTCACCAGTGATAATTGTAGTATGGCTCTGTCGTATAAAACAAGGCAAGCTCGGATTATGACTACTCACTTCCTGAGTGGAAGGGCCGCACAAAGTCCAAACGTTTTATTTACCACTAAAATGGTCGCAATGGAACTCAGGAAGTGAGACTGTAGACTGTCCAAACATCTATTCACTCATGTTGCCCCATCCTTCAGCACCTTGGCCACCGTCTTCTCTCTGAGGCGGTACCTGCTGAACCCAGAATCGGCTTTGCGTGGTTTTTCCTCACGTCCGGAGATGGCCCCAAACTGCCAGAATCTTCGGCTTAGTTCACCAAAATGGCCTTCCCAAAATGCTCAGAAAGAACTTCCCCTCTTTGAAAGTGGGGGCTGATGCTGACATCTTTGGGGAAACATACGCCGTAAAAACAAAAATCCACCAGGTTGATTCGTCTGGCGACCCGAAGCCATGGACCGGAATTTTGGCGGAGGATTGTTCGGACTGCCACCAAAAGGACGCCAACTCCAGGAAGTAGCTAGCGGGCGTGTCAAAAGCGACCCCCCAAATGTGTGGTTGTATCTTGGAATCACTAAAAACTAGGGCCACCCCGATTCAGGAACCCTCAAAAAACATACACCCAAAAAGGGTGTCTGAAGAAAATGGGCGGACACATGATGAATCTCTGGTTCCTGGAAGACAAGTCAACACTCGTGGGTCATTTGAGCGTGCCGAAAACTCTTTTTCAAAAAGCGTTACTATGATGTTGCTTTCGCCGCCCTTTCGCGGCGGAGGCTCTGAAGCAAGCCCTTCGGATCGAAACACAAGTCAGCTGGAGCTAAGCGCAAACAGAGAAAGCAATATCAGCTTGGAATCGGACGGGGAAAAAGGTGAAAGGTCGTCTGTGGACCATGCCGCCTGGGAGGGGAAAAAAAACCGTGCACGGCCCAAGAACGTCGAAGGGTGCGCTGGTCATGGGCTACACAGCACCTGAAAAGGTTCAAAACAACGACTGCTAGAATTCCCACAGTGCCAGGATTCCCACGGATAGCACGCCAAGAGAACCAAATCAAGACACACACACACACATCTGCTCCAAATCGACCTTCCACAAGGCTCCACATATGCCTGCTCAGTGGGATATAAGTGAAACCCGAAGGAAACCAAACGGTGCAACCTGACCTGCTCGACCGGTCAGGGAAGCCCCAATCGTAGCTATCCCTCAAAATGGTATTACTTTGCGTCCAGGGATCCCTACCCGTCTTCACAACAGAAAACTCACGGGCAGAAAGGTGATGTTTTCAGCCGCCCTTTTGCTCTTGTAACACCCCGCCTCTGGGCGATCCGCTGCACCGTGAAGCGCGCGGGGTCCTTATGCACAAAAAGTGTGTCCTTTTTCCTGGGGCCCGGGGGTCAATAGAGGCGGCCACGAGACCCTAAAGCGGCAAGCTGAGAGCCATAGCCCTCACAGAAACTGATGCTTGAACGGAAATCAAGCCCACGGGAAGGCCCCTGCCTACCACCAGCTGACAGAAGGCGGTCAGGGAAAATCCCCCGCATGCCCGGGAAAAATATCTAAGACGTCTCTTGAGGCTCTCCTGAAAGCCATCAACAAAAAATACAATTGTTGAGACCAAACAAAATCCAGATCCGGAAATACTAAATTTAGAGTATGTAGGCCAATTCCAAGTCAATATGAAACTAGCGACGGCAGAGAAAAATATATATTACACCCCGAGATTACACCCTCATTCCTACTTATTTTGACTTATGTTTTTTTCCCGAAAGCATGGCGAAGGGTTCTTCCGCTGGGTTCACTTGAATTGTTCTCATGAGAGTCATTACAAGGTGTCATTGCAAGGAATCATCATCATGAAAGTCAATGCAAGGAGTCATTGCAAGGAGTCATTGCAAGGAGTCATTGCAAGGAGTCATTGCAAGGAGTCATTCATTGCAAGGAGTCATTGCAAGGAGTCATTGCAAGGAGTCATGGCAAGGATTGCAACTTGCACTTGACTCCTTGCACTTGCAACTTGCACTTGACTCCTTGCACTTGCAACTTGACTCCATGCACTTGCAACTTGCACTTGACTCCATGCACTTGGCTCCTTGCACTTGGCTCCTTGCACTTGGCTCCTTGCACTTGCAACTTGCACTTAACTCCGTGCACTTGCGACTTGCACTTGACTCCATGCACTTGGCTCCTTGCAACTTGCAATGGCTCTCATGACTCCTTGCAATGACTCCTTGCAATGACTCCTTGCAATGACTCCTTGACTCCTTGCAATGACTCCTTGCAATGACTCCTTGCAATGACTCCTTGCAATGACTCCTTGCCATGACTCCTTGCAATGACTCCTTGCCATGACTCCTTGCAATGACTCCTTGCAATGACTCCTTGCAATGACCTTGCAATGACTCCTTGAAACAAGCAAGGAGTCAAGTGCAAGTTGCAAGTGCAAGGAGTCAAGTGCAATTGACTTGCGAGGAGTTAAAATCTCTTCTTAGGGCGGCGGGGTAGTGCCGACGACACTACACGAAAATCGACCCTCTGCGGGGATCGGCGTGGTCGAGGTGCAAAAACCCATGGTTTTTTGCGATTTCTAACCTGCTCGCGCGACCCTCTGCGGGGATCGGCGTGGTCGAGGTGCAAAAACCCATGGTTTTTTGCGATTTCTAACCTGCTCGCGCGACCCTCTGCGGGGATCGGCGTGGTCGAGGTGCAAAAACCCATGGTTTTTTGCGATTTCTGCAGTGCTCGCGCGACCCTCTGCGGGGATCGGCGTGGTCGAGGTGCAAAAACCCATGGTTTTTTGCGATTTCTAACCTGCTCGCGCGACCCTCTGCGGGGATCGGCGTGGTCGAGGTGCAAAAACCCATGGTTTTTTGCGATTTCTGCGGTGCTCGCGCAACCCTCTGCGGGAATCGGCGTGGTCGAGGTGCAAAAACTCAAGGTTTTTTGCGACTTTTGTTGTTCGAACTGGTCCTCGGGAGTTGTCTCGTGGTTCGCGCGCCTGCTCCCGGAACCGGCGGGTCGCGGGTTCGATTCCTCCCTGGTCCGCGGGCGGGCGTCGCAAGATGCAACTTGCATTTTACAGCAACTTGCGCAGAGCAACTTGCGCAGAGCAAGTTGCACAGAGCAACTTGCGCAGACCAACTTGCACCGACCAGTTTGCGCAGAGCGCCTTGCCTAGAGCAACTTGCGCAGAGCAACTTACGCAGAGCAACTTGCACAGAGCAACTTGCACAGAGCAGCTTGCACAGAGCAACTTGCAGGGAGCGCAATTTGCACAGCAAGCAGGGAACTTGCAGGGACCAACTTGCCGGAGCAACTTGCGCGGAGCAACTTGCGCAGAGCAACTTGCACAGTGCAACTTGCGTAGAGCAACTTGCGCAGACCAACTTGCACCGACCAGTTTGCGCAGAGCACCTTGCCTGGTGCTGTCTCGCGCTTGCTTCACGAAGTGTAGGGAAAAAGAACGCATCCTGCAGCGTTGGGCCGACCTCGCTTGCGATGTTCTGCTTTCGGGCCAACCGTGGTCTAGTTGTTTTTATCTGTTCTTCGCTTGACTTTCTTCTTACAAAATCCATTGAGAGTGGGTTCAGTCTATTGGGCTGAATGGAACAATCGTTGCCATCTAGCGGCTCAGCTGCGCCAAACAAACAGTCTGACAACTCCACGCGGATGTCGCCAATGTGTCATGAGACAGCTTCACTCGCAAAGTAATTCCCAATTTGGAGGGGGGGTGTCTGGGGGGGTCCAAAAACACTTTGCAAAACCTCGAATACCGTTGGGTGAAAGGTATTACACCCAGCTCCTGAGTTATTTTGATTGATTTTGGCTGCTTTTCTTCTGGGGGAATTCTTGGGGTTCATGGGTCCTGGAAATCCTCAATTACCGTTGGGTGAAAGGTATTACACCCAACTCCTGAATTATGTTAATTGATTTTGGCTATTTTTCTTCTGGGGGGATTGTTTGGGTCCAAAAGCTTCAAATGTCGAGGTGGGGACCACCTCAAGACTTCCTGTTTCACCAAGAAAGGCAAACCCGCAAAGTAGGACTTGCGACATCGATCCGTCCGAAGCGTGAAAGGAAAGCATTGGCGATGAAACACGTGGGTGTTTGAACTATACGGGAGACAGGGGTTCTTGCTTCATGGACATGCCCCACACAAGCCGCAAATGGATCAACATAAATCAACATAAAGCAAAATCGATCGAAATAGATCAAATGAGTTCCTTTTAGAACCAACTAGTCGGGGAACAAGGTGAAATCCCAGGGTGTAATACCTTTTTCCTCTGTGATTCGAGTATGTAGGCCAATTCCAAGTCAATACGAAACTAGCGATTGTCCTTCGTGCCCCCAACTACAGCCGCACTACGAATCCCGCATTGCTTTCCTTTCAAAAGCCACAAGCAGAACCCGAAGCTGGCTCGGAGCTCGCAAAATGGGTGCTTCCCTTTGGTTTCCTTTTAAACCATCCCAATACGAGGTTCAAAACCTGCCCTTTGGACATATCCTGGGACCCCGGTCCAAGGGTCTGCCAATATCTTTTCGTGAGCTCGGCGCCGGAAGCATTTTACGTGATCCACGTGAGAAAGCTGTTCGATCTGAGATGCCAGCCAGGTCGTGCAGGAAGAAAAGGTATTCCCGGAAGAAAGGGTCCAAGCGTCGATGTCCAGGCACCTCCCAGCGAAGCAGCGAAGCGGGGAACTGGCGCGAAAAAAACTTCCTTGGGACTCCTCCAGTTTCCTTAGAGTTTCCTAAGGACCTAGGGTTCCTTCCAGTTGGATGAAAGTAGATGGCGCAATGCCCTGCTTTGGGTCTAGTCATTCGCTTTGCTTTCCAAATAAAGAACATGGCGCCATCCGTGGTCACCTTGATATACTTTCGTTTTGGGACACCGTTGCGAGGCGGCATCACATTATCACGTTGGCATGACAGCACGGTTCCAAACAAGGCCAGCCCCCGTAATCCCGTATGGTGGATTGTGCCCCTCAGACCTGAAAAGCAAAGAGCATCTTGTTCCTTCATAGGCTCAAAGGCAGACCCTGTGACGAGTGGCTTTGACCAAAACAGTGTTTTACTTTGCTTTCCCTTCAGCCGCAGCCACACGAACCCCGCAGAAGAATAATGGAATCATCATCCACGTGCCCTTCGTTTCAATGGCGACGGTTTGTTGTACTCCAGCGCCAAATAGCCCAGAGTTTGTTGCTTTGGTAGAAGGAATGGTTCTTTTGCTTTTTTCCAGACTGACCAGCGGCACCGGGTGCTGTATGTTTGCCAAGCATCCACTTGGCAATTCTCTGCATTTCACCCATCCCTGTTCGGTTGTCCGATTTTCGGGTCGCACTCGGATAAGCTTCGCGTGCTACTGATGACTAAACGTGAACTAAACGTGACATTGGCGACGTATGGCTGGAAAGTGGTTTGGTAGCCATGAATCGCGAACCCTGATGTCCTCCAAAGGGTCCCCTTTTCGAGATTCACAGCCAGTATGAGTATGCATGCATTGGGACTAACGTCGGCCTGTTTATCTGTTGGCAAGGGAGCAAGGGCAGGGACTATTTGAGACTGTTTATAAATAATTAAGAAGCTATTTGAGACTATTTATAAATGATCGAGAAGCTATCTGAGACTCTGTATAAATAAAAGACAAACTACGTGAGACGATTTAAAAATAAAAGACAAACTATTTGAGACTATTTCTACATGAAAGAGAAGCTATGATACTATTTATGAGTCAAGGAGAAGCTATGTAGGACTATTTATAAATAACAAAGAAGCTTTGTGAGAGTACTTACAGATCAAAGGGAAACTACACAAGACTATTTTTAAATCAAAGGAAACTACAGGAGACTAGTTGGAAACTACAAGAGGCTATTTTTAAGTCAAGGAGAATCTATGTGACACCGCATATAAATCAAAGGGAAACTATGTGAGACTACGTACCAATCAAAGGGACGCTATGTGAGACTATTTATGAGTTGAAGGGAAACTATGTGAGACTACTCTTGAATCAAAAAAGCAGTTACGTGAGACTATTCGTACATCAAAGAAAACGGCGATGGCTCCCAACAACAAATCATAGGGAGCTGCAATGAGGCTGTTTCTAACTCCGAGGAAACTTCATCCTTTCGCAAACAAAGGCGCGCAGAAGTTGCAAGAGAAGGCTGAGGCGCAGCTGATTCTTGGCCCCCCTGACACCATTGCTTGTAATTCGTAGCGAAAGCACGACGCGCCTGAAAGCTCACCCCATCACACCGGTCAAGACAAGCAGGCCCAGAATTGCAACAGCAGCTGCGCAACACAACCTGACCCGTTGGAAAGCATGTTCAAGCCACATGTTGGCTGATAGAGAAATCTGCGTTGGCGCTGGTGGCAACAACGCCAAGGCACTTTTAGACATGGCGCCAAACGGGCTGTCTAAAGCAGGAGTTTGTAACAGCATGAAACAGTTAGGGACGGTCTGGGGCTATCTCAAACTAAAACAAGTTTTAGACATAGCGGGAAACGGTTCGGGACGGTTTGGGACTATTTCTAGAACAGGTTTTAGACATAGCGGGAAACGGTTCGGGACGGTTTGGGACTATTTCTAAAAAGGATTTTAGAAACAGCCGGAAGCGGTTCGAAACGGTTTGGGACTATTTCTAAACATGTGTTTAGAAATAGCAAGAAACGGTTCGGGACGGTTTGGAACTATTTCTAAAAAGATTTTAAAAATAGCGGGGAACGGTTTGGGACGGTTTGCGACCATTTGTAAGCATGCTGAAGCCGGAAACTATGCAAAACTATTTGAAACTATTTGGAACTATTTGAGACTATGCGAAGCGAAAAGTGGCTCTGGGCAGCGCAATGCTTACAAATAGCGGGAAACGGTTTCGAACGGTTTGGAACTATTTCTAAAATCGTTTTAGAAATAGCGGGAAGCGGTTTGAAACGGTCTGGGACTACTTCTCAAACAAGACTTAGAAGTAGCGGAAAACGGTTTGGGACGGTTTAGGACTATTTCTAAAACAGGATCTAGAAATAGCGGGAAACGGTTCGGGACGGTTTGGGACTATTTCTGAAACAGGATCTAGAAATAGCGGGAAACGGTTCGGGACGGTTTGAGACTATTTCTAAAACAGGATCTGGAAAAACCAGGCAATGGCTTGAAAAGGCTTGGGGCGACTCTCAAAGCAGGAGTGAAGTGTTGCAACAGATCGCAGCGGTTTGTGTCTTTTTTGAAGCAGCACGCCCGACCATGAAGAACCTGGGGCGTTGCCAGGGCACTCACCCACTAGGTGCAGCGCAAGTTCGAGAGCCCGAGCCCCGCCTCCTTCGCCAGCTTGGCAAATCCGCTTTTGGGCTTGGGCGGGCTGGCCGGGCCGGGGGGTGGGATGAGGCGGGTTCTGCAGGGCGGGCCTGCGGGGAATGATCGCCGCCCTGCCAACCCAGGCTACGACCCAAGTCTCTGGGCCCCAGCCAAAGATCTGCGGTCTTTGAAAAAGTCAGCAAATTTAGAAATGGTTTCGAATAGTTTCTCGAAATTTTATAAATAGTCTCAAATAGTTTCGAGAAAATTTAGAAATAGTTTCCACTTCTTTTTTAAGTGAGGTGTTGCGTGAGCCCACACACCCGTCAGTTCGGCCCGTCCCCGTCAGTCCACGACCGGTCCCCCTCACACCCCACTTGACACCGTCAGTCCGCCCGAGCCACTCCCCCGGCCGCCCAGGGCAAAGTTAACGCGGCTTTTACGTTGGGCCAGCGTGTAGCCAGCTTTCAACGCTCTGCATAGCCTTTCGGACTACGGGTGGCCGGCGCGACTCCGCGGGCCGCCGGGGCGTTCGCAGTAAGCTGGCGGCCCGCCTCCTGACCTTTCCCCATCCCAGCTTGGCTTAGGGCTCTGTGAGCTGCGTGAAGACTGCCAACAGCGCAAGACCAACTCTCAGTGATTCAACGCTAGGGCAAGCACAAGTAGAGGAAGTTGCCACGCAACACGTTAGTCCGCAACAACGGCGGCGGCTCTTAGTTCCATCATAGATGGGCATCCAGTCACGCTACAAGTCCGCAACCAGATCACTCGCAAACAAACGGCCTTTGTATTGGCCAACTAATTGGACGCCTGGCCGGGATCCGAATCCAGAGGCAGAACATAACCTTTTTTTTGTACCATAACCATTGCGTAGCACCATTTGGATACCTGCGCAACCAAAAGTCAAAGAAAGCATGCCCTCGGGCGCATCACATCACCTTACACACTTGACGCCAGTTAACGAAATCTACAACATTCTGTACAGAGGCTTTGTTTTGGAAGCAGCGTCTCTGTCAGGATGTTGCTGGGCGTAGGTTCGGCCACCGACGGCAACGCCCAGCGAAACCTGCATGATGAGACATCACCTACTCGCGCGGCCACCAAACAACCTCCTTTCCGCCGATTGCGTTCACGGCGGGCCGCCAACTTGAAGCTTACTGCAAGCGCCTGCCGCTTCTGGTTGACACAATTGCCACAGGCTTTTTCTGCGTGCCGCGCAGCACGCCGCATCGCGATGTGCTCAGCTGCACATCCTTCAGAAGACAACGGCTCAGTGGGTTTGCGATCTTCTTCGTTTTTGCGACTTGCCACTGCACCAGCAACACACACAAACTACAATGTGTGGCAGCTGTGCCGTGTAGAATGGTTAGTTCAATGCTGACGAACCGTCTGCGCCCACCTCGTCCTCGCAAATCGTTCAATTGGGCAAGGCCCCTTGCCGCTCAACCCGCTTCCGAAATAATGCTAACAACCAGCGCAGACATGACACTTAAGCTTCTGCCCCCCCCCATTGCGGAAACAGCTTGAGCTCACACTGTCAAGGCAAAGAATTGCAGAACTGGGCGGCTCAAGGCGATTTACTTCCTTGCTGTCGCTGTACTCAGTATTCCCTTGCTGTTTGGGAATACCAATGGGAATACCAAATGATACATGTGAATAAACGCACAACCTTCGAAACAGGCTCCGAATAGCTTCTCCAAATTTCAGAAGTAGTTTGTGCATCTTTCAACGTAGTTAACTCATTTGTTTATGATCGGTTTCAGATAGCTTCCAGACGTCGGTTTATAACTAGTTTCGGAAAGCTTACTAAACATTTATCAATAGTTTCAAATACCAACATTAAGAAAACAACAATGTTTCAAGTATTGCCCAGGAATTGTAAGAATAGTCTCGAATAGTTTCCTGCAATTTACAAATAGTTTCAAATAGTTTCCTAAATTTAAAGAAATAGTTTCAACTAGTTTCCGTTTGTTGAGGTAAGTTCTATTTGTTTTTGGACCCAAAGGTCCAGAAGCGCCCAGTGCCTAAAACATGGTTATAGACAGTGTCCATTTGTCTGCCTTCTTGCTCAAAGAAGGCCCTTACTTTTGCACATACACCAATGGTTGCCTGCTTCTTTTCTACAAATAGTCTCAAAACAGTTTCTTGCTGTGTTTCTATAAATGGTCTCAAACAGTTTCTAGGCTTTTTTTTAAAAAAGATAAATAGTCTCAAACAGTCTGGGATTCTTATAAATAGTCTCAAATAGTTTCTGGGATTTTTTATAAATAGTTTCAAATAGTTTCTCCTAAAAAACAGAACTCTGAAATAAACACGCCCACGTTGGTCCTAATGCATGCAGAATAACAAAACCTAACTCCAATCATGAATCCAGCTCAATCAATCTTTTGGCCAAAACCTGTGGTCAAATCCGTCAGTTGTCCAATGCCAACCTCTTGACCTGCTGGTTGCCGCACGTCCAAAACGGCCATGACCTTCAATGAAGTCAGGTCCTTCGGTAAAGTTAGCTTTGTCACGTGGGCTCTGAGACATCGGAGATGCCGACGACCACTAGGAAACTCGCGTCTGGGGGGGGGGGACCTGACCGCCGTTGCAGTTCGTTCCCGTATGAGTGTGTCTCAACGTGGTGAACCCCTTGCTCGTTCGTATTTACAGCGAAACCAGAAGGAAACCAAACACGTTTTCTATTTGGAGAAACACCCAAATGAATATGTCCTGTACCCCCTGTTGGAGTGCGGCTGCGGCTGAAGGGAAAGCAAAGTGAAACGCTGTTTTGGTGGACTTGAAAAACGTCGTCGTCCATCCTCCTTCTCCTCCTCCGCTTCCTCCTATGCCTTCCTTCCTGCTCCTGCCTCCTTTCTCCTTCTTCTCCTTCTATTCTCGCTCAACTTAGACAAACTTACTCTCACTCACTGAACTTACACTCACTGACTTTCGAACCCCCTCACCCTCACTCACTCAGCTTACACATACTTACTCTTCTTCAATCAACTTGCACTCACTAACTTATACATACTTACTTTGCTCACTCAACTTACTCACTGACTTTCAACCACTCTAAGTCTCACTCACTCCGCTTACTCGTACTTACTCTCACTGACTCAAACTTCACTCACTGACATTCAACCACTCTCACTCTCACTCGCTCCACTTAGACACACTTTCTCTCGCTTACTCAACTTACACTCACCTACTTACACACACTCACTCTCACTCACTCACTGAACTATACTCACTAGCTTATGAAACCACAAACAAACATTTCTAACACTCACTAACATTACATATTCATTTGGGGTGACATCAAGCAAAGGTCCCCCCCCAAACTTCATGTGGGTTGTGAGCATGCCTTTTTTGAGGGTACCACTGTTGGAGTGGTTTCAAAGGGAAACCAACAGTACTCCAACCCATCCATTTTGGGTGTTTTGGGGTTCCCTATTTTAACACAGTCGTCGACATGTGTCTGTGTGTATGCGTGTGTTTGTGTTTGTGTTTGTGTTTTTGTTTGTGTTTATGTTTGTGTTTGTGTTTGTGCTTGTGCTTGTGCTTGTGTTTGTGTTCGTGTTGGTGTTTGTGTTTGTGTTTGCGTTTGTGATTGTGTTTGTGTTTGTGCTTGCGTTTGTGTGTGTGTGTGTTTCTGTGCGCGTCTGTGTGTCAGAAGCGGGATTTGGCCCGCCAAACATCAATGTGTCCGGCAAAAATCGCACACAGAGACACACTTGTGTGAGCCAAAGGCAAACTGCTTGTGTCGCCTGGACAAACTTAGAGCTCGTCCTTCCCCAAATAGACCATAGACTGGCAATTCTAAGACCGCAACCTGGCTGCCCGGCTGCAAAGGTTGTATGTAGGGTTTTCTATCAATGGTTACTCCCTATCAAAACAGGTGGTAACCCGTCGAACCTGAACATGGCATGGCCCTTTCGTCTGGGTGCGTTGTGGATGCGTCTGGCCTTGATGGGGTAGGCGCGCTCCACTAGGCGGCTCAGCCCACGGTCCATGTGGTAGTCGTAGTTCTCCGCCTCGGAGGTTCTCCCGTCGAGTCGACTTTTCAGCTCCGATGGGGCGTGGCTTTTTTTTTTTTTTTTCGGGGTGCCGTGGTTGGGGTGGTTTCAAAAGGAAGCCCAAAGGAATCCACAATTTTTTGAGGGGACCCTATTTCAAGACACACCCAAATTGGTGATGTTTTCTGTGGTGGCTTGTAGGGACGGTTTCCCATTTGCCCTCTTTTTCAGAATCAGAGAATCGCAATCACCGACTAGGGATTACCTGAGATTTGGACCCAAAAATAAAACTTCGGTGTTTCCGGCTCCCTAATCAACGAAAGAGAATCCTCAAGAAACATAGACCCACGCAGTTGCAACCAGTGACCCGGTTCGGAAGGGAATCCCAGTGTGAATGATGACCAGTGAACTTGTTAGAAGCAGAATTGGAGCCTTTCCTGGTCGGAGTTGGTTCCAGTCTTAGCAAACGAACATGGATTCAGAGCATGCCACTGAGAAACAATCTTGACCCTGCCAAACATGGCTTCGTGCATGGAAGACTAGTGGCTTCGTGCTCCGGATCTGAGGAGCCTGGCAAAAATGGCTTGAAACAAGAACTTCCACTTGGGGGCAAGCTGTAGGAAACGGAGGATGGCTTCGAGCAGCTCCTTTTGACTCCGAAACTGACACATCACATGAGCAGCTTTGGCAAAACCTGTTGACTGTTGCTTCTACGACCATGGCTGTATGGGCTTATGTGGGCCTTGCTATCATCCCAAGTAAACACTGAAACCGCCTACCCAAAATGGCCCTTTCGGGGTTTTGGTTGCTGCTCATCTGTTCCTGGGTGCGCGGCTGTCTCCAAAGACGGAAACCGCAGGCCTGGTCGGAAGGTGTTGATAAGGCGAGTTGGTTCTCTGGGGATTCTCAAATGGGTACTCAGAACCTGGTACTAAAGTGGTCTTATTACTTGGATGTTCGGCCAAGGTTCACCCCACTTAGGAAGAATTATATGCGGGTTATAACCTAGGTTGCCAACACCTTGCGAAAAACTTGGCCGGACACCCACGTACTTCTTTCACCTTATAGGCCTGATTCTGGCAAGTATTAGAACCCCCGAGTGGTCCATCTCACGGGTTGCAACCGCGCAAACAGGGACTTCCTTTCCTGCATCGGACCAACAAATCTGTCGGAGCCAAGGCCTGAGGGAAGTCCTTCGAAACGCAGTTTCTTCGACTGCGGACCTATGAGGGGCTGTGCAAAGAGCCCTGCTTGGACCTTGGTGCTGCCTTGGGCCCACATGGGCGTGATATCGGGGGACCTCAAGAATGCATTGTGGTTGTGCCTTTGGTTTCCCGGGAAGCCAAACCTTTTCCATGGTCCAAAACCAGAGCACACCCACGGTATTTTCTTGCGGGCACACCTCTAAAGGGTAGCCTAAAGGAGACCGACGCTCCTTTGGCTATGAATTTCAATTCGGGACCCTTTGGTGGACATCATTTAGGTGGGATTTATGTCCACAACCACTTTCGAGGGGGTTTCCCACAAAACTCATAGCCATTTAGGGGGGTTCCCATCACATGCCGTTCTTTTCGTTTGGCTTCCCTTAAAGATTTCGGTGTCCCGTCCGGGTTGATAGCCAAATCGTTGGGCCCAGCGATATTAGCTCACTTCCGCCCAGCAAAAGCCCTGGCACTTCTCGTTTACCACCAAAACTCCCCAATTGTCCCACTCACCAAAGTAGCCACTAACTACGCGCAATTCTCCCAAGACTCAGTTTGGATGAGACTTGGCCACAAAAAACAAAAAAACACCTGACACTTCTTGTGTGCCATGGTCCAAGCCGTGACTAAAGCCCAGGAACTTGGGAGCGAGTCAAACAGAAGGCACCGACTCGCACCGATTTTTCCACAGAGGAACAGATTTGGATGGCCGGAAAGCTTTACCCAGCAGCCCTCCCCAAACAAAACCAAAACTGGCTTCATTCTTTTACCATGATCAAAGTCACCCCCGTTCAGTGGTGGGTTAAAGGGAAATAACCCCAGTTTCTGACTGCGATAACCCCGGGGAAATCGTCAAAATGATGACCCCACCAAAAAAAGAAACCGGCGCCTGTCTGAGAGTCTGACGTGCGGCCAAAACTGATGAACTTGCGTTGTGCTCTCCCTCTAAAAAACACACTGGGGCATGTTCCATTGGGTGATTTCCCAATGGCGAGGGTGGATGTCGGGTCCCTCTTGGCAACGAGCTGTCACCTGGATCCACATGAACCCCAAACAAAAATACGTGTTCCCCCCAAAAGGACAAGGGAAGATCGGATGGGTCCTCTGCTGGTTCTACAGAGTTTGGGCCTTGTGTCGCTTTGGAGCGGGGCTAGTCTCCTGAGTGCACATGAAGCCAACAATACCGAAGCACCCCGTTTCTTTTCGGCTTGTTGATTTGCAGTGTGAAAGCAGCCAGCATTCCGTCCATGCGGCTAAAGCGGATGGCAAAGCCAAAATGGGAGTGCCATCTTCGTTGAAAAGCCATTGGAGCCACAGCCGGTGAACCCAAGTCCTGATTTGAGTGTACAAAGCCCGAACTGACCCTTGGCTCTAAGTTGTAACCTCAGTTGCCCAAAGGACCCAGAAAGGAAAGGTTAACCTTTTGGGGCCATGGCCATGACCAAAAGTGGTTCAAGGGAAAACCAAAAGGTCAAAAGGTCGGCTTTGGGCAACCGAGTACAGGATTACAAAGGCCTTCCTCAAACCACAAGACCAAGTAACTCAGCAGCTGAAATTGCCGACATGGCGGGTTTGGGCTCTGCTCGTGTGAAGAGAAATCTCCTTTTGGGGCGGCTGGTTTGAGATGCAACATTTCCCTTCCTCACTTTGAATTCTCGTGGCAAGTGATTCCGCAAGTGGTTCTAGACTGCTATTGGCTTGGATCTTTAGACTTCAATATTTTGGGAAATGATGGTTTGGTTTTCCATTGAACCCACAAAAAGTTAAACTTTTTTCAGCGGGTCAACAGCAACCAAGGTAAAAACAACACATAGATTGTTCCATGCCAAGGGCCTTGCTTGCGCGAGATCAAGATTTCCCGCCTGAATGATCTGAATAGGGCGCCTTTGCCTTCGCCTGGGCTTCAAGCGAGGCGGCGGCTGATCTATCCGGTGACATGGGACGTGGACTCCTAGAGTTCCCGTTTTGGCGTTGCGACCCTCCGAAAAGTGGTGCACCCCGTTTTCTTCACGCGCAAGCGACAACCTTTTTGGTTGAAAACCAGCACGTCCCCAAACCAAGGCGAACGATTCAACCAAATGGCAGCCAAGACTGGGCAAGCTAAGCTCCGGTTCTAAGGGTGGGAGGTGAAGCGAAAGGGAGCTCTTGGCACAAACATGCAAGCCGCTTGCTAGATCATGAATGAAAAGCAGCAATCGGCATTTGGCGATGTGCGGAAGATTCTCTCACGAGCCAGTAGGTGTCAATCCGATGATGATGGATTGGCACCCAATTCGACGTCACGGGCCAGAAAGTTGTGAGCAAAAGCAGCGTTGTGCCTTTGGCCTGAACAATGAGAAAGGGGGTGGTGGGGACGTCCAAACCAACTAAAGTCACGATCATAAGAGGCTAATGTAACCATTTATGGCCTCTGGCATTGTCCGGATCAGCCAACACCTCAAGGGCCCGACTTGAAATGAAGTGACGGGGCATTGCAAAAGGGTAGCGTAGGGGTCAACCTCATGGAGACCTTCCAGGTGTGGATCACCCATCTTAGCACATGAAGCGTAGGACATCTTGGGCCGTGGCAATAACTAGACTGCCAAACCAAGCAAGACTCAGGGAGTCTCAACCAACACACAAACACCACTCAGCCAATGCCAACCCCAATCCCAATAGGCCAATAGGGTTAAAAGCGACTCTTAAAGGCCTTTGGGCCCTCGCCAACCATGGGAACAAAGCAGTGGCTGGAACAAATATCAAGCCATACCAGTTCGTTCGGTACAGATTCAAAGAAAAGACGCTTTTGGGCGCAAGTCCCAACATTACCGAGGGCGAGCAAGTCCCAACCATTGGCAGATTGACAGGGCTTCTATTGGGCTTCTTAACGGTCGTAGGGAGCGGATCCCCACGGTTGGCGGCTCCGTGCCTTCGCTGATTCCAAGTGAACTTCTGCTGACCTGGACCCTGAAACTGCCCACAAAGATGAGATATTGCAACCCAAACTTTTGGTTTTCTTGTTTTCTGGGTAGCTTCAGGGTCCAGGTACTTGCGTGGCCAAGAGAACCACACACGTACATGGGGGCGACACTGAGGGCAGGCCTCAATGCTGTTTGCACCAAAGCCCCAAACAGCCGGGAAGACAGGGGTGTGTCAAGTTCAGGGGACCGCCTCCCCCCCCACAAAAAAAGAAGAAGTTTGTGTTAAAACCACCAAAACAGGATAGCCTCAAAAAGACGCACCCATGTCGCACTCAGAACGTGGGTCCTCAGTACAAAGAAGTGATGGCAAAGGATCAATCGACGTGGTGGGTTTCAGAGGCCTACAGCCGGATGTTCGACGCTCAAAGGTCCCTGAGACGTCTCTGGCCCAGAAAGAGACATTTGTTTCCACACCGAAATCTGCCAAGCGCGTGCGCGCGTGCAAGCTGCACCCGGCCTCGCCCGGTTGCGACCGGCCCTGGCCCAAATCGGGGCTACGAGCCAGTGCTTCCAGTTGCCAGAAAGCCAGCCTTTCGAGGAATCCCAGCCTAATGCTGAGAACCACCTACATGGCTGGACTTAATTCCTTCTGTCGATTCGATATGCTGTGCAAAGCTCCATTCATGGAAACCAGCCGCTGGAAACTCTTTCGACTGGATTTGCAACTTTTCCAACAAACGTTCTGTGGGCCCTGGCAAAGGAGCCCAGGCCTAAGCCTACGAGCGGCCCCGCGCTTTGAAAGGTTCCATGTCGGGAGGGCAGCTCACAAATAAGAGCGCGGCTCCCTGAATCGAAGGAACCCTGGCGAACCTCATTTGAGTGTAGCATTCCTAGAAACGCGTGCCCCCCTGCATCGCCTCCCTAATTCCAGGCGAGCCACGGTAACCCTTCGCCAGGTTCAATTGTGCTTTCATCTACCTGTTGCAATGCCCTCTTTCATCCAGCTTTGCCGCGGGCTCAGCCAAAACTTCCAGCTGAGAACTTCTAGGTCCTCCAGATTTGAGAGGTTAGAATAAGTTGGTACCCTTTGTTTCTGTGGTCTATTTTCGTAGGGGAACCCTTCCTCTCCCAACCAAAAAAGAGAAACGGCGAGAACGGGGGGACCGAATCGACTTGGACGCCCCCAGCTTGCGACAAGCAAAAGCTGATGCCCATGGCCTGGTCGATACGGAAGCGGTAGGCAACTCCTAGGGCTCACTTCGGACGCTTCGCGTTTTGTTCGGCCAAGCTGGAGTTGGAAAGTGCAAAAACGTGGCCACTTGAGGTTTTTTTGACCCCTGAAAACAAGTTGTTCACCCCATGGGGCACTTAGGGGGACTTATAAGTGTGTTGCAACTTGCAACCTAGGCTACCAACAACTTGCGATCTTGGTCGAACACAAAAGCAGTGCTTCCACGACCAATTACCTCCCGTAACCAAACACATCAGCATTCAAAAGCTATATACAGGTAAAAATGCCTGGATACCTACCTTGTAGTAGCTTGCCGAAAGCACCGGATTTATGGCATCAACATTCTGGCCACGTTGCAGAGGTTTCCAGGGGGCCATTCTTGTCAACTTGCGCGTCTTGATAAGAGAATGCGGCGGCAGAAATCAGGTCATTCCGATGAGTACATCTGTTGGTTGCAACGGAAATCCCATTCAATGAAAGGGGGAGCATCGTGCTGGGCATCTCCAGGAAGCTCACATGGGGACGAATAAAAACGACAAAACCTGGAACAAAAATGCCGCCCCTGTGTCCCAGCACGGAATTTCCAGAAAAGCACATCGTGCCGTTGTTCAGTGCCCAAGTAGCTGAAGATGGTTTGATAGGCAAAAGGGACAAAGTTAACTCCTTCCAAAAAACCGCGGCGCCGCCTTGCGTCGCCTTTTTGGATGGGGATACCATCCAAAGACAAATCTTCCACCCTCAAACTAAACTAAACAAACATAATTCACCCAATTCTGAAGACCTGAGCCGTGGCGAAAGCCTTTGCTCGAGAGAACTGGGATCCCAGTTTTTTTCGTCCCAGATGGGCGGAATTTCCACAAACCGCAGGTGGCTTGTCCAGTGCGCTTTGCCGGTTAGACTTCGTTCCGATTTTTTTTGGCAACTCCCCCCCCCCCCCCAATTCCGCCCGCCCGAGTTGCGCCAAAGAGCTCTCCCAATCCGGAGTTTCTTTACCTTGCGCGGGCCAAGGTCGCAACGAGAAATGCCGCGGATGTCTGGTTGCAGGTCCATAAAAGACACACCCACATGTGTTTCTTTGAGATCCTTTTTGGGGCGAAGGGAAACCAAGAGGAAGCCGTTGCGCCATTTGGGGGGGCGGAATCCCCATGTCAAAACCTCGGATCTCGGAAGTCGGGCTTGACAGGAGCAAGGGGCATCGCCCCAGAATTTTGGGGCAATGACCATTTTTTATGGGTAGTTTGAGGGTCCACCCCTCGACCTTTTGCATGAACTACTCATTGAGCAACTGGTTGAGATAAAAATGAATTCCAGGTTTCGACAGGGATGCTTCCAGCAGTTGACTCGGGAATGCAGTGGATTGGTGCCTGATCCCCAACGTGCCGCAAATGCCCATGACCCTCCGACCACAGGTACTAGTCCCCAACTCAAAGTGTGCAATTCTTCAACTCTCAATCATTCAAGCCCCATGTGGGTGTCAATTGTTGTTGAGGCTCGGTACCACTTTGCTGGTACTAGTAGTTTTATCCAGGACACCAAGAGGTGTACCATAAAATTTGGGGGTGCAACCTCCAACAATGACCCGCCCGCAGAGTTCACCCCAATCCAGAGGCTCTACCCGAGTCCCGTTCCGTGTCCCACCTCCTCTGGATGGGGTAGTTGGAGACCGCCTCTCCTGGCAAATGGGACGGGGTCCGGCGCTAAATTTTCACCCCCCCCCCCCCAAAACCAAAACCACAGAGAGACCAACCTGAGTGGGAGAACAAAACACGGTCTCCCACACAACACACAACACACAGAGGGACAGAGACGCAAACCAAACAGACAGCCAGACAGACGCACAGAGACACATAAACACGGAGACACAGCGACACAGACACAGAGACACAGAGACACAGAGACAACCGCAAACACAGACACAAACACGGCCACAGGCACAGACACCCACCCACACACATTGCCCTTAGTTCACAGGATATGTATGGGAAGGGTCCTTTCTAAGTCCTTATGCTCTTCTTCCATTGCTAGCGATTCATACTTCAACTGCATGTTGAGTTCATATCAACTCCGAAGGCTCAAATCCCGGACGCATGAAAACAACACTCTGCCCAAAGGACCTGAAAACTAACACATGGGTACACCCTTCGCGACCCCCTTGCTAGTGGATCAGAAAGGGAAGTTCAAAGCAGTTTGAAAGATCAGCTTTGGACGGAGGAAAAGCATGACTCACCTGCTGCCTGCCGATGCAAGCCCACTCAACACGACTTTCGGAGGTGTTTTGCGGCACGTGGCGAAGAAAAATGCTTCGGAATCTGGTGGACATGTCCACTCCCTTCAGCCCCAAGATCTCAGTACTCGGGCCTTTCGGAGTCCGAGGACCTCCTGGGCACTAGTCACTAGTCTTCTTTGAGGCGTCCTTATGGACACTCGTAGCTTACATGAACTTTTGGGGAAGTTCCAGGCTGCAACACAAACACACATGACGCGTGAAAGAAACACTTGTTTTCTCATGCGGAAAAGGAAGGTCGTTGGCGCCCAAGCCTTCGACATGACAACCAAAATAGCCGCTAAGGCCATTCGTTTGGGCCCTTCTCATGTTTAGAACCCTGCACACATAGGATATTCCGTTCGGGACGAGGGCAAGTCGAAAACCGTGGTGCAAAAAATAAAACGTGCGATTTTTTTGAGCCAAAGTCAAAACCTGCTGTTGGGGTAAATGGAAAAAACTTCACGGCTATCGCCTTTGGAAGGGGCCCAAGGCTGGCCATGGGCTTCAAGGAATAGAGCCACCGGGACATCGCGCCCCATAAGGGGCAAACCCATTTTTGTTTCAGGGGAAACCGTGGCAGTGGCAACATAGGGTAGTGTATAAGATAATGCGCTGGCATGTGTGCTGAAGACAAATGAGAAAAACCGCAAAAAGTGTACTACCACAGTGTCCTGCCCTCTTTTGTTTGGTTTGTTTGAGGGTCCAGACACCTTGAAAGCATCCTTGGGCTCTATGGTTAAGTGGAAGCACAACCACTGTTCACAGAAGCTCCTTTGGGCGTCCCTTTTTGAGGGGACAGACCCTTTCTGCCCAACCCCCGATCGGCACCTTAAGACCACGCATCTCGTGTTCCACCTCCTGCTGAATGCTCTTGGGCGCCTACATGGGATCGATTCCTTACGGGCAAAGCACGACAAGCTGTTTCAATTCCAGGAGTCCATCGATCATCGGCGGATTCTTTGTAGAACTCCAATTGACGGAGTCAGAAATTTAAGGCGCATTCTTTGTAGAAGTCAAATTATTGATTCAGACATTGTTACATAAGTATAACTTGGGTGTCGACCCCGGCAAAAGGTTTGCAACCCAAGTGGAAGGCAAAGCGACATCAGCGAAGAACTGCGAGCTGTGGCGTCCGAATCAACGGAAGCGATCCATGCCAAGGGGTGCCTTGGTACCCTTTGGGTGGTTTGAAATGAAAAATAATGAAAAGCAGAAGAAAAAGCAAAGCCATTTTGGGGTGCCCCTCCCCAAAAAGCACCCCCATATTCTGCTCTCGTTCAAATGGACATGATCTGAAAAAAGACCTAAGTTGGTGGGGCCCGCTATCCTCAACCGCTCTTGGGGCTTGGCATGCATCCAATGGAAGCACCGCATGACTCGCTCTGTAGCCACCAATGAGAAGTTGTCAAGTTGCGAAGTGGTGTGTTCTTTATGCTGCCAACTGAAGTTGAACGAAAACAAGCGAGGTGCTCCAAAACTCACCTGGCATCCCATTTTGGTGACTTCAAAAATAGGTCCATGCTGTGAGATACCTTTAAACGGCTCCTCAACGTGTCTAAGTGTCTGCCAAAGACAGCGAAAGACGTATTTCTATTTTTCAGGGTACCCAACATTTGGTGTTTTAACGGAAAGCCCAAAAACAACCGAGTTGCCATTTTGAGCAGTACCAAAAAAAAAGCACGAGCCACCCAGCTGGTTTTCTGCGCAAGATTTGCCATCCGAGTTGCAAATCTGGGAGATTTCCAGCCGCCAGCTCTGCCAAGAAGCCAATGCCATCATTATTTTAGGATTTGCAACCCTTGGTTTCCCTTCAAAACACAAACAATCGAGGAACCAAAAACGAGCCACCCATGTGTGCATCTCGAGCCAAGCAACGCACCGCCACAGCCGAACAAAAAGCTGAAACTTTTCCTTTCCAAAGCTGAGAAGCAGCATGGGGTTCATCTCATCAGTGATATAAGCAGGTCTCACCATCTCACAATCCCTGCATTGACACAATGTCAGTCATAGAATTGCCCAACTGTCCACGTTGCCATCCCTGACAGAAAGACGATGTTCCTCTAAAAGGGACCCCGTGGTGCGGTTCCATGTTTGTTAAAAAAAAGGGAGGGTCGAGTGCAAGCAGAAAAGCCGCTTCGAGGCGCGACTCGAAGCTACCGTGCCTTGGCGGGTCCGGGCCTGCAGCTTCACGGTACCACAAATACAACAGGGATCCTTACATTATACACCTGAACATTGCAACTTGTACATGGTGGTTTCCTTTATTTTGGCGGAAAAAGCAACATGTTTCAAATGGTTGCAAAATGTATCTTTTAAGGAGCCCTATATAAGCTTGCACAGTCTACACCCCTCAGAGTGTGATTTCTGCAAAACAAATCCCTAAAACCCGCACTCGGTCTGTGCTCAAAACTGGGGCATCCGGAATTCGCAATCCGTCAGAATTCATCCATCAGACACAGGAATCTGGCAGGATGTGTTGAACCCGACCAAATCTCCGTCCGCGTTTGGGAGCTTCTTGAGGGCGGTTCATTGTTTCAGACCCACATTTCAACACTCCACATGGAATCAATGAGAGAGGATTGTGGATCCCCTGACTATACACATGCGATGCAGCAGTCTCGTGTTTGGCCAAAGCATTAATGTTAACCCGGAGTAATAAAGGTGTCCCCTTTTAGTAAGGATTCCTCACTTTTGAAGGGAACACCCCCCCCCCCCCCCAATAATGGGACAGGTTTATTAATCCTGGGTTGACATTAACTTGTCACCGGCCAATCGGTTGGCCCAACAGGAAACCCTTCGCTAAATGCTCGAGGGCCAGTGCCCAACAAACAAACACTTAATGAGCGTTTTGGGGTGAGCGACTTGTCAGCCTGCCAAGCAAAAAACAAAACATCGCTGTAGCAAGCCGATGGGATTCCGGACCCTCAAAATGCTCATAAACATGGGTGATTGCCCGAACTTTATAATAACCCGTTTTTTAATGGATAGTTTCTGGGTCCACGTTGTTGTTTTCCTCTTAAGGGCCACAGCATGCGCGCGTGCGCGCGTGCCGCATGCGCAGCTCGTTCGACTGGCGCGTGCCACTGATCATGTGCTGTAAGGCGCAGGTTCCTGACTCACGAATCAGCAATTTCCGAACACAACCTCGAAACCTGTAGCACCTCTACCCTTGGGCTTCCCGCGGAGGCCCTGCGCCGCCGCCCCCCGAAGCACCCCCGGACCTCGGTGCGGGCAGCTGGGAGGGACCGGGTGCGCGTCGGGGTGCGCGTCGGGGTGCGCGTCGGGGTGCGCGTCGGGGTGCGCACGGCTGGACTGACTTCTTGGGATGCAGACGGCGCGTGCTGCAGTTTTTGTATGGCAGATGTGAATGGGTCCAACTGGTGAGGACAATCATGCTGCCGACATGTTACCGACATTAGGATGGTTTATAAGACAACTTTGATTGGCAGCATCTGAAATGTGTTTCCCATTAGCATTTCGCTTGGAGTTGTCAGGAGGAAGCGTGGCCTAGTGTATATACTGTGCAATGCAACACTCAACAGTAGCTTCCCTTCAGTCCAGCTATACGACATAAGTCTGAATGCCTTCCAAGCGCGGTTTGGACCTCATCCCCACCTCCGCCGTGTCTGAATCCCTGGAATGCTTGGCTGGGCGCGGCCATTTCATCAATCTGTCTTGTCCCTTGTGACCAAGCACGTGGCTGTCTTGTTTCCGGAGCTCAATTTTGGAACACTGCCTCGAAACCCGTAGCCTCTGGCAATACTTATTCCTGAATGCACATGTAAATCATTTGCATATCGAGCTCCTTTCTTTGGAGGTCCCCCGAGCCCCAAGCCCCACTGCACCGCCTCTCGCCACCTCTGCCCCTGGGCTTCCCGCGGAGGCACTGCGCCGCCGCCCCGCGAAGCGCCTCCGGACCTCGGTGCAGGCAGCTGGGAGGGACGGGGTGCGGGTCGGGGTGGGACGGCTTGGACTGACCTCTTGGGATGCGGACGGCTCGAGCTGCAGCTTTTGTGTGGCAGATGTGAATGGGAAAAAACCGGTCCAACATACAACATGTGTTGGATAAGTCCAGAAGGACTTAGCGATATAGTGAGGACAATCATGCTGCCGACATGTTACCGACATTAGGATGGTTTATAAGACAACTTTGATTGGCAGCATCTGAATTGTGCTTCCCATAAGCACAAAACCATTTCCCTTGGAGTGGTCAGGAGGAAGCGTGGCCTAGTGTATATACTGTGCAATGCAACACTCAACAGTAGCTTCCCTTCAGTCCAGCTATACGACATAAGTCTGAATGCCTTCCAAGCGCGGTTTGGACCTCATCCCCACCTCCGCCGTGTCCGAATCCCTGGAATGCTTGGCTGGGCGCGGCCATTTCGGCAATCTGTCTTGTCCCTTGTGACCAAGCACGTGGCTGTCTTGTTTCCGGAGCTCAATTTTGGAACACTGCCTCGAAACCCGTAGCCTCTGGCAATACTTATTCCTGAATGCACATGTAAATCATTTGCATATCGAGCTCCTTTCTTTGGAGGTCCCCCGAGCCCCAAGCCCCACTGCACCGCCTCTCGCCACCTCTGCCCCTGGGCTTCCCGCGGAGGCACTGCGCCGCCGCCCCCCGAAGCACCTCCGGACCTCGGTGCGGGCAGCTGAAGGGCCGGGTGCTGACGGCTTGGACTGACCTCTTGGGATGCAGACGGCGCATGCTGCAGTTTCTGTGTGGCAGACGTGAACGGGAAAAAAACCGGTCCAACATACAACATGTGTTGGATAAGTCCAGAAGGATTTAGCGATATAATTAGTGAGGACAATCATGCTGCCGACATGTTTCCGACATTAGGATGGTTTATAAGACAACTTTGATTGGCAGCATCTGAAATGTGTTTCCCATTAGCACAAAACCTATTTCCCTTGGAGTGGTCAGGAGGAAGCGTGGCCTAGTGTATATACTGTGCAATGCAACACTCAACAGTAGCTTCCCTTCAGTCCAGCTATACGACATAAGTCTGAATGCCTTCCAAGCGCGGTTTGGACCTCATCCCCACCTCCGGCGTGTCCGAATCCCTGGAATGCTTGGCTGGGCGCGGCCATTTCGGCAATCTGTCTTGTCGCTTGTGACCAAGCACGTGGCTGTCTTGTTTCCGGAGCTCAATTTTGAAACACTGCCTCGAAACCCGTAGCCTCTGGCAATACTTATTCCTGAATGCACATGTAAATCATTTGCATATCGAGCTCCTTTCTTTGGAGGTCCCCCGAGCCCCAAGCCCCACTGCACCGCCTCTCGCCACCTCTGCCCCTGGGCATCCCGCGGAGGCACTGCGCCGCCGCCCCCCGAAGCACCTCCGGACCTCGGTGCGGGCAGCTGAGGGGCCGGGTGCTGACGGCTTGGACTGACCTCTTGGGATGCAGACGGCGCGTGCTGCAGTTTTTGTGTGGCAGATGTGAATGGGCAAAACGGTCCAACATACGAGATGTGTCCGATAAGTCCAGCAGGACTTAGTGAGATAGTGAGGACATTCATGATACTGTCATTGGGACGTTTTGTAAGAAAACTTGCAGAACGCCATCTGAATTTTGTCTCCCATACTCACACTTCCATTTCCCTTGGAGTGGTCAGGAGGAAGCGTGGCCTAGTGAATAACTGCACAATGTAACACCCAACAATAGCTTCGCTTCAGTCCAGCTATACGGCATAACTCTGAATGTATTTCCAAGCGCGGTTTGCACCTCCTCCCCACCTCCGCCGTGTTCGAATCCCTGCAATGCTTGGCTGGGCGCGGCCATTTCACCAATCTGTCTTGTTCCTTCTAACCGGGCATATGGCTATCCAGTTTTTGGAGCTCAACTTCGACACCGCCTCGAAAACCCGTAGCCTCTGGCGCAATTATTCCTGAATGCACATGTAAATCATTTGTATATCGAGCTCCTTTCTTTGGAGGTCCCCCAAGCCCCAAGCCCCACTGCACCGCCTCTCGCCACCTCTGCCCCTGGGCTTCCCGCGGAGGCACTGCGCCGCCGCGTCCCGAAGCACCTCCGGACCTCGGTGCGGGCAGCTGAGGGGCCGGGTGTGGGTCGGGGTGCGGACGGCTTGGACCGACCTCTTGGGATGTGGGCGGCGCGTGCTGCAGTGTTTGTGTGGCAGATGTGAATAGGGGAAAAAACCGGTCCAACATGTTGGATAAGTCCAGAAGGACTTAGTGACATAGTGAGGATAATGATGCTACCGTCATGTTACCGACATCGATCCAAACACAAATTTGGTGGTTGCCTGTTATTTCCACATACAAATGGCCGTGATGAAAAATCCAGCTGACAAACACAAACAAATTACTCGCTAAAGCGTCCCAGGGCAAACGTGGACAGCCTAGGGAATCTGGTCAACCTGGTCTCAGAAAAGCGGCCCGTTGAGCAAAGATGGAAACCCAAAAAGAAACAAAACAAACAAGAAACAAATGGGTGCGTCTTTTGTTAGGGGACCTCCCGCACAAAGACAGGTGTCCTTTTGCCCCTTTAAAACCACAAAACGGGGTACCCTCAAAAAAGACACATAAACATGCTACCGACATGCTACCGACATTAGGATGGTTTATCAGACAACTTGAAGGACACCATCTGAATTGTGTTTCCCATAAGCACACTTCCATTTCCCTTGGAGTGGCTAGTGCATAAACTGCACAATGCAACACCCAACAGTAGCTTCGCTTCAGTGCAGCTATGCGGCATAACTCTGAATGCCTTCCAAGAACGGTTTGGACCTCATCCCTATCTCCGCTGTGTCCGAATCCCTGGAATGCTTGGCTGGGCGCGGCACTTTCGTCAATCTGTCTTGTTCTCTTGAAACCAGGCATGTGGCTATCCTGTTTTTGGAGCTCGCGAATCACAACAAACATTAGATATACTATAGATGTAATTGTTGTAAAATAGAATGAAGGTGGGAGACGTGTCATAAAGTATGTGTTGAAGATAGAAGTAACAAGATAATGAATTCAGCTTCTTGGTTTGGCACAGCTTTTAACATAGCATATTGGCGTAAGAAATATTATTCAGGTACTATATGGAAAGGAATGTCCAATCCACATGCTTCCAACTATGCTTACTTGATTGCTTGTGACTCTCTGCTTGAAGCCGGATAGTCAGGATAGACTGTTACAGAAAGCCAAAGCGGAGCTCAGGCAGCTTGCGACACTGAGCTCCCAAACTCACACCCCCCAACAAGTTGTTCACCCCACATTCACGGGGGACTTTCTCAGCGTGTTATAACCAAACTGTCGCCAGCAACTCTTGGCGAATCGAACACCAAAGTCACTCCCATTCGAAGACATCCTAACAAAAAGAAGCAATATTGCCCGGAGATACGCTGTCGTACAAGCAAGACTCAACACGCTGCGCGGCGGCGGCATTCTAGACTTGCAGGTTTTGCGATTCCGAGCTTACATGGCCATGGCTCGACAAGCCCGCACTTGACAAAGCCTGGCACCGGCGCAAGACCAACCTCGACAGTCGAGGTAGCTTCGTTTCGGTGCTACGCGGCTCCCAGAAGCTCTTCCCCGAAAAGGAGAGGTGCAGTGGGCAGCTGGGTGCTTTGAAACGGCGGTGGGTCAAAAATAGGTACCCAAAATGGAACCCTAAGTGACAACATGGACCACAACCTGTGGTCCCCTGGTGATTTAATTTTGACCCACACCCAAACTACCTTGTTGGACGAGATGATGGAAGTACTGATTTGTTTTGGAATCTGTTCGAGGTATGCTTTTACCAACGGCAAACGAAGAGCCTGACAAAAGGAGTGGGTCATGTCAGTCTTCCGACTCCCACGGCACGCTTGAAAGAGAACGAGCGCCATGGGTGCCGCCTCTCAACTCAGAAGAAGACCTAGGGCGCCCTCAAAACCTCCAAGAGTCTGGGCCTTCTCACGATCCAAGTCAGGTTTTGGTTTTGGGCCAAACCGGGACCTGGACCCACTCTTTGATTGGCCCCAGGTACCGAAAGGGACCAAGGGACCCTCAAACTACCCTCAAAAAGGGGACAACGCTCATGTTGGGGCAACGCCACATGTTTATTGGTGGTTTGAGGGCTCAGTTCTCCTTCAATCGGTTGGGCTAGGCAATCATGTGTTCGGCAATCGTATTGTTCGGGGTAGTTTGAGGGTCCAGGCAGAGAAAAACCGGTTTCCCCTTGGATTGATTTCCAACTGACAAACCGGGTTTAGGTCTATGGCGTCCAAACAGTGGAACCCTAGCTCAAATGCTCGTGCCATTTTTGAGGGGAAGGGAAACCCACCAGCTGGACCCTCAAACTACCCCATCAAAGTGGGCTCTTGCAACCCACAATTCTGGTTGGTGACCTCCCTTTTTGGTAGGTAGCTTGAGGCTTCCAGTCACTTCGCTAATTTCTGCCGAGCGACTCGGCAAAGCGCGCCAAGCTCCTGCCCCACAAGTCTGGCCATTACCCTGGCACCATGAAGCTTACCAAGATCTGGGTCTGTCCTTTTTTCTAGGGGTTGATTCCCCAGTCTTTTTCAGTTCTTTTCAAAAACCGATCGCCATTTCCCCAGGATTTTTAGTGGTTTTCTAGAAAGATTCGGATCCCTGGAAAGAATGGAAATGGAAGTTACCCCTCGAGTTTCGGGGGACCCCCTTTTTGCGTGGCTTTTAAAGGGCAAACCAACATGAACACCTTTTCTCGCCATGTCGGGGTCCAAATCCTCAAAAAGGACAGGCACAAATGCGGTTGGTTTTGGTTTGTGTTAGGAAGGCCAAGCAGCCATCAAGCGTTGGTACCGCAAAGCTTACCCAGATATCAGCACCGTCCAGGACTACTGCAAAATGGACGGTAGTCCTGCGGAAAAAAAAATGAAAACGGTAGTCGAAGGGTATGGGTTGGGTTAAGCCACCTTCCGCTCGGGGGCCTTTTGTACTTGGGCATTCGATTCGCCCACTTAGTAAGTTGTAACGATAGCCGAACCCGGTTGTAACCCACAGTAAGTCCCCCATGAATGTGGGCTAACCCCAAATGGCTAACTTAATAACTTGGCCGAACACCCAAGTACCATCAAGCTTACGTATACCCAGATATGGGTGTGTCATATTTTGGGGACCCCCCATTTCTGTGGTTGTTGAAGGGAAACCGAACATAGTTTTTGTTTTTTGTTTTTTTTTGGGGGGGTCCCCTAAAACGACACCCAGATGCTGCTTTCCGTGTGGAATCCGAGACCCTCTCTCAAGCACTGCTTGCGCCTGTTGAGAAACCACCAACTGACCCAAAATTCCAGCACCCCATTCAGTCCATGGCAACCGCAACCACTGTTTTTTGGGTTTCCGTACCAAGGGGATTTTCATGGCTGAGAAAGCAGAAAAAACTTGGGACCCTGTGCTGATTGAAACCATGAGCGGGGATTTGGCTCGTCGTTTTCGGACTAGGTTCACGGGATATTCCTTTTTGGTACAGGGAAACCAAAAGGAACACCGATTCCCCATTGCGGGGGGGTCACTTGTAGGGTGAAGGTAGATGCCTCAAAATCTGACATCGCCCGATGCGAAACCCTCCTGGAGGTCCTTGCTGATGCTGAGCTGCTTGGGTTTTTGCCCAGAAAAGTTGGGACGATTCGAAATGGTCGAAACCGACTTCAAACAGTTGGTGAATGAAAATGCAGGTTGGTCAACCCCTAAAACGTTGGTCGAACCCAACTAGGTCCTCCAGTAAGAGGTTATAAAAAGGGTACCAACTTTTTTCTGTAGTCTATTTTGGTAGGGGAACCCTCCCCAAAAAAGAAACGGCAAAACGGCACTACTGTCGCACACGAAGGCCTCGCCAGGCCAGCGAAGCGCCGACATGCCAGCGGAAGTCGGGACCTGAGCCGCTGCGTAGCGCTTCGTTTGGAGCGGTGGCATAGGGTCCCTTAATGACACAGGCCTCATGTGACCAGGCGAAACCAAAGATGACTTTCCCCAAGCAAGCCAACCATGGTGATTCGGGGGCTGGGAAGATCTATCAACCCCAGATCTTCAGCAAATCTTGGTTTCCATACGTTGAACCTTTGTCCTTCCGAAGCTTTGAGGGCAAAAAAGCAGGCATCACGAAGGAGGTTGGCGTCAAATAGTGGAAAAACGCGATTAAGTTAGAATGCCAGAACACATGGCGTGGTCGACATCTTAGCATCCAGAAATCATGTTATAATAACAAGCATGAGGGGTTAGACGTATCAACGCACACACACACACACACCAAGGGCAAACAAAGACAACTGCTGAGCAGGCCAACACTCAAACGGCAATTGAGAGAAAACACTGCGATGCGCGCGCGCTGAAGCACACTCAAGCATACTGCACAAATACAATAAGGCCCTCAAATTTGAATGCAGCATACACACAAAGGTTCCTGGAACAAGGGACAAGCAGCCAGGAAAAGGCTTCAGAGTAGGTGTAGCCATAGTAGGTGTAGCCATAGTGCTCGGATGCGTGCTAAACAAACCATCTTCAGGACATGGCCAGATCAACACCCCCCATAAAGCTGGCAAACACAAGACAGCACCTTCCTCTGGGATGATAGCCCTCGACTTTTCAAGGCTCTCAGGGTCACCAGTCGTCTTCCGTCTGAATGACGGGTCTGTCTTTTTTGAGGGTTCCCGTTTTGAGATGGTTTTAAGGTAGACCAACAGGAGAGTAGCCATTTGTTGGGGTCTCCGATTGCAAGACACCCCCCTACATATTGTGGGGCTACCATCTCTGATCCTGTCATGCCATGAGCCGACCAACAACTTCCACTACGCTGAGACCCGAGACCCGGGCTGCATCGAGCCAGGGCAACTGCCAGAGGTCTCGAAGTCAATAGGTGACGTATCATTGAGGTCACGATTCATTGATGGCTGTGGATGTTAGCTAGTTGCTTGGGTTACAGTCTGGTGTCAAAGCTGTCTGGATGCTTGCTGCAAGGCAGACCTGCTTGAGCTACACAAACCTTAAAATGAACCACCCTCACACACAAATAATTACACACGATCAATAGCCGCAGCAAGCCATTTGCGTAATCACCTTCTCTTGGTGCAACGACAGCAAGGCCGTCTATTTCTTGAGCCCATCGCCGACAAGAACGCGCGATCAAGCTGCGAGTACTTGAAATCAACCCAAAGCTGACAAGCAAGGTTTGGTTCTGAGGCAAAGCCTCCAAACGGGAACCACGCGGTAGGGTGCCCTTTGGCTTCTTCGAAAATGACCAGACTAGAAGGACACCCTTTGGCAACAACAGAGCCCCATGTGGCTGTCGGCGATGCATCCAGCCAATTGCGGGCGATCGCTTTGCCAGGCCCGAAGTGATTGGAAGGGGATTGTGGGTACTTCGAAACCATGTTTAGTGATCAAAGGAGTACAATTCAGGCCCTTCTCCCCACTGTCCTAACATCCAAGCAACATGCACCAAAGTTGAGTGATCAAAGCAGTACATCTACGAATACTTCAGACCCTTCTCCGCACTCAGAGAACAGCTTCAGGGTGTCAATGAACATGACGATTCGCCATACACGTCTGTTTGCCAAGGAATTATTGAGATCAAAATTGATCGTGGATTGAACAAAAAACACACAACAAGTCAAGAACATTCTAAGATGGTGTCCATCCCCGCAAACCGGATGGACATCCGGGCAACAAACCGTCTCTCTCTCTCTCTCTCTCTCTCTCTCTCTCTCTCTCTCTCTCTACATATATATATATATATATGCTACCCATCCCCCTTGTGCCTAGGTTTTACATTTTTGCAGTATATTTTAAGCACAGACGCATGGGCTTGCAGTCCATCATGGCAAGATCCGAAATGTCCCAATATAATATGATACCCTTTCCAAATAGGAGTCTACTTCAACTAGAATTGGAATGTTGAATATCATTTGGTTAGGATGTAGTTTTCAAAACTGTGTTTATGTTCAACATTGCTCAAGTACAGCTTATAGAAGCAAATCCTTTCCAAATAGGAGCTACATGAGAATACAAGTATAGTTTCGGGCAAACTCCAACTAACAAAAGAAGTTAGGAGTTTATTCCCAAATATAATCTAAGTGTTAGATATAACCTAATACGAACACAACTCAACTAGCTTTTCATAATAACAATTAAATAGAGACTACTTCTCTAAACGTTTAGTTCATATTAAAAACAGGGACTTCTACATTCGAAATACGAGTTGGTTATGACTCTTCAAAGCACCACATTGGTGCTACTGGTACCTTAATCGCGAAACGGTGCATCCTTTACGCCGCATAAGGATTAGTGCCAAAATGGGAGGATTGCCCAGCTCCACTGGGCAGCTCCCCTCAGCAGCTGATGGGAGTAGAATTGATGCCACTCCCACAGCGAGGGAGGAATCCTCCCACCTCACCGGATGCCCTCCCGGCATCATGGGTGAGGAAGGAAAGTAGCGAAGATCAGCTTGATCAATTCGCTTTCGACTGAGGGGAAGACCCGGTTCTCAGTCGGAAATTGCGGGTCCGGATGAGTAAGTTCATCCGCCCATGTGTTAAAGTCGCGCTTCACATGCGACGGTCCTAACATGACCTGGTGGTCATGCAGTGTTAACACAATTTCCATGAGGATGGCCGCATTGGGCATCCTGCGAGTGGAATCGTTAAGCAGGGAGAAAACGTTTCCCTGGTTATCACTAGCAACCAGAATCCTAGTGTGAGAAGCCGAGCCGGCTGCACAAAGCAGAACAGCCCTCACCAAAAGGAGGAGGCCGAAGAGCTCCAAGGCCGCTATCGCCCGCTGCGGGTCCCCAGTAGTGAAGGCCCACGGCTCGCCCTCCGGTGTGATTCTGTGTTGGAACCACTTCACTCGGGACTTGTCGGGGTTGGGCACGTCCGAGCACCAACCACCAACCCATGCATGGTCCGCCTGTTTGCCAGCTCCCGCATCAGATGCCCCCGTCCATGGAAGTGTGGGAGCAAATGGAGATGCCAGTGGGAACCTCTGGTTGAAGAGCTTCCCCAGAAGGATGGCCAGAGCACGAACCAGCTTCGGTGGCCTGCCCGAAGTGGTGCAGGCCTTCTTCCAGCTCCAAAAGGGCTGGAGGAAAGGTTTCGTCAATGGACACGCCGAAGTAGCCCATTGAATCCGGCCCAGGGCTTGTTCCACCTCCTTGCTGGTAAAGATGTCCCCCTGGGCCAGCCGTTTGAGAGTGGCCAGGATTATGACGTGCTTGACTGGAGCCAGCACCTCAGGGAAGGGGCCACTCCCAGGTGCCGAGGGCCCTGATAGGAGGGCCCCATTCCCCCCAACCCTTCCAGGCACGGAACGCCCTGGGGGGAGCAGGGGGGAACCCCTCACGTGGCAGCCGCCGACACAGGGGGAAACCTTCATCATCCTCAAGGCGGATGTCACCAAGGCCCACAGGCGCATAAAAGTGCTCCAGAAAGACTGGAAATACCAGGTGGCCTGCATCCAGAACCGGTGGTGGGTCAATAGAGTGGGCACGTACGGCATGGCCTCGGCACAACTGTACTGGGGAAGAAAGGCATCCTTGGTGCTCAGACTCTTGTACTACATCTTCCCTCAGGTGGACTGGCACTTAGTTTTTGTGGACGACTACTGCTGGGTCCTCAGATGCAGCAGGGCGGACTGGGACGCCACAGCCATCCTGGCCACTCTTCTGGCGCTGGGAGTCCCGCTTTCTTGGAAGAAGACGGCGCTCTCCCCGGTCAATACCTGGTTGGGATTCGTGGTGGACCCAATCACGCCCTGTGTGCGTGTTGACCGCGGAGAGACGTCCAGGCCGCCGGAGGTCTCCATCATCCGCCTGCCCCTATCAGGGCCCTCGGCACCTGGGGGCAGGCTGGTGCTGTGGAAGTCCCTCTCAGAACCCTCGGCACCTGGGGACTGCCCCTGCACCGGCTGGTGAACATCCCGAGGTTCCTCATCAGTGCCCGAGGATGGGGCTCGGAGTAGATGAGGATGGTCCGCCGCTGTCCTGAGCCAGTGGATGGCATGGAGGCAGTCTCCAACCATCGGTGCGGTGGTCTTCTCCTCCGTGTGAGCCTGGATGTGTGCGTTTGCTCCCCCTTTTGAGCCATCATAGATCGTCCTGATCTTGTCCGACTCATCAATCCCTGCAAGGGGGCCCGGGCAAAGTTCCTCCGGTTTGCAGCGGCACCTCTCTGCCGCCTCGGAGCGAGTGAAGGGCCCGTCCACCATGTCCAAGGCTCGTTCCTCGTAAAAGGTTGATTCGATTTCCTTGGCAAAGAGTTCAGCCGTTGGGTAGTTATCATGAGCCACTGGCGGGGGGGGATCTTCCCCCAGCCAGGCTTCTCCCTTAAGCTCCTCCTTAGTGGGCCAAACTCCCGGGGAGGTCAAGGTAGGGTCCGAGACTCCCAAGGGGACCCCCTCTTTCAGTGTTAGGGGGAACTCCCAATCAGGGTCACCTGAAAGGGATGCCAAGTGCGACACTAAGTCCAGGAGGAAGGGTTGTCCTGGGCATCGTTCATGGAGGTGCCTCGGTCCTAGGATAGCCCGCAGCTCCTCGAGGTCGGCTTCCTGGAAGGGGTGTGTGGTGGCACCTGATGCCAGGGACATTCGGACCTTGTCAATCCAGGGCCGGGTAAGGGTCATGATCAGGGCGCCCAAAGTAGCCAATGGGGAAATTCTCCGAAAAGGGGGGTTGAGCCTCCCTGGGGAAGGTTTTCCCCCCCCATCCCTCAGGGGGCGTGAGCGGAAACCCAATTGGACAATCGCCACCCGGTCAGTGAGGTGTGGGACCCTGAAAGCGGGCAGGCATTCGGGGCGGTCCAGGACCTGGTCCCCCTGTCCCTCCTTCCCCAGTTGTTCCGCATCTCCGGCCATCGGGGGCATGGGAGATGGGAAGTCTGGGTTCATTGTTCCACGAGGGCTTACGGTGTCTGCCTCAGGGTGGAACTGCCCGTGCAGGCGGGGCTTCGGGGCGTTCTTGCCTCCGGGCTTTGAGCCCTGGTGTGATGAGGAGGGACCGCCTCCTTGACTGGGCCCCCGTTTTCCCCGGGGGGAATGGCCTTCCGGGGGGTCCGACCCCCGCCCCTTAGGTGGTTCCTTGGGGTTTCCCGGAAATTGTGAGGGGATCCGGATGTGCCCCGGCGCTGCGAGTGACACAGCGATGGCTTTGGCCAGGCCTGCCATCATATCCCAAGGGTATCTGCTAAGAGTCGAGGACTCGTTGGTGCCCACATGTGACTGATGCGTGCACCGCATTTGATCCCAGTCCTGGATCGGGAGATCCGTGGCCAGCGTAGTGGCCTTCTTGACCAGCTGGCCCAGGCGGCACTGGTCGAAGGAGATTGCTGTCAAGGAGTTCTCCTCCATCCAAAGCTGCCCCTCCTCTGTGATCCAGAAGGATGAGCATTCCTTGGCTTTGGGCAGCGAGCTGCTCACCACTGGGTCCTCCGGGTGTTCCAGGAAGGACCTGGGCCCTGGCAGAGAAACCGCCGCTCGTGAGGCCCTTGCCAGGCTGGTGATGTACATCTGTCTCAGAATGAGGATGCTGTCATCATCAAGTTGAGTCTGGGCGGCCTGGTCCAGGTGTGGAAGGCCCCAAAGTGTCTCTGGAGTGCGCCCTCGCACCGGGGTGGGAGCCCCCGGTTTTGGTATGTGGCGCAGGATGGACCATGTCCTGCAGTTGGGTCCTCCTCCAATGAAGACCACTCGGCCCTGCTTTGCTGCCGTGCAAAGAGCTCCATACAGCTCGGGTTGGAGCATATCGTGGTCCCCTTTTGGTCCAGACCGTAGGATGTCTACCGCCACCACCATGCTGGAAAGGTGTGGGTAGTTGGCATGAAGACAGCTGTCCAAGGAAGTTGGGTCTTCCTTGCCTGCATAGAGCAGGACAATGATGGGCCCACTGGATGGAACTTTGGGCGATGTGCCCTGTGTCCATCTCAGCCGCTGTACCAGACGCTCAGGGATGTTCTCCATCCACGGGAAGATGTCCAATCCCGGTGACGGCTCCGTTGGACTTGTCAGGGGGGTAGCTGAAAGGCGTTGGCCCCCTTCATTCAGCCCCACCGAGCTCTTGTGGAAAACCACCGGGTCCTGCTTGATGATGTTGGGCGCCGGAAGTGGGATCGGCTGCTTCCTGGGAGTGTCCCTTGGCGTTGCGGTGTGCTGCCAGTCATCCGGCACTCGGGCCTTCTGGGTGCGGCCCCCCGTGTCAGGGCCCTCGGCACCTGCGGGGAACCGTCCCGTCCCCGCCATATCAGGGCCCTCGGCACCTGTGGCTCGGGACTGAGGCGCCGCCGTTGTGCCGGTTGTGTGGCTGTTCTGATCACGGCGAGGGCGTTGTGCACGCTGGTTCTGCCGTCCCCATCCTTGTTCCGCCGAGGATGGCCGCCACCTGGCCTGTCCCCCCCCTGTGTCAGGGCCCTCGGCACCTGCAGGAGGGGGCTTCTGTGCCTGCTTGGGGCGTTTGCGCCCCTTCTCGCCCTAGTCAACCCGGGCAGTCCTGCGGGAGGTGGTCCCCCAGGCAGATGCGGCCCATTGCCAGGATGAGGTTGCACTTGTGGGTGCGGCCGCAGTTGCCCGGGCAGCGCCCGCTGTAACAACTGGTTCCCTTTCGGGTCGGTGGCTGCCTGCTTGTTAGCCGGGACGCCTGATTGTTCAGGTGGGGGGTCTTACCCTTCCCTTTGTTCCCAGGCTTGCCCTTGGACTTCCCCTTGCCCTTGGACTTGTTCTTGCCCTTCTGAGGTGGTGCGTAGTCCATGGATGTCCTGGTTGATGGGCGGCCCCTGGAAAAGGTCTTGATCTTCTCATAGACCTCACGTGTCCAGAACAATGTGTCCTGCCTGACCGACAGCATGGCCGCCTTGAGGGTGTTGCCCTCATGCATCTTCTCGTGAATCTTTCGCCATGCGTTGCGTTCGGCAATTGCCAGGACGTGGTCCTCTGGCGGGGGAAAACGGCCCCCGATGTCCTCACCATAGAACCACTCGTACCAGCTCTCCAAGTCCTCCCGGGTGATGTCGAACTGGCCGAACTGCGGGAACGAGAGGACGCACATGAGGAGGGTGTTGCGGAACACCGCGTGCATCCTCTCGAGCTGGTGGCGAGTTTTGGGCTCGCCCCGCTCTTCCACCTCATCCTCCCGGTCCCAGCCATCAACCGTGCTCTTCTTAGTGGTCTTCCATGGCCGTTCTCCTGGCTCCGGGAGTGCGCTTACCAGGTATTTCATGGGGATGAAACCGATCTCGCCTCCTGCGCAGAGCTTGAACTGGCGCTTCACCAGCTGGTCGCTTCCTTGAAGGGCCAGCTTGGGTTTGGTGAGCTTGGTCTTCTCCTCCCAAACCCTCTCCAGCTGTCCCCGTTCGCACGAGACCGTGAGATTCGGGGCGGTGTCCCCGGGCGTGTGTGGCCCGGGTCCCGCTGTTGCATGCGCCCCAACTCCCATGGATCGTTGAGCCGCGTGAACCACCTGGAACATGCGGGCCGCGATCAGCCGGGAGGTCACATCCGTGTAGTGGTGGTTGTTGGGGGCGAAGCCCAACTCCCCCGGCGCCGTCTCCCTTGCACGGTCGGGCGAGTCCCACCGGGTCGCGAGGTCCTCCATCGAGACAAAGCCCTCATCCGACAGTGTCGCTTGGATGAACCACGGGATGCCCTTGAGGACCATGAGGTTCCTGGCGGTCTTGTGGAGCTTAGCCACTGCGTCCGTGTACACTCCAGGAACTTCCTGTGGTGGTGCCACCAACTCATCTGGTGTCACCGCCATGGTGTGGGTGGGCGGGATTTCAAATCACAAGACAAAAGATCAAAAGGTCCACTTGAGCCAAAATGGTGGCCCAAGTGGATACTTATTAAGAGTCAAGACAAGCGACCACCTACGGTTAACGCTTTAGCCCAGACTCTTCAAAGCACCACATTGGTGCTACTGGTACCTTAATCGCGAAACGGTGCATCCTTTACGCCGCATAAGGATTAGTGCCAAAATGGGAGGATTGCCCAGCTCCACTGGGCAGCTCCCCTCAGCAGCTGATGGGAGTAGAATTGATGCCATCCCCAACGGACGGATCGCATCAGCTGCCAATACCAACGGACGAGCTGGTCGTTGGGGAGGTCCTCCCTCCACGTATGCCGTGTGGTCCCGCTGTCGCATTTCAGGGCCCTCGGCACCTGTGCGTCCAGCGGTCCGGCTGCGGTCCACCCAGTGCGGACCCCGTCAATCCGCCGCCTGGGATGCCCGGGGACTCGGCACTGGCCCCCTGGGATAGGGGTGAGAACATCTCAGGGCCCTCGGCACCTGTGTCTCCCCCCCTCCAGGCCTTTTCGGGGTTGCGTGTCAGGGCCTTCGGCACCTGCGCTCTTCGCTGGCCGCGGGGCCCCTGGCAGGGGTGCCGGGGAGGGCGTATCAGGGCCCTCGGCACCTGCGCCCTCTCCCCCTGCCTCCTTGCCTTGAGGCATGGGGGGAAGCGTGTCAGGGCCCTCGGCACCTGCGCTATCCACCCCTCACTCAATTTCCGGGAGGACGACCGCCTCCTTGTCCGACTGAGTGTCCACGCTCTCGTCGGTGTCCGAGGAGAGGGAGATGGAGGCCTCGGAGTCCTGTGCTGCGTAGGGCTCCACGGCCATCCACGTGTTCGGGAAGGTGAAATGCCGGAAACATCTGGTGCATCCCAGGTACACCTCCGGCTCAGCATGGAAGTCCTGCTCCGCCAGCTCCGAAATCTTGAGCGGTCCCGGCCTCCAGCCGCACCCCACTGTGACTCCATCTGTGTCCAGTAGGTGCATGCTGTAAGCTTTGGTGGGACCCTTTCGGGCCGTGGTGGCTACCACCGTCAGTGGACCCCGAGGCGGGGGCACCTCATCCGCAGCCATCTTGGTGATGGCCGGCTTGTTGGCGGGGATCACATCCCAGCTGGCATTCGAGGGCGGTGTGTCCGGGACTTCCTTGAACAAGGCCTTCGGTGAGGCCGGGCACTCCACCTTGTCCTCCCAGTCCTCATGTCCGAGGTCGACTCGGGCCGCCCTTCCTGCCTCGAGTTGCATGGACGGGAGCTTCTGGAGGACCTGGTCCCAGATGGAGCACACCACGTGTCGCTTCTCCCGGGTGTAGACATCCGCCGTGGACTCCTTGAACCAGTTTGGCAGGTAGTGGCGCTGGTCCCTCGGTATGTGCGCGTGGAATGCCAAATCCGGCATGAAGACCTGGAAGGAGTACCATGAGAGTTCAGCCACGTCCTTGACTGGCGCGCCCTGCTTCCCCAAGGTTGAGCCACCTCAGGGACCTGTCTGGGGTTCCTGGGCGGGGGATGAAGCCCGTCCTGTCCTTGTTGATCGTGGGGATCAGGTAGTCCATCTCGCGGAACTCCTCCGAGGCCCTGAATCTCTTCCACCACCGCTCCAAGGGGATCCACCATCTGGCCCCCGAGAAGGAGAACAATGGGGCGATGAGCGGGACCGGGTTCCGTTTGATGGCCACTGCCGACGTGGTCTTCGTTTGCCAGGCCAGCAGCTCCAGGGTGTTGCTCGTGGACTTGACCGTCTGCGGCGAGGTGTGCTGCACGTCGTTGAAGCGCGCACTGCAGGCCAGGTTGAACCTGGCCATCGCCATGATGTACCTGTCCACTGCTTTGGTCAGCTCCGGGACCCGGTTCTCCGGCGGGGCCCCTTCTGCCCCTTGTTCCAGGGCCCAAACAATTGCCCGGGTCGGAACCACCGCCTTGCGCTGTGGCTTGACCTGGGTGTCCACCAGCGTCTCCTGGATGGCTTTCCGCTTCTCCAGGAGTTGTTTGTGTTCGTCAACGTTGAGCATGCCGAGTTTAATGGAGAGCCACTTTAAAGTGCCCCACCACTTCTGGAGCTTCGCCGGGGTGACCTCCAACGTGACCGCCTGGTTCATGAGGTGCCGGACGTCGCCGGCCGTCCAGGGGAGGTTCTGGAAGCCGATCTTGCGCATGCCCTCATGGGCCAAGCAGTGTGCCATGTAGGGGATCTGGTGCCGGAAGGGGATGAAGTATCCCAGGAGGCGTTCCAACCACCTGGCCCTCAAGTGTTGTTCCAACGCTCTCTGAGATGTCGGCAATTGGGTTTTGATCTTCCCTGGTTTCCAATGCCGCCACTTGTTGGCCACTGCCAGGACATCCGGGGCCTCAATCGATCCGGAAAGGATCCACTCTTCGCGGTCCCGGATGGCCTGTTCCATTTCCAGTGGAGAATAGGTGTGCGATTGCCTGGCGCCTGCCGCACGAAACAGAAGTTGTTGCAGGGTCTTAGTAGCGAGCTCCAAATCCGCCTCCTCCAGCGGTTGTGGTTGGGAGCCGAGTATCCTCGCGAGGATCAAGTTGTAGGTGTCCGAGGCCACCAGGACGTGGTTGCCGTCAGGTGCCAGCCCCACGATCCGTGTCCACGGCCGCGGGTCAAAGACCACCGCATCCGGGTTGGCGACCTTGTCCTTTTTGACCCATTCCAGGCAGCACGCCACGAGGATTTCCCCGTCCGACTGCACTGGTGCAAATCCAAGGTCATGCAAAATCAACTGGAGCGCGGTTGGCGCCCCTAGGAAGGTCGTCCCAAACGGGGAAGGGAGGCGGGGCCTCCACATCATCATGATCCACTCGAGCCGGGGGCCTAGTCCCTAGGTGCAAACCCCAACCAAACAACAGGGGGCCCCCCAAAACCCCGGAAAGTCAACCCCGAAACGGAGGAAACGGGGGAAAAAAAAGGGGGACCCAGGGAGCCGCCCCGAAAAGGGAAAACCAAACAAGAGAGGGGAACCAAGGCGCACCCCGGATCAGCCCAAGCCGCGCCAATTTTCCTCGCCTGGTGCAAGTCTGGGCCTGCGCTGTTCCCTGGGGGGGGATATCAGCGCCTTCGGCAGCTGTCCCCCCCCCGGGGTGCGCTGCGCATCCGTTCCGGATGGCCGCGGTCCTGGATGGTGTGCCGGAAGATGGCGTTGTCCCGCATCATCACGCGGCCCCCTTCGCGATGTCATCGATGCGCTTGAGCGCAGCAGCCTCCGGATTCCGCAGAATCAGCTCCCAGATGGCATTGGAGACGTGGCCTGTCTGGGTGGTCTGGCTGAATCTGAACCTGGGCACCTTCTGGTCCACGATGGAGACGTCCCGCAACGGGGCCGAGGGCTCCACCCGGCGGTAGTACTCCAGCCGCTCCTTCACCCAGCGGTTGTAGAGGCCCTCCGGCGGCTCGTCCAACACCAGCTGCAAGATGGCCTTGCCGGCCCGGATCTGGAGGAGGCGGGTGCCCCCTCCCCCGGCACGCCAGTACCCCTTACAATACTTGCACATGTAGCCCCCCCGGGTCTCCCCTTTTGTCTTCGGGATGAGTTCCCACGGGGTGACGGAGCTCAGGACCAGGCCACACTCCATGTGCGCCCAGAAGACATGCTTCATCTCCACCGGATAGTTCTTCTTCCGGTAGTCCTTACCCACCACGCCGTGGACGTTGTCCGCCGTGATGGGGGGGTAAACGATCCCCTCATCGCCCTCGCCTCCCCTGGGGCGGATGTCAGGGCCATCGGCACCTGTCCGGCACCCAGGGGCGGAGGGGTCCAGGCCCATCAGCTTGATCATGTCGTTGGTGTAGCCGAGCTTGCGGTAGATGGAGGGGGCCACTGAGTCGGGGACTGCGCCGACCCACCACTGCTTCGTGTTGCAGCGCCAGTTGACCTTCACCTCCGCCAGGGCCCCCGGGCCTCCAATGCGGTCCATGAGGGCCTTGTACACCTCTGGGAACTGCTGGAGGCTCTCCACCGGGACCGAGATGCGCTCGTCGCATACCGCCCGCAGGATCATCTGCTCCTTGGAGTCCGCCACGTCCTGGACCGGGAGCTGCATCACCTCCGCCGGGGTGTCCGTGAGGAAGGCCCGGGCCGCGAGGACCTTGCCCATGGCCCGGTAGACCAATCGCCACTCCGGTCCTGTCTGCGGAAACGGAAGGCCCTCCTCCTTCAGGAAGCACCGCGCGTCCTCCTTCAGGGTCTCCCAGCCCTCCAGGCGGGTCTGATTCTGGGCCTTGTTTTTCGGGCCCCGCTGCCTAGGGCCCTGCAGCAGTGGCAGAGACTCCCAGACTCCCCAGAGCTGGCGCAGGGTGTAGCTGTGCCCGAACATCCCCAGTAGGCCTGGGAGTGTCCAGGACGAGATCTGGCGCGTCCAGTGGAAGTCCTCATCCGGATCGTGGGGGGCAGCCCAAAAGATGGATCGCAGGTCCCCAGGGTAGGGTCGGTCCCCCGCCTTCGCCTGCTGGTGCAACTCATCAACGGAGTACCTGGCCCAGGGGAGTCCACCCACCTGGTGGTTCCTGGGATGCGTACCCTTCTCCAACGCCTCCGGATTCACCTTGGTGAGGTTTTTCGCCCAATCCGGGACGTGTACCGGGCCCGGTCGTCGGACCCAGCGGCCCGCAAAGATACGGACCTCTCCGACCCGTTTGCTCATCATCCAGCGCAGGACCGAGAGCTGCACCTCCGGGTCCTTGGTGTCCAGGCCCACCGGGGTGGCGGACGGCTTGTCAGGGCCCTCGGCACCTGAGCTCGTCACGCCAGAGCCCGAGGCTGGGGGGATGGTGGGCGTCAGGGCCCTCGGCACCTGGGTGCGAGCCCCCCGCCTTTGGCATGGGCATCCCTGTCACGTCCGGCAGATCTGACAGGAGGGCCGCCGGGAAGGGATTCCTACCCAGCGAGATGACCGCCTTGGCCTCAAGGTAGGAGTCCGTGAGGGATGTGAGGTCGTCCATACTGAAGTCCCTCCATGCCGTTGTCGGCTCGAAGACCCCAGTCTCAATGGCGACCCGGACCTCACTAGGCCACGCACTGAAGGGAGGCGCGATGGGCTCGAGCATTCTGGTTTCGAGGGAGCCCTTCGCCTGTCTGGCTTGGTGTTTCGCTTTCGCCTCCTCCGCAGTGGTCTGGGCCTGGAGGAGCTCCGGTGTGGGTCTCCCCCAGTCCGCACCCAGCTTGTCCAGCAGCTTCTCACGGAAGAGGTCCAAGTCCAGGTTCTTCAGGAGCAGGCCTCCATCACCTCCTCCGTCAATGGCCCCCCCTTGAAGTTCGTGGAGGACCGCCGCGGAGCGCTCCACCGCTTCCACCTGGTCCGCCTTCTTGGCCTCCTCCTGGGCGATGGTGGTGGCGTTGAGCCGGGTCTGAATCTTGAAGGCCTTCACCGCAGACGGGTGGAAGGCTCTGCATTCCTGGCCCTCTTCCTTGTCGCCTGGCAATGGGGGCCTCTCCCCCGGTGGGGCCGTCAGAAACTCCTCGTCCAGCTCCATGGGGCAGTTCCTGATCACCGCCCGGACCGAGGAGGGGACGAAGTCCGAGAAGCTGGCCTGGTCCGGGTTCTCGCAGGCCATCGGGTCGGTGGCCAGCTCGCTGACGTCCACCGAGGCACTGAGCTTGAGGTCGCGGGCCCGGTCCGTGTCAGGGCCTTCGGCACCCGCGGACCGGGCCGCCGTCCAGACCGCATTGCCCTGGTCATCCACCGTCAACTGCCAATGCGTGCCCGCCATCTCCAGGGTGGCCGAGTTGGTCGCCGTGTCAATGGGCTCCGTCTTCTTGCCGCACCCCATGCACTTCGTGGCGCCCTTCTTCACCCAGGGCATGGTGCAGCAGGGGCAGATCCAGGATGTGGGCACCTTGCCCAGGGGGCGGTTCTCCAGGCCCCCGTACCCCAAGCCAGCGCGCTTGCCAACCTGCTGTCCCGGGGTGCTGAGCCGGGCCTCATGCTCGTACTTCATCTTGGCGATGTAGAAGGCCTCCACAACGCGCTCCAGGCCCCCCTGCTTGAGTTGGGGGCCCTCAAAGCCTCGCAGGAGCCGCTGGACGTCCTTGGCCTGCAGTCGGCGGAGCCTAGTGGCCGTGGTCGCATCGAAGCAAGGGAAGTCGCCCGCCATCTGGTCGTCGCTGAACTGGTAGAGGCCCTCCGAGACCTTGAGGGCCTTGGTGAACACGCCCCCCCGGCGGGGGGGCTGCGGGGTTCTCATCCTCCTCCGAGGACGCCTGCTCCTTGACCTTCGCCATCAGCTCCCGGCGCCTCTGCCACTTGGCGTCTGCCCGGGCATCCAGGCGGGCCTCCTCCAAGCGGGCTGCAGCCGAGGGGGACCTGGGCATCGGCAGCTCCTTCTCGTCCTTCGCCAGGAGCTCCTCCATGGGCACGTCCTCCTCCGGCGGGTTCAGGAGCTCCAGGAACGCCCCTGGGGGGCGTGTCAGGGCCTTCGGCACCTGCGCCACCCCAGGGGCTGCATCTTCCATCGGCTCATCCTCTGCCTTGCGCTTGGCCGGGATAAGGGGGGCCTGCTCCAGCTCATCTGCGCTGGAGAAGAAACGCTCGTCAGGTGCCTGAGGGACCTCAGCAGCCAAAACGGTCCATCCTTCTTCCTCCCTCTTCACGAGGCTCGCCAGGTACTTTGCCATGGAGGCCTTTGCCTTAGCCTTGGCCTCTGCTACCGCGGCACCAGCGTAGGCGGGGGCGTACATGGCTTTGAGAGTAGGGGAAAGAAAGATTTCAAATCACAAGACAAAAGATCAAAAGGTCCACTTGAGCCAAAATGGTGGCCCAAGTGGATACTTATTAAGAGTCAAGACAAGCGACCACCTACGGTTAACGCTTTAGCCCATTATATCCTGGATCATTTGCAGCATAAGAAAGGTCCGAAATTAAACTTGTCAGACGGTGTCCCAAAAGGACATTTCAAGGGAAGAGAGGCTCAAATTCTAATAAAACTATTTCGAAACAGGGATTCTAGCTGAATCAGTTGAATTTCAAGTTCTATTTGCACAGGAAAACACAATTCAGTCTATCTCAAAAGGCGGAGGTAGTAGATGAGCAAATGTGGAGAGGTAGTTCAAGAGGGGGGGTGACGGTGTGTGAACATACGTACATACATATATATATATATATATACATACATACATACACACATATATAGTACCCCTAAGGATCCTGCGCCTCTTCGTAAAATACTGTAAAATACAGTGCTGTTGAGCATTACACCTACCTTTGTTTACCTCCTGGAAAAGGGTCAACATGCTTCATAGCAAATATGAAGCAAACCGCTCGCCAAAAGCACTTGAAAGTTTGTCTAACAAATAACTTGAAAGTGTTTCCACTGGATCGCTAAGCACTTGAAAGTATTTTACCACTGGATGGACAAAAACACGATTGAAGATTACACAGCACTTTCCTGAGAACTGTCAATCCTGGCCAAACCCAAACAACATTCAAGTTCTTCTCACACTTGAAAGTGCTTTGCCACTGGATTGAGGATTCAATATCGAGATTCAATATTCCAGAATTCCAGAAAAGATTGTGTTGAAATATTGAATCTTGAATTCCATATTTTCACATTGAACGTCTCCCAGCAATCTTGGGTCCAGAATTCTTAATTGTAGAATTGTGGCACACACCCCTTCCTTGGTGCCCAAGTTTGGCCAAAAACATGCACCATTACCTGAAAACAATGACTGAAATCAAGCAATACCTAGGCATCAGGGGGGGGGGGGGCGTATCACATATATATATATATATTGTATCATGATGAGACTTTGGACCAGTTATAGAATGTATATTCTATTGGTTGCTTCCCTTTGAGTCACTGGTAAAATGTAAAATGTATCCTAAGTCAGCTTTTTCCGTGATTGCACATCAACCAACAAAATCCTGTGGGAGTGGTTCGGGAGTGGAAACCACGTTGGTGACCTTTGAGGAAAGTTCATGGGTTCCCCTGATAAACGGATGGCACAAAGCCAACCTAAACCAGTGGAACCCATCTATTTCGTTGCCCAAACTAAGCGATCAAAAGGACGCTTAGGGGAAACCATCTTAGAAACATTTGGGTGTGCCTTTTTCTGGTGGTACCCCTTTTTTTGCGTGTGTGTGTGTGTGTGTGTTAAAGGGAACAACAAAAGGAACACCGTTGCACCATTTGCCTCAAAGAAGACGATCCCCTTTGAAGCGTCCAAAGCCAAACCTTCTTTTTGGCGATTGCATCCATGGTCAAGATGAGTTGCCCTTCGGTGCTGCTGCGCCAGGGAATTGGTCCCTTGATCTTCCAGGTATTTTCCCCACGTTGGTGTGCTATGTTGGTGCGAGGAAAGATCACCTGGCCAAAACAGTTGGAACCCAAGAGGGGCTGAAACCAAAATAACCAGCGATTCAGTTTTGGGCTGAGCCCCTTTGATGCATTCAAAGCTGTCCATGGCCATGAGACCGGGTACGCGTTTGGGTGTTGGTGAGGGGGCACGTCATGGTGTGGGTGAACCCAGTTCTCAGAACCGGCTCAGCAACCAGACCCCAGCCCTTGCCTAAAGCTTCCTGGGATAGGTCGCAGGTTCATGCCGTGAATCGCGACTGATCATCATGCAGCCATCCCTCAAATCCCTGTTGAAAACATACATATTTCACATCCACCATACCACGCAGAACCGAAACACCGGCCAGTCACAACTGCAGTTTTTGTCTCCTTGTCTCAGGAGCAAGCATGAATTGCTGCTCACTTGGAACGACATTTGGGAGCTCAAAATGGATGAAGCAGCTCCCCGTTGGTTGGATCTTTCAAGGGAAACAGAAGCCCACGGTTTGAGGGAATGGAGCGATTCCTATTTTGAGAACCTCCCAGAATGCGCCCAAACCGTTCCGAAGTTCCAGTTCCCAGTTCCGAGCCTGCCTGGTGATTTGAGATCTCTTGTAGCCCTGCTGAATCCTCTTGCTGACATTCTGCAAGTACCTCTTTGTGCCACAGATGGACCACAGTCTCAGGGGTGGTCCTTCTTTTGCTTCCCTATGGTCTGAGGGGCACCCAACAAAAAAATATCTCACCCTGACATGGGCGCCACAAAAAGAAAGCTTGGCCCACAGAAAACAGGAGGGTGGCGTGAAGGAGAAATCCTGCTTCAGGTGCAGCCTGATTCTCTGAGCTACACAGAAAATGCGAAATGGTCTGACTCTGCTCCATATGCCCGTGTCTTAAAATAGGGGCCCAATAAATAGTGGCTTCCTTTTTGTACTCATTTCAAATGAGCCCAAACTTGTCACCCCTAAAAAACGACACACCCATATGTCGTGTACAAAATGGATTTTCACCAAAATACCTCGAAGAATCCCTCATTCCAGTGACCTTTGGATAGTTTTTTTTCATTGAACGGCCGCACAGGAGCCATGGGAGTGTCTTCTTTTGGTTGATCCCCATGGCTCGCTTCCTTTGGCTTGCCAATAAACAACCAGACGATAATTCCCCCAGAATCGGATTTGACCTTTGGGGTTCTCATGTTTGGCAACCATGTTTGGTGGCACTAAAAGGTGATCACCTTTTAATGTTAACCCCAGATCTAAGTAGAACCCCTGGTTGATGTTGATTAATAGGGGGTGTCCAATTCCTTTTAGTGGGGATTCAGACCACTTTTGGAGGGAACACCCCCCGAAGAGTGGGACGGGTTCTACTTAGATCCTGGGTCAACCTTACACCCAATTCTTGCACCGCATCCCCGTGGCACCTGCAACTCGTCTGCCGTAAGTTGGCTTCTGGGAGTGAGCTGGTGCCTTTCTCCACCAAATGCAAACCCCGAAAGCTCTGGGCTGGCCGGCACGTGCTCTGGAGAACTCATGCCGGTCCGATGGTGTACGTCACTTTGACAAGCCGCTTAGCTTAGCCTCTAAGAGGGTATAATTTTGAGCCGCTCCATGTGAAACCAAAATACCTTAGCCCGAAACAACTACCCGACTAACAATGGGGCAATTGCAACCCAAATTTTCCTGGTTGGCGGCTTCCCACGTTTTCGTGGCAGCTTGACGGCAGTACTATGGTTGGGGTGGCACGTGAAAGCATCCTTTGGCAACCGACGCAAGGAGCGGCGGTGTGTTCCTGGGCCGCCTGGCCGCCTCTTTCGCTGATGGCCAGTGCTACCACACCAGCCCCCCAGAGGGCCCCAGGTTGCTTCGTTTTACCAACGAGGCTTCTGAAAGGTAAAGGGGACACCCAGGGTTCCCAAACCAATCCAAGACACCAAGAGGGAAGCTGAAAAGGAAACAGGATTCCTTTGCGTAGATTGGCTTGATATCCCCAGCCGCAAAATCATGCATAGAGAGTCGGGGTTTCAAGCCCCAGCAATCCGAACCACTCTATGGGGTTTCGGCGTCAAGTGTCTCCAAAGCGAATCTTGGGGTACCTGGACCCTCAAACTGCCCATAAGAAAGGGAATTCGCCCCGTGAGTTTGGAGCATTTTGGAGCTAGAACCAATGGTTAAGGGAATTTTGAGGGTTCAGGTAGACCAAATGTCAGGCAACCCGCTCGCTCGGCACGCTCCGAACAAGCTGAGGTTTTTGGGCATCGGTCCACGCCTCAGTTGAGCGGTCTTCCGATCGCTGAGTTCAGTGGCCAAAAGTGGAACAATGTGGCAGGGTACCTGCAACCTCAAGCTACCCATTAAAAAAAGCTAGGGTTTGATTCCCCACTCTTTTCAACCATCGTTCTTTTCAAAACCGGCCGTTTCCCCTGGGTGTATTGAGGCTTTTAGGAAGAAGGATCCCTGGAAAGAATGGAAATGGAAGGTACCCCTAGAAAACTGGAACCCATCTTTATGGGTAGTTTGAGGGTCCAGGTACCCGTTTCAGGTGAGTTTTAAAGGGAACCCGAAACCACCATTCTGGTGTTCGCTTGCACTTTGCCCAAAACGGCTTTTTGGTCGGATCCGGAAGATTCGCTTTGGCTGCAAGCTAGTATTTCCATGTTTGTCTCTTGACTAGGATGTTTCATGACCAACTAGGTCCTCCAGTAGAGAGGTTGGAATAAGGGTACTTGTTTTTTTTCTGTAGTCTATTTTAGTAGGGGAACCCTCCCCCAGAAAAGGGTAAAAGGGCACTACTGGGGGACCCAGCCAAATACGACATGGTCTGATCAATAGTCCGTTCGGGTAACTCTCCCCATGCTGGTGGTGAAGGTCATCTTTTTTGGTGGTCTCCCCAATGCTTTCAGCCCTGATCAACTTCAACCGTGTTCCCAAGAAGACAAATGAATTTATTGTGTATTTGGTGGTTTGGATTGGTGGTTGGGGGTTTGAACTGCTGGCTCTTGCAAACCACCGATTGAAGGCTAAAGACCACCGAAACCGCCCCAAAGCTCTGGCAAATGGTTTGAGGGCAAATTTCCCCACCCCAAAGCTCCAAACCACCCATAGGCGAAAGATCCGACCCAATCGGCAAGACATTTTTTGCACTCCCAAGGCGCAAACTGAACGAGGATCCAAGGGCTTTCGTCGGCTGCCTGCCTGTTTCGTCCAGGTTTGCTCGTAGGGCGTATGCCAAAAACATCCGTAACCATTGGGTAGAACCAAAAGCCGGTGGGTTGAATGATGTGAAAAAATGGTCGCTGCCCACAAAATCAGATGTTCTAGATGTTATAGATGTAACACAGAGCAGAGCATAGTCAAGAAAAGGCGACCCCTAAGCCCCCAATGGCATGCTCAAGTGTCAGCATGTGTCCACTGCAGTTGACATACCTACCAGAGTTTGCTTGAGGGTTGCATGGTAGGTTGAAAATGGACTCGCCAACCCAATCGTGTTTGCCTCAAGCGCCTGGAAGGGTTGGGAGACCAGAGCTGCAGAAAGCTTTAGGCTGTAGGCCTCCCTGCAATTACTCCATGCGGTCGGGACCTGCAAGCCCACCCTATCTGTTCAAGTCTCGAGCCAAAGAGAACCGAGACCGCACGCGGGACATAGAAGCTTGCCCCAGTACACAGGAATAATATTCTGGGTGTTTCTTTTTTGGGGGACCCCCACAAAATGGTCTCGTGGCCGCCTTTAGAACCACAAAAAGCGGTGCCCTCAAAAGATGACACACCCATATGTCTTATTGTGTGTCATATTTAGTCTGCGCATATCAACAATTCGTTGTGGGATCCGAGACAGGACAAATCGTGGAGTCTGGGTGATTCGCGCATTCGGGCTTCAGCCAGAAGAAGTTCCACCGGGTGTCTTGGAAACATCCCTGGAACTGAACTGCCAGACCAAACCTGAGTGTCCACTGAAAATGTGTGCTGTTTGGAACCAAGGTAAAGCCGTCCGAAAGTTGCCATCAAACAAGTCGTCTCCAGCTGAGGCTCCGTTGGCTTTCTTTTGGCTTCACCGTACACACGGGCCCATGGCGTTTTGAGAAGTTCCAAGGACGCCTATGGCTAGTTGTTCAAGCGGCAGCTCAAAGCAGTCAACATATCCTCATGGTGCTCCTTTTGAAACAGCCACTAGGTCCTCCAGCACTAAGGGTTAGAATAAGCGTACCCGATTTCTTTCCTGTAGTCTATTTTAGTAGGGGAACCCTCCCCACAAAAACGGGGAGACAAGGGCACTACTGGAAGACCTAAGAAAACGGGTTCAACAAAGACGCCAGCTGGTTCGATGAGATGGATGTCGTCTTGCACCCCTCAAAGAACACATGGCCGAGAACATGTCGGTGAGCGTTTTCGAGGGCACGAAACCTGCCTCCCTCGAACGACCCACAAGTATGGGATGTTGTCCCATTAATATGGCGGGTGGTTTCCCTTTTCCAGGCATGTTGACATTTTTTTGGTGGTCAAAGGCCCTCATATTTTTACCGGTCCAAGGGGCTCCTAGGGGTGTCCCAGGGTGGTGGCTTCTAGGGCATGCAATTTCAACTCCTGTCAGGGTTGCTTCATGCATCTGATCCTTGAGATGGCCAACGGCCAGAAGTTTGAAAGACAACTCCATGACTAAAGCTAGGCCCAGTTATAGAATGTATATGTCCGTGGGTCAAACATGGGTATCCATTTTGGAACCCTAGGAAATGGAACCAAGGACTAAAACCTGCTGCTTTAATTTTGACCAATACCCATATTTTATGGTTTGCTTCACTTTGAGTCACTGGTAAAATGCAAAATGTACCCTACGTCTACCCCAGACCCAGGGAGCTGGTTTTGGCATATGCAGCGTTCGAAGAGTCAGTTCGGATGGATCCGGAGGGCCCTGTGGTTTTGACAAGATCACCTTGGGATCACATGCCCACTTTCTAAGTTTTGCAGTCCTCACGTCCTCACCCCTCAGCCCGTCATGGAAAATTGGGGTGTCTGGTTTTAGGGAAGTCGGGTACCCCCTGGTTTGTGGTTTTGAAGAGAAACCAGAAGGACCACCATCATTTTGCAACAAACACATTTCACCTTGAACCACTGAAGCTTCACGGTACGTCATTTGAATTGCCCCCATGGCTTCACGCTAGGGAGGTCAAGCCTACCCCATTCTGAGGGGAATCCAAAGGTGGATCAATGGCAAGAAAGCGCAGCGCCACGGTACGAGAAGAAGCCCGTAAAAACCTGCCAGACACCAAGTTTTCGACTCTCATTTCGATCGATCATCACTGACGCTTGCCTGCGCTTGAGTCTGGCCCAGCCAGCGGAAACATATCTTGGCGACTAGAGTGAATTCTGCATCTCGTCCCAGCGAAGGTTTGCCCTTCCAATCAAGCACCTTCTGGTTCAAACTCCAGGATTCCGTGAGCGGGAAAGCAAGTTTCATGAGACATGGACATCTCGCACGGGACCCGGTACCCTCGTGGCCTTCAAAGGGCAGAGCCGTGCGCAATAAGTTGCAAGGCGTCGGGGACTGGAAGATCCGGAGGGATTCCTTGGCCATGACCCAAGGTTGCTCGTAGCTGAGCCTAAAGCTGCTTGTTCCTTCAATTCGGATCACAAATTCGTCAACATCCTTGAAAATCCAGGCCAGAAGTATCTGGGGCCAGTTGAGTAGAACTCGTTTGTATAGTCTGTTTGTTCCCCTTCGGATGGGATGTGGCCACAGAATCCAGCCCTAAACTGCCACCGGCGCCACTTATGCACTTATGCTTTCAACGTAACAATCTCCAAGGGAAGTTGCCCGAAGCGGCGACCCCCCGCTTCAGTGACCAGGACCGTGTCGGAGAGGCCGATGGGCCCACTTGGGCTGTCGTACTTCTGAAACCAGGGGATGAAGTGAAAGACCATCCCCGCCTCGATGGGACAAAGTGGCGGTGGACAAAGCACTCCGCGTTTTGGGAACATGCCGAGATGTACAATCCAATGTGAAAAGTGGGAGTGAGCTAATTGTCTTGGTTTAGCTCATGCCGTGGCTTACATTTGGTAGACCATGCTCAAAAGCCCCTGGTGTCCTCCGGTGTCTTTGTTCACTTACCAGTCCCAAGGTCCAGTGAAGTGGTAGATCATTGGATGTCTAGTAGAGAATCTAAAGCGACCAACGCAAACCGCTCAGCGAGGTCATGGACTTTGGCAAGATACACTTCATCAGAAGCTCGCTGCACAAATAGTTCAAAGCCAGGATCTGCCGGAAATGTAAAATACAGAGGTCGGTGCAAAACATGAATTGGTCCGCAACGTCCATGGCATGTTCGCAGTACCATTGACCATATCTGTGTCACTTGCCCCAAAGCCCTTGGTAACCCCCTGCTTCTCCGCGCAAACACAGTGTTCAAACCGATCATGGCCAGAAATTCTCCCCGTTAAGCGCGGCTTTTTCTGACATGACTTTTTGGGCAGCCTTCCAGCAATAAACTTGAAACGCATTGCTAAATTGCGGGTTCCTGGGCTTCAATCTGGTCATCCAGCCACAGTAACGGGGCAATGGACCCTTCCCGCTCATTCTCAAAGGGCTGCTTTGAACACAGACTACCACAAAAAACACATAAGCCCAGGTGGTATCCCCAAGTAAAAATGGGTTGGTCCAGGTTCGAGCCGCAAGCGCAACCCCTGAACTCTTCCGGAACTTGCTCAAAATCAACAGGCCCCAAACCAGCACCCCCCCCCCCATATCCTCTTTCAATGTCCAAAATCCCAAGTGGCCAAAAAAGTGCGGTTGGGACGCGGGTGCTGATTAACAGGTCTAACAAAAAAGGAACATCTGACTGTAACATCTTCGCGCCATTGAGTTCACTTCGAGTTTCTGTTTTTGGTTTGTTTGGGGAAATTAAGAGGAAGACCGAAGCTATGTTTGTTGGGGGGGGACCCTTCTTTAAAGGGAAATGAAAAAGGAAAACCGCAGTTTTTTGGAACCCCCTGTTTGGACACACCCAAATCCCTTTGTCCCAATACAGGGGAACCCCCTTTTTTTTTAAGGACTCACTTTTGCGTTCCCTTTGAAACCACCCAAACAAAAAGTTCCAACTCAAAAGCCATGCTTTCCCTTTAAACACCAACCAACTGGAAATTCCCTGTTGATGATCTTACACATCTTTTCTTCTTCTTTGGTTTTTGGGGGGGAAGCTCCCTGGGATGTAGTCTTGGCGCTGCAAAGCTCAGAAAACACTGCTCTCTTTGGGGGGGGTCCATGTTTTTTTCTCGGATCTTCGAAGGCTCGGCTTGGCCTCGCCTGCAGCGGCGCCTCGTTGTGGCCCACCAAGGAGAAGTCCGCGTCCCCCCAGCCCGCGTGGCCAGCCGGCTGCGTGGCGGTGCTGCCCGTGGAGTAGGCCAGGCGCCTCGAGTCCCCCGGGCCCCGTTTTTTTTTCCTCGGCGAAGACAAGGGGGAAAACACCAGGGAAAACCGAACTCCCCCCCCCCCCCAAAAAAAAAACTATTTAAGGGTAACACAAACACCTTTAAGGGAAACCCAAAACTCGGGTTTTACCCCTTTCAGGGGAACACAAAAACCCGGATTTCCTCGAGTCGAGTCCCCGGGCCCATAGGTGGCCTTTTGGAGAAATAGATGGGTTTCCCTGGTAAATGGAACAAAACCCATCTAAACCAGTGCAATCTATTTTTAACCAAACTAACCAAAAAAGGACACCTATGCCCGGGCCCCGAACCTTTTAAGGGGCTACGACCCCAAACCAATTTTAGGGGGCGATGACATTCAAGGGGGTCTTTTTGCCAGCTTTCGCGGAAAAAATTATCGACCCCCTCGTAGTGAAGGATTCATTTTTGAGGAAGTCACCATTTTTTGTTCACAAAAGGTGGCAAAAAGACCCCCCTGATGACATTTGCAGGGGAACCCAAAAAAGGGAAAACGGCAAATGGTCAAAAGGCCGATTCGCTTAAAGTGCGAATTAGTAAGTTGTTTGCGGTAAAACCTACGGTGGATGCCGCATCCGTTCGCCATATTGCAAGTAAAACACAACGTGTAACCCTCAAACCAAACAAACAAACAATGGTTTTGTGGATGAGCATGGTTGGCTTACCGGCAATATGGTTGGGGCACCCACCCAAGTGGATCCCAGTTGCTGTAGTGGAGGTAACCAAGACTTGACCTTTTGGATTTGAACCGGTGGACAGGTAAATGGAATCACTGGGTAGGTTAAAGCCCACTCGTCAAGACCCCCCCGTGAATGTGGGGTTAACTTTCTTAGGGGTGAACAGCACATCTAAATGGGCAAGACAAAACCCGAAATGCGTGGCTCGCCTTTCTGTACTTGTCTTTTTCGGGATCTCTTTTTTTACAGGGAAACCAACAGGTAAACCGTCTTGCCATTTCTGGGACCCGGTCCGATTCCTCGACACACCGATTCTTGGAGCTTCTTGAAACCGCCTTGGGCCACCCTTGTCAGGTATCAACGCTTCCACTGCATTGGGGTTCTTAATGGCTCGTCTTCTTCGTTGGACCCCAAAACACCAGCGGTTTCCGGACATCGTCCAACACCCGAGCTGACCTCTGATTCAAGGTTTTGTAGGGCGTATCCCGAGTAAACCAGGTAGTAGAATACTAAACTGGTCCTTTCGGAGTTCGGGCGCTTCCTTGTTACCATCGAAATGTTTTTCAATTGTCGCCAACAGGAACCTGATTGGTCTTGTGACTACGAGACCTGTGTGGATTCCCGCGAAACACACATGGGGGCACCTTTTCGTTGAGGTGAAAGGGACGCCTGAAACCAACCCCAGAGTTGCTCCTGTCCATGGTCCCAAACTTTTGCAACTTGCCTCTTTCTCAAAACGCTACCGTAAGACCCTCAAACTACCTATCAGAAAAGCGACAAAATTGCCCCTATATTATTTCTTTCTCAAAACGCTACCTGACCTTCAAACTACCCATAAGAAAAGTGAGATTTTCACCCTATATTGTTGTGCGCATTTTTATGGGTCGCTTCTTTGGGGTCGCTTGGTAGGACTCACACACAGAGAACCCAATTGGCCCAAGCCAAGGGTCGCAGACATGTGCAGGCCGACGGTGTTGGAGTTCATAATCTCGCCTGGTGGCTCAAAAATGGGGTCACCCCAAAATGGCTTGAACCCTGTGGCAAGTGGAAACCTGGACCTTTCAAAACCTGCGGAGTTTGCCCCTCCGATCGGTGAATTTTGAGCCACACACCCAGCTGAGTGGTTGGTTTTCATTCGGATCCAGGTCCCCACTTCCGGTGGAGCGGGCATGGCCCCAAAAACCTGGAGCTTCCTCTTTGCCACTCAACCGGTCTTCCCAAGAAAGCCCAAGGTCCGGGAACCCAGGACTTGAGCCACCGGTTTGGAAAGGAGCATCAAGCACCAAAAGGCGTGGACCAACTTCTTAAGCCTATTTTTCGGGGATCCCACCTCGCAGAGAGGGCGGCGAAAAGGAAACCTGAACCTCTTTATCCCGCCCCGATTTGCGGTGATGCGCGCCAAATCGCTCGTGGCTAGTTTTCTTCGTTTAAGCTCTGAGCGCTCACTGATGCTGCATGTCCTCTTGATAGTGCCTTTTCTGGCTTCTTACTAGTTTGCCAACAGTTCCCACGACCCTTTCCTTTTGGGTTCCTTTAAACACCACAAACATAGGGTGCCCCCAAAAAAGACCGACCGACATGAACACGGCGAACAAACATCGTTGGACATCCCTTCGTGGGCCCCTTAAAACAAAAAACATGACACACCCCAGTTCAGTTCCAACTCCTTCCAGGAGACCTGCAAGCCTCGAAGGAGTTTGCAAAGCTGCGCTGTGTTGGGCCACTTGGAAGCCCCACTTTTTCTAGCTTCCTTCAGGCTGCCGTCGTCAACCAAGACGTCGCCGCAAAGTTTCTTCAAACTCAAAACGTTGCTCGAAACGAAGACCCTGGGAAATTGAGAGAGGACAAGGACAACGACAGGTACCACAGGTACCACCACCAATTTTCCACCCTGGATTGGTAACTTTCTACCATGTGCGTACAGGACTACCAAGGTGCGTCCGGCCGCATCGATGTCCTTCGCTTTGGCGCCCGGCTTCATCATGGGCAGGCAGACCTGGAGGTCACATTTCAACAGTCTAAGACCATCAAGAACAAAGACATGCAACAAAATACATTCAACTTAACAGCTTGGTGCACAGGTCGCTTAAAAACATGGATGCTTCTGAAATGAGCAGCGTCCAAAACTCACTGACTTTGGGTTATACTAACATGTTTACAAAGGTTTATGCTGGCTTTTCCATAACCCCGACTAAAACGGCCAAGAGGCGTTTTGGGCGCTGCTCAAATTGCGAGAACCTCCCCATGTTGGCTTTCAGGAATCTGGAAGACAGCGCTCATCTCTAGCACCAGGTGGCACAACTCAAGAGTGGACAACTGCGAGACACATTTACCCTGCCATGGCCGTTGCTTCCCACGCAACTCAATGCATGTAATACCATATAAACGCTTCTAAACACGAATCACACACACACACACAAATGCGCGACGGACAATATTACCTGGGTATCCGTTTTGGGAGCCCTTCTCTTTTAAACAGGCCCCCAACTGTCCACTTCCATGTTGGACAAATGGCATTCGCGTGCAGGGGTGTTCTGGGACGCAGTTCCATTTACTTAAGAAACCCGGGGTTCAATTCACCACCCCAGGCCAGCAAGTAAACGGGTGACTTCTGAATCGTCTTAGGGAACCTGACAAGTGGACATGCATCCCTCCACAGAACTGAAGTCCAGTTGCCCCGTTCCGACCTGGAAACAAAAAGTGATCTTTTGCTAGGTCCTCCAGTAGAGAGGTTAGAATAAGGGTGCCATCTTTTTTTCTGTAGTCTATTTTAGTAGGGGAACCCTTTTTCAAAAAGGAAACGGTCAAAGGGCACGATCCTGGGGGGCCTAGCTTGAAACCACCACAGGGAAACCAAACCACCGGTCGAGTCGCCAAGTCGAAAAAAGCGAAACTGGAGGCTGGGCCTCGAAGGTCTTCTGGATGAGCCGCTCCGCCTCCAGTAGCCAAGCAGGAGTGGCCTCCTGCAACGCGCGGGGGGGACTTGGGGGGGGAGGGAGGGGACGTACATTATTTACATGGGGGATTTGTGTTTTTCCAACCACTTTTGAGGTGGCTCCCCGATCATATTCATGGGATTGGCTTGTCCCTAAACAAGGAACTCCTGGGTCTGGAACCCCGTACAAACTACCAAGAACCAAAGGAAATCACCCCGCTCTTTGAAACAAGAACCCCATTTTTATGAGTAAATTGAGGGTTCAGTGGTTTCTTTTGGTTCCCTTCCGCCTCCTCCCCAACAAAAGACACACAACGCACCACGGCTCGGCGCAGATCGGCCGGTCGGCTCGGTCCGATCGACTCTCGGCGCCTCGGGTCCCCGCAGGTAGGCGGTGCGCATCAGCGGCGCGTGGTGCCCGAACTTGCAGCCGGAGAGCTCCAGGAACGCCAAGCTCCCCAGCGACAGCTTCTGGGCGACGGCTGGATGTCCCGTCCAATGCTAGAGAAAAAATAAATAAAGAACGCAAAACAACGAATTCAATACATAAAGAACGACGCTTGAAATTTCCTCTCGGCTTTGTCGGCTCTTCCTTTCAACTATTAGCCAGCAAAGGGATCACCCCTGGCCGGGCGCCTCGCCAGGCATCCAGGAGCCGTGGCCGCTGGGATCAGTGGTCCGCACTATGGGCCTTGGGTCTTGGTGAGCGACACCAGTCACCACACATCACCAGACATCACCAAACATCAGCTAGGTCCTCCAGTAGACAGGTTAGAATAAGGGTACCAACTGTTTTTTCTGTAGTCTATTTTAGTAGGGAAACCCTCCCCTAAAAAGGGTAAAAGGGCACTACTGGGGGACCTAGTCAGGCCACCAAAAGGACAAAGGGATCAAGGAGGGGGAACAGGCTGCTGAATGACACTCGAGTGTCACATTCATGCTTGGTCCGGAGATTTCCGGGTCGGACGTTCTTAGCTTGTTGGCTTCGGAATTTCCCAGCTCTCAGATGGACCTTGGGGAATGGGCAATTGATACTGTCTCACTTCCGATTGAGAGGGAACAACAAGTAACCATCCCTGCACACTTCTTGCCTAAGCCACGGTCCAAACCCCCTACTAAAGATGAACAAAACCAAACAACCTAAAAAACATAAAGCATGCCAACAGCAGTGAAGTCCCGTTTCATACGTCCCCCAAGAAGGCTGTTGTAAGCTTCTTGTACGCAGGAATCTTGTGGAACTTTTCACCAGAGGCTCGCCTGGTAGGAAATACCGGTACCCGGGATACCTGAACATGATCCTCTTGACCAAGCTTGCGAAATCAAAAATGGTCGTAAGGGCGGCCTCCGACAGGAATACGCATGTGCTTGCTTCAAGTTCCAGCGCTAGCAATACAAATTATTGAATTCAGGGCATGATAAAATTGAACATTCATATCGAAGCCGAAGGATAAGAATCCAGCTCCTCAAAAAGAACGCCAACTTTCTCAGCATGTGTGTCTCACTTGTTCCGTACGGGTTTCATACTCACTTGGCCTTGAACAAAGCTCCGGATTAATATATGGACCGTGTTGCTTGACGTGCTAGTTGAAGCGCTACGGCATGACAACTACATAAGAAAGCGACGGGACGCCAGAAATTCCGGGAGGGCGAGCCAGTAATTTCATGGCGGGCTTTCCCTTCGCCGTAAAGAAACAACTCACAAGAGCACCAGGTGCCACCCAAGTTCGGCTCTTGGGGCGCGACCGTTGAGCAACTGGCGTCTCATCTTATCAAAGTCGCCCAACTGGGTCAAGGGGGAACTGCCCCCAGAAAAACCCGGTTGGGAAAACTAGTTGTTCAAATCATCTCCATGTCCCTTTTAGGGAAAGACAACCACCCGACCGCATGCCGTTTTAAGCTCTGGACACAAACAAGTCGCAAAAACCGCCGCTGATTGACGGGTCTATTTTGCAACCTCCTTCATTTCGGGTATTGTTGTTCATTAGGGTTCCTTTTCCCCATAGGTCTCCAGGGCACCCATATCCCCCCCACCCCCTCCCTCCCCCCCCAAACCCCCCCTCCCCCCCACAACCCCTACACCCACCCCACCCCCCCGCGCCCCCCACCCGTCTCCCCCGTCTCCGAGGGGCAAATACCCCGGCACCTCGCTGCCCAGCGCCATGAGCTCCGCGTAGCTCGCCTGGTGCAGCGCGCTCAGCTCCACGCCTTCGCGGGGGGCTCCGTGGGCGACGTCGGGGATCCGCTCGGCGCCGGGGGAAATTCGGAGCTCCCCCAAAAAGGATCGACGCACCCCGATTCCGGTAGTAAAATGGTACTCAAAAATGGTAGTAACATGGTATTAAAGGTACTACCTCCCCAATCAAAACCGATTCACCGATCGGTAGTGAAATGGTCGTAATCCCAGAACCAGGAAAAGAGTTGCCAAGGCGGCCGGCCGCTTACTAACCTTCATCTAACCGGGCTTTGATTGTGGCTCACCTGGACTCGAAACTGCTACCCGACGGCCAGAAGGCTGAAAAGCGAAGTCTGGCAATGGTAGGCGTGTCTTTTCGGAGGGGTACGATGCCCATCGCGCAGGCCAAAATGGTCTGGGCACTGGTGGTCTAAAGTCTTGAACCACGCAAACCAAGCAATCAGAACAATCACGTTAGCAATCCGAACAACCGACACAAACCAAACCAAAAAACTCAAACAACCGAAGTCAGCGGAACAAACCGAGCAGACCGAACCTGAAAAACAGATCAAACAAACGACGCAACACCAATCCAATTCCACAAAAGGCAAACCCGCCCGTCCGCCCAACCCCAAAAAACGGCAAGCGCCCCGCCTGGCTTGATCAAGGCCATGGCCTTGCTGAGGGCCGCTTCCGACATCTCGGAGGCGCTCTGAATGCAAGCCTTCGGACATCGGACGAACCGGCAAACGGGGTGCCGCGCAGCTTCCGTTTGGCTGTGGGTCAAAAAAAAGGGTAGACCAAAATGGCTTGCCCTGGTACATGGAAAAGTAGACCAAAACTTTAAAACCTGCGTAAGCCTGGGTCTTTTCTTGTTTTTTTTGAGCCGCAGCCATTTGCCAAGGGTTCAAGCCGGCGGACCGGGACCAGGTTGAATGTTTGACAATTCTATGAGAAACAACATGAAACAACGAACCTGGGTGAGGTCAAAAGAAAACCCAGAAAAAAAGAAAAAAAACTGCCAGCGGTTGCAAACAAACACCCAGCGAGCAACTTTGTCCGACAAAGACAAGGCCAACAGCTACCCTCTGCTTGCAACATTGCTGTCAAGAAGCTTTTTGAGACGATGCCTGGAAACAAGCCATGAACATCTCGGAGCGTGAGATGCAGGTTCCAATTGTCCAACAGCATCATGCCAATCCTTTGCCAGAGTCACAACTCCTTACGTGCAAGAACGCCATCATTGGCCTTGCTTTTGGGGCTCTTCATTAATAAACAGAATGCTCCGATGTGCCGGCTTCCGCAAAAGTGCGCAGGTAACCATGGCAGCCGGCATCTTCCGAATATCTGCAACGGTTGGGCTTCCGTCATAAGCGCTGTCAGATTAAAACGCATGGCAATTCGAGGCCGACGGATGTGTTTGTCAAACTTATAGGCACTCCCCCAAATTGTCGGCATGTCATGTTATCTTGAACTCACCAGAACGCAGCCTGCAAAGTCCATTCTGCCTGCCTGGCTCTGCAAACTCGGGATCTGTCAAAAGTTTGAGAAAACTACCCATCCCCCTTTTGGTTTGCCGGGAAAATGAGCAACTATGTGGCTTCAAATAGGCCAACTCCCAAAATGCTGGGTTTGCGGTTGGTTTCCCTCAAAAAAATCCACCCGGAAGGAAGGTACCCTCAAAAGCCGACAAACGCAGACTATTTCGAACCCAGAGCCGATTCGCGTCGCCTGCTCAAACTCAGACTTCTGGATGCGCACCCGTTCCACCGTCTTGCTGCCATCCAGCACCCTGGCGTCTTTTTTCGTCGCGGATGGCGGGGCGCCCGTGATCCGACGGAAAACCCTCAGACTATACCCGTAAATGGATTATTGACCCCCAAAAAATAAAATAAAATAGGAGGTCATTGTGTTGCCCCCCAAAAAATGGTTGTTGCCCAACAAAACTGAGTAATGTCACTATTGTATGGGTAGTTTGAGGGTTTAGGATGGTTTTTTTGTCGCTGAGGTAACCAAGAAAACCACCCTTGAAAACAAAATGGAGAATGGCCGGTAGTTGTGGCCTGGGGATCAATGGTCGGTTCCTTTTGGCTTCCAATCAAAGCTTGGGACCGTTCTCCTGCGAGGAGGCCGCATGTTCCCTTAGTTGGAGGAGGATTGGACGATTGGAGGGCGGGATGGGGAATTGGGGGTCTCACCTCCATGGTTTTAGGCCATAAAGTCCATAAACTCTAAATTGGCTACGAGTTTCATATGGGGCCAACTCAAAAATAGTTGGTGGACATGCATGCCCACCGAATTGTGTCAACCAAAGGGCCCCGCAACAAAATCACACCCCAAATCCTAACCCCAACCGAAAATAAAACACATGACCTGGAAGCCCTAAACCCTAAACCGCGGATTAGAATGAGTGATCCGATGATCTCCCCATTTTCACTCGAGACTGCTGGAACCTCGACATGTTGGTGTGCACTCCTGGCCACCTGCCCCCATCCTTCCCCTTCTTTCCCTTCCCATTCCCTGACCCATTTTCTACCCTTTTGCCAGCCATCAATCCCTGAGTTCCTGGACAGTACACTTTTGGGGGTTGGGACCAGTTTGGTACCAAACAAACAGCTTGGACTTTTTTGGCCCATATCACAACTTGTGTGACCAGACTGGACATGAGTTTTGGTGGGGGACCCTGAGGATATCATTTGCGTGGCCCTTTCTATCTGGAGGGTCAGCATAGGGGGCTCCCCCTCTTCCCTCACCAACCTTTAGGGGTACCTGGAGTCTCCTTCTGACCCTTACAGGAGGTCAATTCAAACGAAAAACCACTTTTGGTCAAACTGGCGGGGTCGAACTTAAAGGGAAACCAAATTGACACCCGACTCAGGTAACCCTTAGTTGGTAGTTTGGATTGGTGGTTATTTGAACTTCTGGTCCTTGTAGAGGTTAAATGGGAAGTCACCCCAAAAACCCAAACCACCAAACCATCGATTCGTCTCCAAAAGGGAGCCGAGGGAACTCAGGCAAAACATGTCAACTAGCAAACAAAGGTTTCATGACCCCCGCTTTGGGGCAAACCTAAAAGGAAAACCCAAAAGGGGCGCTGCCCACGTTTCAAGGGCCAGAAGGCAGACCCTCAGAAAACCAAGGAACACCGCCCAACCGACCCACCCGATCCTGGTCTCGAACTTGGCGAAGAAGGGCTGCAGCCTGGCGTAGTGCACCGCCGAGATGGCCGCCAGCTGCAGCCCCACGCTGCCGGCCTGGGCTACTTCCTCCGATGGACGGAGCCCCTACACGGAAGTGTCTAATGTTGACCCAGGATTAAGAAACCCGTCCCATTATTAGGGGGTGTTCAGGTGGCGACTTACCTCACACCTCCGATGGACGGAGCCCCTAGATGGAAGTGTCTAATGTTGACCCAGGATTGAGAAGCCCGTCCCATTATTAGGGGGTGTTCAGGTGGCGACTTACCCCCTGGATGGAAGTGTCTAATGTTGACCCAGGATTGAGAAACCCGTCCCATTATTATATAGGGGGGTGTTCAGGTGGCGACTTACCTCACACCTCCGATGGACGGACCCAAGAGACAGAAGTGTCTAATGTTGACCCAGGATTGAGAAACCCGTCCCATTATTAGGGGGGTGTTCAGGTGGCGACTTACCTCACACCTCCGATGGACGGAGCCCCTAGATGGAAGTGTCTAATGTTGACCCAGGATTGAGAAACCCGACCCATTATTAGGGGGGTGTCGTTCAGGTGGCGACTTACCTCACACCTCTGATGGACGGAGCCCCTGTTGACCCAGGATTAAGAAACCCGTCCCATTATTAGGGGGGTGTTCAGGTGGCGACTTACCTCACACCTCCGATGGACGGAGCCCCTAGATGGAAGTCTAATGTTGACCCAGGATTAAGAAACCCGTCCCATTATTAGGGCTTACCTCACACCTCCGATGGTCGGAGCCCCGTCTTCAGAAGTGTCGAACGAGACTTCGGGGAGGAAACACGACTTTTGGACAAGCCCATTATGACTCAACTGCAATTGTGGGGGGTAATGTTGACTAAGGATTAGTGCACCCGTCCCATTAGTGGGGGAGTGTTCCTTTCCAAAAGTGATGAGTCCCCACTAAAATTGGGGACACCCCCCTATTAATCAACCAGGGGTTTATTAATCCGGGGTTGACATTAGCGCAAATTCGGGGATTCGGGCCCTGAGATCAATGAATTCACGTTTGAAACCATGAGGTTTCGAACAGCTCACGTTCAGGGGTCGGATATTCCTATTTTGAGAAACGCCCCAACAACGACTTGGCAGAGCGAGCCACGCACAGCCATGCAACCAGGTTCATCCGGGTAGAATGCTCGGGCAACAGAGAAACTCCAAGTGAGGTACGGGACCTCACTTTCGAGTGTAATTAAACGGAAACAAGGGGGTCTTTCTTGCCAGCTTTCCTGGAAAAATGATCGACCCCCTCGCAGTGAACGATTGCTTTTTGAGGGTCGCCCATTTTCTCACAAAAGGTGGCAAAAAGACCCCCCCTGAACGGGAAACGCCATGGAGAATCAACCGTCCAAACGATGGTATAGAAGCGAAGCACCTCCTTTCTTGCAGCCTACCAGAAATGAACAAACTAAAAACATGCCAACAACAGTAGTAAAGTCAAGCAAAACTAGTTTTCAGAACACAAACATACACGCACACACAAAAAACAATCTCTGTCAGTGAACTTTCTTAGGCCAAAGGCGTGGAAGCACCCAGATGTGAACCACTGACTGCTCTGATGGCAAGGAATGGCCCCTCCTCAGCTGTTGGTCAGGGTTGATTGGGTGCTCTTCCCTAGTCGCTACTTGCCGAATTCAACACTGGGCTTCCCATCATCATGCTAGTCGTAGCCTCTGCATTTATTCCAGGGATACATGGCGCAAACCCCCTTCGTTTTTGAAGAACAATGAATAAGGAAAATAAAATGACAACAATAATTGCTATTGTCGATTGCACCACGGACCATAATTGTCTATGGGGTTTTGCTGTGGGGAATTCGATTCGCGTGAGCCCCCTTCTCTCCGAACACAACTAGGTCCTCCAGCAGACAGGTTAGAATAAGGGTACCCTTTTTTCTGTAGTCTACTTTAGTAGGGGAACCCTCCCCCAAAAAAGTTGGTAAAAGGGCACTACTGGGGGACCTAGACAACACCTCCATTTGCGGAAGTCCCCTGGACAAGATACGAATATAATAGTCATACATTCCCCTTTCCGGCACCCAGGAATTGTTTTCCCCATGTCCGAAATCCCAAATACTGTTCAAGAAGCAGTAATTGGAGGGTGCTGACTAAGCAAATGGAAGATAGTTACAATAGACTGCAATCAAAGGATGACCTTTTGGGACCCCTGGGGTTGACTTCCCGTAAACAAGCCATAACTGACGGGGTAGGGGTTCGTAAATTAGACATGTCAACATTCAGCCTTTGATGCAAGAACATGTTCACAAACTTCTGAGTCTGCCAGGCCTGCTGAGTGCAAAACCGGTGGCAAGCCAGTCACCGAAACCAGAGATTCGGCTGTCGGTGGTTGCGTTCCCTCCTTCTTGGCTAGTTTTCAAGGGAAACCCAGGGGGACTTCCCAATTCCAAGACACACCCATGTCTGTTTACATGTCATGGCTGTGTACATGTCCCCCTTCAAACATGGCAAGGCTGATGTCGCCAAAATGCGTTTCCTTTCTGGCAAATTGAAGTAGGACCGAACCATAACCAATGAAAGGACCTCTAAGATCGAACGAACCTCACGGACCCTGTCCCACAGAACCCGTCGGAGAAAAACAACACAAAAAACCTTTAAAACCAGCCAATCGGGCGCCTGTTCTTTGGTTTTCTCCGCCGGAGCACGGGCACATTCTTGGCCGTGAGCGCGTACATGAAGACCTCCACGATGTTGGCGTGGTCCGGGCAAGTCCAAACCTGAAGGTCATGCTCAATGTGGTTCGATCGATCGGGAAACCGAATCAAGGCTGGATGTTTCAAGCATGCGAGAGAGATATGTTTGTTTGCCCTTCACTTGAGTCACAATCGAAACGTGAGATTGAAATGGTCGTAATCCCAGAACCATGTAAAGAACTAAGAAGGCGGATATCCGCAACTATTTCTGGCTGGGGAACCTGCCCCTTGCTAACCTTCATCTACCCGAATCGGTTTTGAGCAAGTGGCGCACTTAGGCTTTGACTGCGGTGTTGAACCTCTGAGGGGTTGGACTTTCAACACCCTGCGGAGACCCAAATCGACAAATGTGTTTTGTTTAGGCGGCGGGCTCCGGTGAGTGCTTCGAACCACTCCAATGTCTCGCGAAAAGCGGTGGTTGGCGCCCCCGACCCCCTCACCCCCCGGAAAAAAAAGGAAAAGCACAAACAAAAAAGCACTCGCCAAACAAACAAATACCCTAAAAGAAAGATGCGGGTGTCTAAAAACGGGGGACCCCAAAAATGGTGGGCTTTCCATTGGTGTCCCTTAAGCCAACCCAAAAAAACGTGATGTTGCAAAATGAGAGTCTCTTTTTTGAGGACTCGGACCCCCAAGAATGTCTTCGGTTTTCCTTCTGGTTTCCCTTCAAGACCAACCTCAAAAGGCTACCCCCCCCACACAGGGCAGACCCAAATAATGTTGACTCAACATTAACCAACCCCAGTTGATTAATAGGGGGTGTCCAAACCCCGACTCCACCCCGCCTCGGAGACCCAGGACAGCTTCGGCACCAAGTCGCACTCGATGAGCCGAGCCACGAGGAACGGCTCCGAGTCCCTCAGAAACCGATCCCATCCCTTTACCTGGTCTAGAGTCTAGGTCCTCCAGTAGAGAGGTTAGAACAAGGGTATCCGATTTGTTGTCTGGTTTGTCTGTTTTAGCAGGGGCTTGCCCTCCCAAAAAAGAAACGGTAAAAGGGCACGATCCTGGGGGACCTAGTGGTGTAGGAACGACGTTGAACTTCTATTCCAATTACAAGACATGGATGCTCTGTATTGTTGTAGGTAACCAAGGGAACTACTCTTCACAGCCAACAGGAACCTGGCCAAGGCTCACCTATAAGGGCAAAACCAAATCAGCCTAGATTCCCATACCCTCGCCAAATACCAACGTGTTCCGTCACCAAAAAAGAAGGTATTTCCAAACAGTACATTGAACAAAGCGGGTGCTTGTAGGGTGGCCACGTCCAAGCTTCATGTTCCCTTGGCTCAAAGATAATCCCCCCCCCCCACAAAAAAAGAAACAACAAACACGACATACTCTGGATAGTCAAGCATTGCTTCTTAGGTGGTGCGAACGGATTTCGTCCACGCCGGTAGCCCCCAAGAAAGCGGACGGAAACGAAGCTGGCAGAACATCATCCCAAGCAAAACAACCCCCAAAGATGGGCCAACAGATGTTGCAAAGCTGTGACTCAGAACATGGGACCTCAAATGCCTGGGTGGCTGATCACCGTCTCCAAGGGTCCCTCAGCTCAAGACACATTTCGTTGTGGCACAATCGCTGAGAGCGTCCCCCATATCTAGATACAGTACTACACAGGTGCGGCTCAAATCAAATTTGGAGACCCATGGAGACCCCAACATTTCTACCCAAAGCTGAGGCTTACAAGGGTTTCTTGCGTCCCGAAAAGCCGAGGGGCAAAATCAATCCCTCAACATGTGCAAATCCTACGAAAGGCAGCTGTATAATTCTGGCGTTCCCCCCGCCCCTCTCCCCAAAAATAAGCTCAGGTGATATCCCCAACAGCATTCGGCGCTCTTTTTAGTGCTCGCACCACCCCGCAGTGGAACCCTCGTGGAACCCTGGTGGAACCCTCGTGGAACCTTACCTCAGGGTCGCCCCGGACCACCCGGGAGCCTATCCGGGCTGAGGCCCCAAAGCTTTCAGCTGTTGGGGAAAAAGGGGGTTTGCGGCTTGCCTAGCGGGTGAGTTTCTCTTGAAACCAGGCGCAAAAACAAACACACAAAACAAACAAACAGGGTAATTACCCCGACACATCCCCCCCAAAAAAAGAAGAAGAAACCCTGTCCTCGAGCGAAACAAAAATCGATGGGATCCGAGGCTCAGAGGCAAGACGAAGGCCTGGGGCGCCGCATCGCCGATGGTGTAGAAGCCAGTGAGGTAGTAGAGGTCCTAAGCTCGCTTGGCGCGAGCTAAGCGCTTTGCGCTTGGTGCTTGGCTTGGCGCTGCTTGCCGGTGGAACTGGGATGGCTTCTTCTGCTACTGGTGGTTTTTGTTAAGGCTCTTCGGGCTCTACTCTGAACCATAGGTCTCCAGGAGACTCTGGGGGTTTCTATTTGGTGGTGCATCTTAGCTCCGGCTCGCCGGTTGAACTCTTTGGCTTCTACTCGTAACTAGAATTTAGGTGTCTGGTGGTTCTTTAGGGCACCTAAAGGGAAACGAGTTCAAAGGACACATGAAATAACCATATTGCTGGGCTGCCCGATGTCTGATACCCTGCTCAAAGAGAATGAATTCAGTGGGCAAAATTCGGAAACCCAACCACTAGACCATCTAAACGCACATAAACACCCGGGCCCAGGGGGACGGCCGGGAATCGCCAACCGGGAATAGCCAAGATTGTAGGTCTGTGCTGTTTGCTTTTGGGGCACCTAAAGGGAAACTGTACGGTAAAATAAAATCCTTTTTGGGGGATCCCCTATTTTGACGCATGTGCACGTTGCCCTTTCTCCGGGGAAGGAGAATGATGAAACCAACGTGGGGGCGCCATGTGCTCTCGTGCAATTGTACCTGGGCTGTGGTCATTCTTCCCTGCCTTGATTCATAGGCACCCATGCAATCGCTATCCGAATTGGTGAACACAGGGTCCATAACCATCCCTGCCAACCCCTAAGCAGAAGGGCGTTTCGACCACAGCAAACCCGGGTGCATGCGGAAGATCTGTGCCGAAATAAACACCACACCTCGATACTAGTGTAGCTTGCAGCATCGACCGGTACGTCAAACCAGAAGTTGGGCCACTGAAATTAGGTCGAGAAACCCATTTTCATGGGTAGTTTGAGGTTGATCTTGAAACCAACGCGTCCCTCCCAACTTTCAAAACACCAACGTGCCCGGTTTAGGGCGCATTGGCCTTGACCACGACGGGAAGTTGGGGCAAGTTGGGCTCGGTGTCTGACTCCAGCGAGTTCTTCGCACTCTCACAGCGCAAATATTATGCTTTTTCGACCCCGAAAATGAATATATTGAGACCATTGTTGGACCCGCTTCTATAAATGGAGCTCCATGGGGCGAGATCATATTGTAGTTGTCCGTTTCTAATTCGAGATCCTGAGACTGTTTTGGGGTCCTCCATTAAATCACTGTAGAACGCCCCACCAAGGAAAAGCAGCGCAAGCCAAACGAAATTAAAATTGGCACGTTCACGTCCAACACACCCACCGCAAACCTCACTGTGTCCACTAAAGATTCTCCAAATGCCTGTTGGCACTGTTCAGAGGGTGGGGGTCATATTCAAGCAGGTCCAGCGGGATGCTTGAAACTCGCTGTTTGGGCAAGAAATATAACAGAACACGCCCATGTCTGCTTTGTACTGCATCTCACATCTCGGATGCGTCCACGGCATGAGGTCCGCAACACAAAAAGCACTCGCGCACAGAACTGAAGCATGCTAGGCAAACAACAAAGGCATATGTATGCCTGGACCCTCAAACTACCCAGACAAATTGGTTAATGCCCCAAAACTATGGAGTGGTGTCCACTTTGTTCTGGGTAGTTTGAGGGTCCAGGAGTATGTATGTATGTATGTATGTATGTATGTATGTATGTATGTATGTATGTATGTATGTATGTATGTATGTATGTCTACCTGCCTGCCTGCCTGCCTGCCTGCCTGTACGTCTGTACGTCTGTATGTCTTTATGTCTGTATGTCTGTATGTCTGCATATCTGCATGTCTGCATGTCTGCATGTCTCATGTATGCATGTATGTCTGTATGTCTGTATGTCTGTATGTCTGTATCTCTATGTCTGTATGTCTGTATGTATGTCTGTATGTCTGTACGTCTGTACGTCTGTATGTCTGTACGTCTGTATGTCTGTATGTCTGCATGTCTGCATGTCTGTATGTCTGTATGTCTGCATATCTGCATGTCTGCATGTCTGCATGTCTGTGTGTCTCTATGTCTGTATGTCTGCATGTCTGTATGTATGTATGTGTGTATGTGCGTATGTGCGTTTGTATGTATGTATGTATGTATGTATGTATGTATGTACGTATGTATGTATGTATGTATGTATGTATGTATGTATGTATGTATGTATGTATGTTGCCAACCGAACGTAGGGTACCCCCTAAGAAAGCAACCTGCACTTTGGGTGACGTCGCGACTCCCTTTCTCGTTGCTGAGCACCAGTCCTCAGGCTGTACCACGATCAAGTGGTCAATGCCGTCCTCCCAAAGGCCAAGGCTTTTGGCGCAGTTAACTGTCGAGACCATTGCAACAACTGAGCCATGTCCTAAACGTGTCATGACTTGCTATGTCGTATCATTTTGCTTACGCCACCAGCTTACGCCACCTTTCGCAGCTGGAGTTTTGTCTTATGCGGCACATGTGGAGGTTTTGCTTACGCCACCCGCTTACGCCACCTTACGCGCGCTGAGTTTTTGCTTACGCACAGGTCCATATGAAACGACTCTTACTAAACATGTGCACGGAGGTTTTGGACGCTGCTCAACTGGACAATGCGACTTGTCTCAAGTTGCCCATACCTCCCAATTGGCTAAGGGCTGTGATGTCCTAAGGATACCTTCGCTGAACAAAAAACAAAACAAAAAACGCTTCAAGGCCTGCCATGTCCAACCGATCGGGTCAATCCGGTACGTCTTGTTTGGGGCCCGGTACGTCCTTTTGGGATTGTTGGAGCCTAAAGGAAAACACTCAAAACGAGGGGGGGGCTATTTGACACATGCCCACATATCTCGATCCATGAGACATCCCGATCCAAACCGAGTCGCAGAAACCACCAAACCCCGCGCCTGCAATGATGACTTCTGTTTACCTCTTCTCCAGTGGCTGGGGATTCAACACTGCAACCACAGACACGAGACCGGCGCCATGGGGGGGGAACAAAAAAAATTGGACCGGGAGAGCTGAAACACAAAAACAGGTCCGGGTGAATGCCATTCAAGCGCCGAATGAATCAAGTGACGTCAACTGGGGCATCACCCCATGTGTGGCAATAATCCATGGCAGTTTGGGGGTCCAGGTCTTTGTCTTGGCCCGGCTCGAGAGCGACGAGTTTTTTCGCCCAGAGCTCGTGTAGGATCGCGCCAGCAGGTTTCCATGCGAGAAGAGACATCGCCTGTTGATTTTAGATTTAAGTGCAATGCTATTTTTGATTAAGCATCTCGTGGTCATGTCTTATCTGATTGTACATTTGTTTCCTACATTCTGTGTTGTTGTGATATTGTAATTCTACTAGGTCCTCCAGTAAGGATAGAATAAGGGTGCCAACGTTTTTTAGCAGCCTATTTTAGTATAGGGGAACCCTCCCAACCAAAAAAGAAAAGGGGAGAGAAGGGCACAATCCTGGGGGGACCTACAGTGGTCTATGGTCATTCTTTCTCTTGATTGCAAGTTGTTACTTCTCTATTCCATGATTAGAGTTATATTTTACTACTTGCTTCACGTGGAGCCACTGGAAAAATGTAAAAGGTATCCTAAGTCTACCCCAGATTCATCCGCCCCGCCTGCTTCATGGACTCGCGCGTTGCGTATAGCCTGAACGGAGAAAAAAGAACGCCAGCTCCAAGCGCAGGGGAGTGCAATGGGCATGACAAGGACATCATGCCGGAATGGGTCAAAAACAAAAAGCTAGGTCCTCCAGTAGAGAGGTTAGAATAAGGGTACCCGATTTTTTTCTGGTTTGTCCATTTTAGCAGGGGAATCCTCCCCCAAAAAAGCACTGGGGCACCTAGAAAGGCTTAGCAAACAGAGCCCGGCTTCCAAAGCCGGAAGACGGAATGGGTTCGAGGGATATGCCAACTGATTCATCTACGCAACATTTGCGGCAGACAAAATAGTTACATTCAAAGCCCCACTTCCCGGTGACCCGGATGTCATGAATTTGAGGTGTGGTATAGCCTTTACATAATCAGAAAGAATGGACTAGAAACCGGGAGCGCTGTGAGGTGACCCCGAAGGGAACCACATTCATTGAGTTGAAGCCCGCCAGATTTAGTTTGACTCAGTTTGGCCAGGAGGCGCTCTGGCGCAAGCTAGCTGGATATGTCTCGGCTTGCGAGTGCGACTGCATGGTGAGCTTTGCCAGTTTGGTCTGCAACCTTCGGTGCAAGCTTGTGCAAGTCAAGTTGGGAATCGACCATGGCATGCTTCAGCCAAATGAAGCACATGAAGCAAATGGTGCTGTTGAACGCGTCTTGAGCACTACAATCCCCATGAAAGAAACTTTCATAACGGGCTGCGTTTTCTGTGGATTACCCCTGTCGTTTTACCAGTTGTTCCTCTTTTCATACTCTTTTAGTAGTCTTTTGCTATCCTACAGGGGTGGATCCACAGGTTCGCCGCATCCAAACCGTTATTTTCAGAGCAGATGGGTATGAGTCAAAATTAAACCAGCAGGTTTTAGTCCATGGTTCCATTTACCAGGGCAACCCATTTTGGGCACCCATTTCTGACGCACGGCCAAATCCACCCAGTGGCGTGGTGGTTCAAATCCACAGAGTGATGTGGCCATGGGTCAAAATCCCGTACCCCCAGTGAACATCCTAATCCCCACTAAAATAGGTTCTAAAATGGGCGGTGAATTCACCAATCCCCCAAAATGTGATCCCAAACAGTTTTGACAACCACAGCCATGTGTTTTTTGTTCCTTGGCGAATGTCGGCTTCCTCCCCCGCCTGCGGCGGTACTCCGCTGCCGGCACGCGCAGCTCCCCACCCTTCCAGCCATCGAAAGGAGGCAGCCCCTCCTTGGCGACTAGAAGCGACAGAAGAAATTAACGTTAAAAACAACTGAAGGCCCTGTGACTCGGAAGTCACCCCTGGTTCACCTTTGGAGTCACCGAAAGCAAAGGATTGTTGTTTGTGTTTTCTTTTTTTTTGGGGGGGGGGTGTTCAGCTGTGGAGTCAAGGGAAAGCAAAGGACCTAAGGACAGCCTGTTTTCTTCTCTCTTTCTTAGGCACCAGCGTTCAGAAACCCTGGTTTCTGATGATTCCTGTAATTACCAACAGACCATGGGAAGTTTCTCTTGGTTTCAAAGCGGTGCAAAATTTCGTCCACCCACCGTGGGAGCAAATGACTCCAACCAGAGAACCTCAACTTTACGGGTATTCTCAGGTACCAAGTCACCCCAATCGTCTCAAAAACCAAGGGACCCTCTCACGGAATCATAACCCCTAGGGAAGTGAACGGCACACGGGGTCAACACCTGGTGAACGAGGACCGAATCGGAAGCTTCTGGCGTCCTGAAACAATTGGAACCGCCTCTCTCCAGTTTATGAATGGACTCAGATGGCTGTGGGTCAGAAATGTGTGCCCAAAATGGGTTGCCCTGGCAAATGGAAACATGGACTAAAACCTGCTGTCCAACTCCTGGGTTAATTTTGACCCATACCCATACCCTGGGCTTGCAGCGGCATTTTTCTTTCCGAACACCGAAAGGAACGCCTCCGATTTGGGTCCTCCCCACTCGACACACCCCTTGGACGCGGATTTGGAGTCGTTCAACACGTCAAAGTCGCCTCTCAAGGGGTAGGTTCAAGGGAAACAACCAACCAACTTCTGACTTCACCCCTCAAAAACACTCAGCATAATGGACTCGCAGTCCATTCGCCAACTGCGTTGCTCGGTTGCGTTCTGCTCCCCTGCTAAAAGTTTTGCACTTTTTAGTGGCTTAATATGGAAAACCCATTCGTTGGCAAAAAGTTCCAGTCCTAACATCAAAGCAAAATGGACCAAAGGTTGGACACAACCAACCCTTTCTGACTTCACCCCTCAAGAAAAACACAGAGAATAATGGACTCGCTGTCCATTCGCGCACTTCGTTGGAGCGAGGTGCGGGCTTGTGCCCAAGCAGCACATCCGGGATCACCTCTTTGAAGGGAAGAGCCATGGCTGAAACGACAAGGAGGCGAGCGCCGGTGCTCGAGCCCAAGCTGCCGGGAACTGGTTTTTTCACCCCTCCCAAAGGGTAACACAGCAAGCCCACAGCTCGGTACACTGGACAAATACATGACTAGGTCCTCCATTAGAGAGGTTAGAATCAGGGTACCCGATTTTTTTCAGTATAGTTTATTTTAGTAGGGGAACCCTCCCCCAAAAAAAGGTAAAAGGGCACCACTGGGGACCTAGATGAACATCATATGCCATATATGCGCGTCACCTCTTTGTGGGGACCAAGTATTTCGTCTATATACTGAAACTACCGTCCGCCCTTCCTTCAGTGACGCCGGCAATGGCCCCCTGTTCTACCTCTTCCGGAACCCCGCGACAAAGTATTTGTGCCTGGATCTTTGTGGAACCCCCTGCATACGTACTTGACCTGGAACCTTCAGCAGTCCTCAAAAAAAACTCCAACACTTAGTTCTGCAATACTTCGAACGCCTGAAACAGGGAATCCGCAGACTGAGCTCGCCATGGGGCAATCGCTGAGCTCGCCAGAGAATAGTGAGACTAGGTCCTCCAGTAGAGAGGTTAGAATAAGGGCGCCCGACTTTTTTCTTTCCCCGTCCTCTGGTTTAGTGGGGGAACGAACCCTCCCCCCCAAAAAAGAAGAGAAACGGTGAGAACGGGCACCAATTGCTGGAGGTGAGAGGGCCATCATCGGCGTGTTCCGTGCCGAGCTGTCGGGAGGCCGACCGAAAGCCTCCGCCCGCGGGCTCTTTCCACTTCGCCGCGCTCATCTCGCCTCACCGGCGCCGGAGGTGGTACCTGGCGCTTCCGAGTACGTGGACTGGCCACAAAAAAGTGATCCTTGTGTTTGTTTCCCTAACTTTGCCACTGAAATGTGCTTTTTTCTCCAAAGTCTACGAACTCAGGGAGTGAATAAACTGGTTCTGATGTAAGGTACTGTAGCTGCTGTTTCTTTTTTCAAAGGTGGGCTGCGGCATGTCTCCTGCTCACGTTGTTGTGCAAATTCATGTTATGGTTCCTCAAATGGCAATGTTCTCCTCTCGTCCAGTTTCAACCATATCTAAACTTGGCAAGCCATGAGAATCGAGCCCTATGACGACCTCCACCACAAAGGCGCGGACAACTGGGCGTCTCTTTGAGGGTGGGTTTCAAGGGAAGCCGCAGAAAAAAAACCGCCCCGTATGTTGAATGGGTTTTTCTTGGAGACAAACCCAAATATCTTCACCTGTCCTGAGCATACTCTGATTGCGACATCGCCAAGAGCCGTCATGGAAGGGTGCAGTTAAAGGTGGACAACCTACCACGCAAAATTTTGTCACGCAAAATTTGGTCCCACAAAAACACAAAAAATCATGAGTTCGGATTCTGTTTCATATTCAGACTGCCCATGTCCACCCTTATGAAAGATAAACGTTTTTGGGGGGGAGCCCAGAACGCCAGGCGCACACACGCACGTCTGGATGCCCGTGCTCGCCGAGCACCCTCTCACTGGGCACCTTTCACAGAACTTGTAAGGTGCAGGGAGGCGGCCTAAAACTGGTTGCTGGTTTTGACTTGGAGGAAAACAAAAGGCGAGAAAACTGAAACAGAGCGAAGTCTGGCAACTGGCAACGACCCTGGGGTTCAAACGACCATTAGGGTTCATATGACTACTATGATTTAGCTCAGGCATCTCATCCAAAAGCTTGGGCCACCCATTCTTCTCATGGGAGTTGAGCCCCAGAGAACGGGTCGTAGGCCCTTTCCAAAATACATGGGCAAACTGCCAAACGAAGCCACACGAGCGGAAGCTCCCACACATAGGGAAGAGGTGAGGGACATGCCTCCTGCGAAAAGCCTGTTGCTCGCTTGCTACTAGGTCCTCCAGTAGAGAGGTGAATGAAGGTACCCTTTTTCTGTAGTCTATTTTAGTAGGGGAACCCTCACCCAAAAAATTGTAAAAGGGCACTACTGGGGGACCTAGGCTAGCTCGGGAGCGAGTTAAACTCGGGAGCTAGTTCGCCACTTGGCTAGTTCACAAACAAATGAGCTTGTTCCTCAGCCAGCCCAGCCTTTCCTCGAGCTTGTTTGCTTGCCAACATAATAAACTCATCCTTTTTTGTATCTAAACGAGACACCCCCTATTAATCAACCGGGGGTGTAAAATTAGGGGTTCCCACTAGCACGCTAAGTACCAACGGCGGGCCGACCCCATCTTCATAAAACATGCTCAATTTAGAAAAAGGGGGGCCAACCTCGGTCCGACGTGGCACTGGGCCAACCCCCAATAAAAGAAAATGGGGGGTCCAACCCCACCATGAAAAAAAACCGAAAACGGCTGAAAAAAATGGGGAGGTCAACCTCCATTATATAGTGTCAGCATGATTTCTGTTTCTTAGAAGGTAAACTTTCAGCGAAATACGACATAAACCTTTCTAATCCCTCCAAACTCAAAAGAGTTGAACATTGGGTATGGCCGAGGACGGCCAAAATGAGACATGTGAACAGGAACTCCGTAAACGAAGATCACACCCACCAGGGTGGAGATTTCGTCTGGTTTTCTTTAGTTTCCCATGCTCATTTTTCCATTTTGAAGACTCCGCACCATTTCACCCAGAAAATGGTTTTCTTTGGTTTCCCAGCAGGCCAGCAGGCAGGCAGAAGAAGCCATATGCAGACGCGCGGAGCAAATCCTGAAAGACGCCGAAGGGCTTGATCTGGGTGACCTGACAGTGCTTGCTGCAGATCGCATGCTCGGCCTGTCCCTCATTGTCAACGGCCCAGAAGTCGAGTGGGAGATGCGCGAGGGACAGCGGCCCGATCGTTGTTGGCACACAAGCAAATGGAGAGTGCTGCAGTGACAGCAACCCCATTGCTATGAACCATTGGATGCCAGCCTGGCGCATTGAAGACAAGACCCTTTCGAAGACACTTGTAACGGCAGAGCTTCAAAAACTGGAGACCATGTTGCAATTCCGCTAGTTAACAAAGGCTTGCCTGAGCAGAGAGCAATGGTGGAGTCGCTGCGTGAACAGAGACAAGTGCTTGATGGCAGCCATAGCTTGACGCACGCCTGTCTTCCATGGGCCTCTTCTGCAAAGGCGTCCCAGCAGACGGCAACTGTGGTCTCTGGACGATGCTTCACTTGGCTTGCACACGTGTCGTGTGTGTCACCTCACCTGGTCCAGCTGTTTTGATCATGGCCAAATGATGGGACTTGGCAGAAGGTTGTGTGTCGCATGGCAGGAACGGTCTATCGGGGCAGATCTCGGGGCTGGATCTCAAGCAGGCACACCGTCGCCACAGAAAGTCAAGGTCACCAGGATGGTCAAGAAGCCCCGCTCGGACGCCGCAGAACAAACACAGAACACACTGAGCTTCTTGTTCACCTGCGTGCACACAAAGAAGGATTTGGCAAGCACAAGGCTGCAACGGCGAAGAGCAGGGGAGCCGGGCGTGCAGGCTTGATGGCTTCTTTCACTTCCTGCACAGACTGCTCAGAATGGCTTCGGATGGTAGAGATGGGGGCACGGAATTTGTTGCTTTAAGGTTCCCTGTCTTTGGGCTAGACACACCCACCTGTCGCTTGATCTAACCACCCCGCGCCATTATAATCTTTGATTCACATGCACGTGGCCGGTGGACTTGAAACTGCTTTCAGATTTTCAGGGGCGGATCTTCCTGTTCACGGTTCCTTTCATAATTTGGATGATGCACGGCTCTTTTCGGAAGGGGGGGCAGGTCAGGATGAGGCCCTACTGGAGGTCGACACTACCACTTTCTGAATTCAGGGGTTCGGCCAGCCATTTTCAGAAACAAGCCCGAACTGTTTTTGAGCCATCCGGGGAAGATTAGCTAGAGCCTGCCAGGTCAGCAAGCAACAGCCAGAACCAGAAGGGGACGAGCGCAAGCAAGCGTGCGGTTTCCGCCAGGTTGTTTTGGCTGCTCGTTTCTATGCGATGCCGTTCTATGATACTCCCGGTGTATGCGGCCCCCCTTGCGCTCCACGCGTGGCAGATGGACTTGGACCTGATTTCAGATTTGCAGGGGCGGATCTTTCTTTTCCCGGCTCCTTTCAATTAAAAAAGAAGAAGTTTTTTGCTCTCTTCGGGCACGGAGGGGGGGAAGGGATGAAGCCCGTTTCATAGGGTGTTTGGGAGCCCATGGAGAACAGGCAATCAGAACTTCAAGAGAAGAACTTCAAGACACGAAAGAGTAGCGTGAGCAGTTCGTCGTTTTTGTTTGGAGGGCTCCGTTTCGGGAACGCCGAAGATTTGCTTGGCTTACCCTTTTTGTGGTCCCCCCACAACAGAAACGCGGCCCGGACGCCGCCTTGCGTTCCCGAAACGGAGCCCCCGCAAAATGTGCATGAAGACAAAAGCAATTGTCTGGTGGACTGGGAGCTGCTTTCAGATTTGCAGGGGCGGATCTTTCTGCTCACGGTTCCTTTCAGAAAGGGCTGATTTGTGGCTCTCTTCGGGCAAGGAGAGGGGCCGGACAGGGTGAGGCCCTACTGGAGGTCGACTTTCTAAAATTCAGAGCCATTTTCCACACTCATGGGACCAGCCATCTCCAAAAACAAGCTCGAACTGTCTTTGAGCCATCAGGGGATGGCTTCTTGCGTCTGCCACGAAGATTAGCTAGAGCCTGCCAGGTCAGCAAGCAACAGCCAGGACCAGAACAAGGGGACAAGCGCAAGCAGGCGTGCGGTTTCCTGATGTGGCTGCTTGTGTTTGTGATGCCGTTATGTGATACTCCTGGTATAAGTAGACCTCCGTGCGCTCCAATGTAAATCAGGAAATGGGCCTGCCGTATTCTATACGTGGCATGATGTGGCATGTTGGGGTCTGTCAGGTGGTCCTCAAGCAAGACAACAACTCAGAAGAGCAAGAGAAAAAACAATCAGGAGATTCAGAAGCAACGCGGTCGCCCGAAGAAAGCCAGCAAGCTCGCTGAGGAGGAACTGAGGATGACATGTTTGCACAACCCTTTGGCATCTCGTGGGGCCACGTATGGTGATTTCCAAAAACAGCAACTCGGTCTATTTTAGAAAATGGGGTCAACCAATCCAGACTGAGAAATTTCCAATTTAGAAAATGGGGGGGCCAACCCTGACCAGACCCATTTTCTTTTATTCACCATTTAGAAAATGGGGAGTGCCAACCCCACCATGGGAGGTGACATCCTTAGAAAAAAACAAGCCCAAAATGGGCTCAACCCCCCCCCCCCATTTTCTAAATTAATGTCGAACCCGGATGGACTGGCCTTTAGAAATGAACAAATGGAAGGATCGCTGCAGAGGTTCACGAGCAAAAAAGCAAGACCATCTGGTAAAGCAGGTATGTAACGAATGTTCGTTGCGGCCCTTACTCCAAACAATATGTGCCATATCTGTTAAACTTCTTACGTGCTTTTGGCCCATGCGTCATAGGTGAAAAAACGTAGCTCGTCACTTTGCCATGGACAAGGAAGAGCTGATAGTTTGGTTGGGAATGGCCAAGCAAACTAACGTCATCCTTCACCCCAACTACCCCGACTGGACCTCCACAAGCAACATTATCTTGCATTTTGACAGCTAGAAGAAGCATTTGTCTGTGGCCCAGAAACGAGACATAAAGCAAAATGCCATGGGCGTCGCCCTTCAACATTGCATTAGGGGAGGGAACCGCGGAAGCAGCGCGGCAACACACAACAAGAACCAGACTAGTATGGCAGCACGCCCAGAAGGACGGGCGCTGAAGTAGCACACTGACACCCAGCAAACGCACAAACAGAACCAAATGTGCCACATCATGCCGTTTGGTGCCACAACCGGAAGCACGCCCGGAAGGACGAACGCCGGAGCAGCGTAGCAACACACAACAAGAATTAGAACAATACACAGGACAGCTTGCCGGCCACAACCGGCAGCACGCCCGAAAGGACGACCACCGGAACAGCAAAGTGACATCAACGCAGCGGACAGGCGAGCTAGGAGAAGTGAAGTATCACGCAGGACGCCCGCCGGAGCAGCGCAGAAACGCACAACAAGAACAAGCAAAGTAGCTCCGCAGAAAATGCTGGCCACAACCGGCATAACGTCCGAAAGGACGCCGCCGGAGCAGCAGTGACATCAACGGACATGCAAGCTAAAAAATGAAATAGGCTTTCGCCGGCTGTCGCCATGCACATGAACCTTTCATGAGGGATTTCCTGGAACTTTTGCGCTAGCCTACGCAGCCGAAAAGCGCGCCCCGAAAAAAAGCGCCTTGAGCGCCCCAAATCTCGCTCCACCACTTTGCCCGAGTCTGTGCAGTAGTACAAAGTAAAGATTGCACGGTAAATGCCATGAAAATGGTCCGCCCCAAATTTCGTGCAATCACTGTGACGGGAGCACGCCCAGAAGGACGACCGCCGAAGCAGAGCAGCAGTAAACAATAAGAGCAGTGGCTCAACAGAACAGTTTACTGGCCACAACCGCCAACACGCCCGGAAGGACGACCGCAAGAGCACACAATAAGAACAGTAGCTCAACAGAACAGCTTGCTGGCCACAACCGGCAGCACGCCTGGAAGGACGACCGCCGGAGCAGCACAGTGACATCAGCGCAACAGACACGCTGAACAAATGAAATATCACGCTTTGGCCGGCCGCTGCCGGCAGCACGCCCGAAAGGACGACCGCCAGAGCAGCGCAGCAACACACAACAAGAACAAGAATAGTAGCTCCACAGAACAGCTTGCTGGCCACAACCGGCAGCACGCCCGGAAGACGGCCGCCGGAGCAGCACGTTGACACCCAGCAAACGCACAAACAAACCCAACATATGTCACATCAGCCGTTTGCTGGCCACTACTGGCGGCACGCCACCAAGGGCGATCGCTAGAGCAGTACCGTGTCAACATCTACCGAACGCGCTCACAAATCAGAAAGCCAAAAGTAAATAAAAAGCTTACCGGCCTCTACTGGCAGCAAGAAAGGGACCACTGGAGCAGCGTGACAATCCAATTTGTGTAAACGTATGTAATGAAATTTAATGCATGTCTCAGCCACTAAAATTCAAAGATCATCGTGTACGTAGCAGGTCGCAAAATTGGGGAAGTTTCGAGGAACGGTAACACAATGGTGTGGCCTTGTCTTCCGCATGCTGATCTGATGGCATAAACTCGAAGTGCTCTTGAGCCATGTGAAGACTTCGAAATCCTACGGCACGTCTGCAGAAATTGCAAAAACCAAGAGCAAACAAAACCATCGAGGGCCGTTTTCTGCCTTTTTTTTGGTTCTATGTCCTGTAATCTTCCCAGCATATGACTACTAGCAAGATCAATTAGCTTGCAGCCTTCCCAGCCCCACTTCCCGGATTCTTGAAGCCTATGCTTTCTATGTTCTCGAAATTTCATATTGATTATATATGTTTCCGGAAAAAAAGAGGGAAAATTGGGGGCCTAGTTTTCCTAGTCTTGCAACACATTCTAATTTAAAAAGAACAAATAGAACACATTGAGAAATAAGCCCTCGGATATTCTAATTTTTTTTCGAAAAATAGGAAAATTGGAAAAATTAGACAAATGGGCCCTCAAATTTCCTTATTGTTCTATTTGTCCTAATTAAATTTGGCAACATACACCAAATAGAAACAAACATGAAAAATATGGTTCAAAATTCCGGGAAGTGGGTCAGAAAGCTACGAAAGACTGCAGAAGACTACGGAAGACTACGGAAGACTATGGGAAACAGAAAATTTGAGGGCCGAGTGTTTTTAATATCTCATAATTTCTATAATTCCCGTAGTCTTCCGTAGTCTTCCGTTGCTTTCTGGTAGCCTTCCTGGACCCACTTCCCGGAAGCCTGGGCCCATGTTTCTAATTTTTCTAATTTGTCTATTTTAATCAGGAAATTAGAAGAACTAGGAAATTGGAGGGCCCATTCTTCCATGTTGTTTTCTAAATTGAATAGAACAATTAGGAAAACTGTGAATTTTGAGGGCCTACGTTTTCTACTTTTTTCTATTTCTTCTAATTAAATTCAAAAAATGGAAAAACATCACAACATTATTCTTAACAAGAAGGAAACAAATAGCTACCAAAAGGCTACGAAGGACTACGGAAGACTACGGAAGGTTACGGGAATTAGACAATATAGGAAAATTAGGAAATATGAGGTCCTATTTTTCCTATGTTTTTCTATTTTTCCTAATTTAATTAGAAACAATAGCAAAACAAGGCTCTCGAATTGCTTTCTTTTTGTCCAATCAAACTCAAAAGCAAGTAGACTAACTAGCATAGAAACTTGCACCAAAACATGTGCGAGACACACTGTACATGCTCTTCCCTCTTCCCGGGGGGGGGGGGGGGGTACCATATTTGTATATGTATATATTAAAGACCTTCCTATAACCACCATAGGACGAATTAATGGAACCACCTATAGCGGGGGCTTTGGGCGCTGCTCACCTGACATCGTGCCACACATGCCACATCGTACGCAACCGTAGCTTCCGGGCTCTGGAAGCAGACGTTGCAGTCCTCACCTCCTTTGTGGAGCAGCTCTACGTTGATGCCCAGCAGAAAGTTGGGATGTTCAGATTCTGCAAATCATATTTCGTCCGCATTGCCAAGTCAGGAGTGGAAAAACTGGAAAAAACTCATGGCTTGGCGGGTCTACAAGATAGAACATCAATTTGGAAGAGAGAGGGACGTGCTTCTTCCCACACAAATCCGAGCCCCACGTGACCGGGCTTGAAACGAATCGCGCCGGTGGCGCCTCTGCTGTGACGGCGAGACCCAGAGCAGGCAACATCTGGCCAGGGCGGTTGCAATCCCCGGATTTGAGAAGTTTGCCCTCTGTTAGACTGTTAGAGGTTAGGTGGGAGAGGGCCAAGTGAAACACGAATCCAAACCACAAATTGAGGGTTACCTGAAGACTCAGTTCCTTTCGACAACATGTCGCCGCCTGACGATGGGCGTGCCTCGGGCACACACACGCACACACGCACGCACCCCTGAAAAACAGGAGTCCTTAGATTGATACACGAACGGCAGCAAACAGGTTTGCCCGGCACTCCTTGCCGCAGCAGCTCCGTTTTGTCACAAGCTGGGCGCTGCGGAACATAAGCAAGCCGTGGCACTCAGATCATGATGGCCCTTGCTTGCTCATCGGTACCCTTTCGTTGGCTACTATCTGTGTTAGTTTTGGTGAGGCATGCTTCGGATTTACACGGGGGACCTTAGCTCGCGTGCTAATCTCACTGAAGGACCTGGAAATGCAAGGTTAACCCCGTGGGGCCGTGAGTAAACATAGACCAAAGTAAGACAACCAAAAGGTCAACAGGTCGATTCGCTTGGAGACACAGGGGGCACTGGAAAAGAAGAACAAATAATGAAGGTAGGACTCGGAATTCCAGGACTTTGCTGGTCCTTTTGATTTCCCTTCAAACCAACCTCAAAAGGGGTTACCCTAACACAACACACACACACACACAGAAAGACAGACAGGCAGGCGGACAGGCAGGCGGACAGGCAGGCAGAAAGGACAGGCAAGACAGGCAGACAGAGACACAAACAGCCAAATAGCCAGACGGACAAACAGGCACGCTCACATGGGTTTGTCTTTGGTTTGAGGGCTACCCTAAAACGAGCACCTCCCTTTAAACCTAAGGGGGTACCCTAAAAACACACACACACACACACACCCATATACGCAGCCAGGCTACTTGCGCCTCCATTTAAGGTCCTCCAGTACAGAGGTTCGAATAAGGCTACCCTTTTTTCTGTAGTCTGTTTTAGTAGGGGAACCCTCCTCCAAAAAAGTGGGTAAAAGGGCACTACTGGGGGACCAGCCTGGTGGAACAGGTTGACGGACTCCTGGTCCCGCGCCTCCATCCCAAAACGGGGCGGGGGGGTGCCCTGAATTGTTGACACCTGCGTACTCTTTTTGGGGTTGCAGGGGTCACCGGATTTCCCCAAACCAGAAGTTAGAATTTGCTGGTGGCGTCCATTGACAATGATCACCACTTTTGTGGAGAAAAAAAAGAACAGGGTTGGCACCAAACAAAAAGGGAAACAGTTTGTGCCCCTTTTTGGGGTTGAGCGCTGGCCACTGGAAGCCAAACAAGGGAAGAAGGCGAACAACGAACCATGCAGAAAAAGTCTTAAAAAAACGTGGCGAGGCCGACATGTCCGCTTGGTACGCTGCACACTTCAGAGCTGTGCCATGGATGAATCAGAAAGTGGATTATCATCTTCTAGGTGATTTAGTAGAGAGGTTGGAATAAGGGCACCCCTTTTTCTGTAGTCTAGTTTAGTAGCGGAACCCTTCCCCAAAAAAGGGTAAAAGGGCACTACTGGGGGACCTAGTCTTGATATTTGATACATGGAAAACATGAATCATTCTTCACGTCTGACATTTCCCCTAATCTATGCCACCTACTGTGAGGTTCTCTTCTAACATTGGATCAAAAACAGTTGACTCAAATCCAGGGAGCCAAGAGGAGACCAACCACGTTAAGGCTTAGTGTTACGAGAGACACCGCTGAGCAACTGTCAATCTTCTTGGTTGTCTGCTGTTTGTTAAGAACCGAAACGGGGGTCACGGGGCACCCCTTTTTGCCATTCCCTCTTGGTGCATCAAGACAAATGTGTGTCTGTGGCTCAATTGTTGCCCCGCTTGTTTCTGCTTGTTAGGCTTGATGTTGGCTTGTTTCTTTCCGGGAGTCAGCTCTCTGTGGTTGGTTGTTTTGTTGATTGCTTGAAGTTTATGTTGATTGCTTTGTGCATTGTTGATGGTGTTTACTGCAACTATTTTCTGCTGCTGCGTCTGGGCTTCATGGGTACAGTCTCTGAAACCATCCAAAAGATGCAACCCATTCGGGGGGCGGAATGTGCATAGCACCTTGCGCGCTCGACTCGTACGAAAAGAGGCTCATTGGATTACTTTGCATGTCATATTCCATATCCAATATCCACAGACATAGTCGAATATGTCTATTTGTGTGTCACGGCAAGCGTGTGGTACAGCCACATACAGGGCCCAAGGAATCACCAGAGAGAGGATATTTGCCATACACTGCTTTGCGACATTCGCTAGTCTAGTATCTCTCCTGCAGCAAGGGCTAGGAAAAGTTGGAATGCCTTGGTGGTTTACAGCATGGCGGAATCTCACTTCCGATCGAGCGGACTGGCCAAAGGAAGTCCAAACATGTTGTTTGTCACTAAATGTATGTCCTCCAGTAGGGACTTGGAGGACCCTTTGATACACAAAAAAGTGCTCCAGACAGTTTTTTGGCATTCGAGCGCTTTTTTTCTGCTCAAATCCAATTCGAGCACTTTTTGAGGTTGCCTAGATGCTTGGTGAAGTACTCGAGAGAAAACGAACCCGCAACTCGAGCGCAATTTCCCGCTACTCGGGCGCAATTTTCCGCAACTCGGGCGCAATTCCAAAAAGTGTGCAAAGCCAAAGCTCCGCCCCGCAATCTGTGCATTTGCATGTGTTTCATTTTACAATTTCTCGCGCACTTATTTGCCACGAAAGCTCGAGCAAACATTTGTGTATCAATGGGTCCTGCAGGGAGGATAGAATAAGGGTACCCCCCTTTTTCTGTAGTCTATTCTAGCAGGGGAAGCCTCCCAAAAACATGGGTAAAAGGGCACTACTGGGGGACCTAGAATGGTATTCGCACAAAGTTTGCGGTCCACGAACTCAGGAACAAACGCCCAAAGCCCCCTGTAGGTGACCTGCGATGAGTTTCCCTGGAAAAGAAATGGCCCAAAACCAGAAATCCGTGGATCCATAGGTGTCCTTTTAGGGGAAATAGATGGCCCTGGTAGATGATTAAACCACCAGGTAAACCAGGAATCGCCATCTATTGTTCTACTAAAACAACCAAAAAGGACACCTATGAGTGGATCCCATATCTAGACTTTTCGCGGAAACTGCCACTAGGGCCACCTCTGGAAGGATCAAAACACACAATTCCACACCATTGGTGACCTGTGGCAAAACAAATTGATGGGTTCCCCTGGCCAATGGGACATAAAACTTCAAGCTAAACCAGATGAAACGAACCCATCTATGAGCCAATCTCACCTAAGGACACCTCTCCAAGCCGAAAGTCGGTTTGGGACCCCGAACAAAACACGGCGGTTTCCTGTTGCCCCTGCTTGTCACCGCCTCTTTCAGCCAGTACCTCGAAAAACAAAGACACATCTGGAAAAACAACTCCCCAACTCCAACCCAAAAAACACCTATATTACCTCAAAAAACAAAGACACATCTGAACAACCCCACACCTCCAACCCAAAAGAACACCCTAGGGACGCCTCTCCGAGCGCAGCCCAAGCCCGCCTTATGGGAAAGGAGGACCTCCCCGCAGCCCGGGCCACTGGCGCACCAGGCCACCGCCTAGTCTTGCGCTAGATCCGGGGCTCGTTGCCCTTGGCTCGTCTTTTTTTGTGGGCTGGAATCATCATCATCATCATCATCATCATCATCATCATCATCATCATCATCATCATCTGACAGTGGAAACTAAGCTCCTTCCTTCTCTCAATGTTTGGTTTGTTTGGGTCCCGTTGGAATCCGTAACACGAGCACCACCACTCATGTCTCGTTGATTCCATGCTTCTTTTCCAAGCCGCCAGCGCAAGGTACCGATGGTTCTGGGGGTACCTTTCCCATTCTTTCCAGGGATCCTCCAAACACCCAGGGAAAACTGACAAGAATGGGGAATCAACCCCTGGAATGGTTGACGCCACCCAATTCAATCCTGCCTGCAGAAAGGGCTCCACCAGGGACTCGTGCCTCCGGCGGCTATGGTGTGCCCAACCTTTGGCCGTGCCGTTTTTTTGTTTTTTGTGTGTGTTTTTGTTCGTTGTTTTTTTCTTTGGGGAATAAGCAGGAAAAGACCAAACATGATAGAAATGTTGGGGGGGTTGGATTGAATGGAAACCAAGGAGAACAGCCTTTTGGAACCCCCTCAAGAACCATACAAAGCCATACATACTCGTTGCCTGCCTGTCTTTACCTACCTCGGATGGGTGTGCTTTAAAATGGGCGACCCCCACAATGGTGGCTTTTCCGGTGGGGTTCCCATTTTTACTCCTCAAGGTGTCCTCTTACCAGGGCTGTGGGAAATGACCACTTCTGTGATACAACAATAAAGGCTTCCGAAACACTAACCCCCCACATAGCGGGGGAGATTCCCTTGTATCGCAGAAGTGGGGTGAGATTCCCCTTGATCCCACCACCCTGCGAGCCTCTTACCAACACCAAGTGAGACATCTCTCTGCTGGTCCGGCCCCCAGGTCCCAGTGATTCGATGGTTTTGGGCGAGTGGGTCAACTCAGCTGCCCGGGATGGAACCTGAAAACACAGATTCTGTTAACACCTGGACGCAACTCCGACGAAATCAGAGAAGCCGAGAGGCAATCGACCAGGCGGGTTTGCCACCTTTTGTGAGAAAATTGGCGACCCCCTCAAAAAGGAATCCTTCACTACAAGGGTCGATCATTGTTCCACCAAAGGGGGCAAAAAGACCCTGGTGTAATCAACAAGGTCGATTCGGCTTTGGGCAAGTGAGTCCAGAAAAGTAGAGTTGATTGGTGGCAAATGGGTATGTCTTGTTTTGAGGCTCAGTACCCCCCTTTTTTGTGGCTTAAAAGGGAACCACAAGCACAACCGGAGCGAATTTGTGCGGCGATTCTCTGACAAGAAGTATCCCAGCAGTGGGGACCCCATTTTAAGTGGCACAGATTAGACAAGGGCCCGAGAAAAGGTCCCATCTATGTAAACTTCCTGAAACCGGGCTTAATGTCTCCGTTCAAGCTTTTTGTCATGGCTCCCCTTAGAGAAATCCCGCAAAGTCGCGCAGCGACAAAACGCGGATACAGAAACTGATCTCACCAGGGTTGTGGGAATTGCAAATTCCCCCTAAATGGGAGTTTCCTTTCAGTCCCGTGGAACAAGACATGCTTTGAATCGCGGAAGTGTATCTTTCAAGGAATCTTGCCTCCTTTATACAGGAGCCAACTCCATCAATTTGTCACTTGGGTGCACTGACCCAAGAACCAGCTGCTTGGGAAAACAAAGAGCATCAACCGGCGATGTGGAACCAACTCGGTTCGGTTCTTACTAAATGTCTATGTGTTGATTCCCCATTCTTTTCACCCATCGTTCTTTTCAAAAAAACCGCCGTTTCCCTTGGGTTTCCGGAGGTTTTCTAGAAAGATTCGGATCCCTGGGTTCAGAACTGAAATGGAAGAGGCGCCCCTGCAGAAATGGCCCGACCCCCCCCCCCCCAAACATGGATCAAGTCCTCGCCGCCGGGGTGCGGCGAAACTTGGGCCGCGGCCAAATGACGTCGCTGGCCAGCACCAGGTCGAAGAAGCCGTAGGCGCTTCGCTCCGGGAGCCTGGGACCGAGTTGAAGATCTGGGGCGAGGGGCAAAAGACCATAGGCCATGGGTCAAAACCCCGGTGAGCCCCCAGTGAACATCAACCACTCCAACCACCAAAGGCGAGTAAAATGGGCGGTTCACCTACCCCAAAATGGGATACCATTGGTTTTGACCCACAGCCATATGAACCAAAAGGGGTAAGAGATGCATCAGGAGGACAGTGCGTATGCGCGTGGGTCACCCGCGTAGCAGGCGTGGGATGGTCAACTACCACGCTGGTTTAAACATACAACGGTTTAAAGACTTCCGCGTGTGGTAGTGTAAGAAGTCGCCCCGGCGAATGACCCAGCAACAGCTTGCAGGGGTTCTAGGAGAAAGGGGTTGTGTTCTTTGAGAAGGCCCCACAACCGCAACTTTTGTCCTGGCAGTGTATGGGTAAGGACAACAACCCATAAAGCATGGAGCAATTGTCACATCTATTGATCCAGAGTTCCACTTTTATTTTCAGGGATCCCACATTTTGTTGGACACCGCGGCACCAAGATCGAGAATGATTCGAGCATATTTCCAGTGATTCCCTTTACAACCAGGGGAAAATAAGACGAAGCAAAACTCTCTCACACACACACGCGCCTCAAAACCTTCACGTGCTTGAGTCCCTTGGAAACAAAGTGACATATTTCCAGTGATTCCCTTTGGAACCAGGGGCAAAAGACAATGCATTTTCTGAAACGCAAAACGCAGAGGAAAAAAATGAACACACACACACACACACTCACTCACACACACACACAAGCAGACGCTGGTTGAAGTCTTCTCGTCTCAGCTTCTGACTGCCGCCAATCCAGATGCCCATAGCGCGCCGAGCCGTTCACCGCTTGGAGGCTCGGCTGGTTCTGAGCGATGTTGCCCTACGAATGCGAAACGGCTCACGGCCCCGGGCTGGGGCCCGGAAAACGGGAAAACTTTTGGGACCTTGACGCTTCCAAGGTCCATGGACTATGGGACAACCCAAAAGGTCGGCTTACAAAGTGAGCCGTTTATGGGGTTGACACCTCGGAACAGCACCTATTTAGGACCAACGCCTCGGCTACAAGTGGCCGACGTTGTTTCGGGGGGTCCATGCGACCCAACAAACAAAAGACCACCACTCTAAGGGTTGATTCCCCATCCTGTTCAACTAATCACTCGCTAGGAAGGATCCCTGGAAAGAGCGGGGAAGGTACAGCTAGATCATCAATTGCTCATGTCCGGACTGGGTAGAACGCAGAACTCCGGCGCCTGTCTGGGCTGATCCCAGACACTCCACGTCGAAAACATGCATCCACATGTTTCCTGGGCCAAATTTGTTCGTATCTTGATGTTCTGCAGGGCAAACACTTGCGCAAAACCGGACTACTGGATTCCCGAGTTTCTCATCCCGGCCAACCCCCTTGCGGAAAGATTTTGAACAGACATGTCCTCTTCTGACCGCAATCAACCTGGGCCTTGCGAAAATGACAAAAAGGGCACCCCGGCCAAGGTATCCTCGTTCCCACTAACATGAAGAAAGGCCCCTGATAGACCATCGTCCTACAGGGGCCATAGCTTTTGCCAAGTTCCACGTTGGGCTCAAGGTTGTGGAATGGGTGGGCATGTCTCCAAACGGTTGGCCCATCTTACTTGCCCTTTTTACATCACGTAAGACCAAAGACAGAGCCAACTTTTGCGAGGTCCCTCAAAGGATACATCCACCATCTGCTTAAGTGCATCAATCAACTGGAGGTGATGTTTAACTGGCCTCAGCTAGCACAATGACCATGAGTAACTCTTCCCATTTGGCGAAAGTCGTATTTTAATTTTCCTCGTTTCCTTCAACACCCCACACGTCTTTGGCGGTTTCGATTGGTGGTTTGGGGATTTGAACCCCTGGATCTTGTAGAGGGTAAGTGGGAAACCACCCCGAAGCTCCAAACCAACTAAATGAAGGCCAAAGATGCAACCAAATGGCAGATCCATATATGATATTCTAAGGGCCCCCGTTTTAAGCACTGTTCTAGCTGTACCTTCCCCATTCTCTTTAGGGATCCTTCTCAAAGAACAGGCCAAATCCCTGGGACAATGGGTGGTCTCTAAAGAGAACGGGTGAAGAGAGATTGGAATAGTATTTTTATTAATGTTTCACCTCTTCTTTCAATTTCACCGAGGCGATTCCACCATCTTCACCTTGGAAACGGCCGAGCGAAACGGTGGAGCGCCTGTGTGGCCACTGCTTGCTCCTCGCCGATGTCCGTCAGCAAGGCCTCCCATCCAGTTCCGTGGGGCCGTCCGGATGTGTTGGGGAGCCCCCGAAGTGGGGGAGGTGCTCTCCCTTCGGCTTCCCAGTGGAGAGCTTAGAACAAGGGTACCCTTTTTTTGGGTAGGTTAAACAAAGGGAAGCTAACAGGAACACCACGGTTTGTGGTTTTTTGGGGGGTCCTCCAGTAAAGAGGTCAGAATGATGGTACCAACTGTTGTCTGTCTATTTTAGTAGGGGAACCCTCCCCCAAAAACAGGGGAGAGAAGGGCACTACTGGGGGACCTAGCTGTAAAACCCACCAAAAAGGGCCGTACCAACTCCAATGAAAAGACGCCCTCAAATCGCCCGAAAACGAAAAACATATCCAAAGGAGGTCACTCAACAAAGTGCCGCACCCCTGCACAACGCCAGATGTACGAGTTGCACAACTCAGCATGGGTGTCTCGTCTTTTTTAAGGGTACCCTTTTTAAGATAGGTTTAAAAAAGGAAACCAACAGGAAAACCACCATTATTTTATTTTTTTTGGGGGGGGTCCGCTTTTGAGGTGGTTCCCTTACTACATTTCATTGCCAGTTGCTGAATCGTTACATGTAAAATGACATCGAGAGATAGGCGCAGCCTCTGGGTTTCTCTCGAGAGGTGGTGGGCCTTTTGCAGCACCAAACCCTGGAGAGATTGGGTTGCGCCTTCTGGCAAAATCAACAGGAATGTACATATGAATATGACTATTTGACAACGTGCATATGTATATCTGGATATATATATATATATATGTATACATTTCTATTATATATATATATATACATATGCAACTGCACAGTTCAAACACCCAAAACTAACAAGTCTTGAGCCCAGCTCCTGACTTCCATCTTGTGCGAGCTAGAGGTCATGTCCTAAAGAAGCCCGAATCCAGCCACATGGCCCCATTGTTGCCTTCCCAAGCGAGAGCGTGGAAAAAAAAAAACTTTTTTTTGAAGGCTTGGGTTTCGGCAGGCACAGCCTTGACACGCAAGCGACTGGCTAGTTCAAGCATCAACAGTGGCCCGCTGCGCTAGCGCCTTGGGAACCCCATGGGCAAACCCATTTGCAACCAGCCAAGTAAGCCCTTGCAAGCCCCCCCCCCCAAAAAAAAAACTTATTGAACGTCAATCTTGAGATGCCCCCCCCAAAAAAAAACACAAAAAACTTACTTATTGAACGTCAATCTTGAGATGCCCCCCCCGAAAAATAACACAAAAAACTTACTTATTGAACGTCAATCTTGAGATGCCCCCCCCAAACAAAAAACAAAAACACTTACTTATTGAACGTCAATCTTGAGATGCCCCCCCCCCAAAAAAAAACTTACTATTGAACGTCAATCTTGAGATGCCCCCCCCCAAAAAAAAACTTACTTATTGAACGTCAATCTTGAGATGCCCCCCCCAAAAAAAAAAACACAAAAAAAAACTTACTTATTGAACGTCAATCTTGAGATGCCCCCCCCAAAAAATAACACAAACAACTTACTTATTGAACGTCAATCTTGAGATGCCTCCCCCAAAAAAATAACACAAAAAACTTACTTATTGAACGTCAATCTTGAGATGCGGCAAACAGGTCACTTAGGGATCGCTCAAACGGTTCACTTAGGGATCACGGTCACTTAGGGATACACGCTCACTTGAGGATCACATTCACGGATCACTTAGGGATCACATTCATTGATGACGGAGGTGGGGAGAGGGGGGGGGGTTGGTATGATAAGCACACCCGCTCAACTGCTGCAGACCAGCCTGCTCCTTTACCGGATTACAAAGTAACATGGCTCTGGGGAGGGGGTGGGGGGGGGGGATGATAAGCACACCCGCTCAACTGCTGCAGACCAGCCTGCTCCTTTACCGGATTACAAAGTAACATGGCTCTGGGAGGGGGTGGGGGGGGGGTTGGTATGACAAGCACACCCGCTCAACTGCTGCAGACCAGCCTGCTCCTTTACTGGATTACAAAGTAACATGGCTCTGGGGAGGGAGTGGGCGGGGGGGGGATGATAAGCACACCCGCTCAACAGCTGCAGACCAGCCTGCTCCGTTACCGGATTGCGAAGTAGCATGGCTCTGGGGAGGGGGTGGGGGTGGTTGGTATGATAAGCGCACCCGCTCAACTGCTGCAGACCAGCCTGCTCCTTTTCCCTCGCTCAACAGCTGCAGACCAGCCTGCTCCTTTACCGGATTACAAAGTAACATGGCTCTGGGGAGGGGGTGGGGGGGGGGATGATAAGCACACCCGCTCAACAGCTGCAGACCACCCTGCTCCTTTACCGGATTACAAAGTAACATGGCTCTGGGGAGGGGGTGGGGGGGGGGGCAATGATAAGCACACCCGCTCAACTGCTGCAGACCAGCCTGCTCCTTTACCGGATTACAAAGTAACATGGCTCTGGGGAGGGGGTGGGGGGGGGGATGATAAGCACACCCGCTCAACTGCTGCAGACCAGCCTGCTCCTTTACCGGATTACAAAGTAACATGGCTCTGGGAGGGGGGGGGGGGGGGTTGGTATGATAAGCACACCCGCTCAACTGCTGCAGACCAGCCTGCTCCTTTACCGGATTACAAAGTAACATGGCTCTGGGGAGGGGGTGGGGGGGGGGCATGACAAGCACACCCGCTCAACTGCTGCAGACCAGCCTGCTCTTTTACCGGAGTACAAAACAACATCGTTCTGGGGGGGGGGGGGCTTGGGTGGGGGGCATGATAGGCACACCCGCTCAACTGCTGCAGACCAGCCTGCTCTTTTACCGGATTACAAAATAACATGGTTCTGGGGCGGGGGGCTGGGTGGGATGATAAGCATATCCGCTCAACTCTTCTACCGGATTACAAAATAACATGGCTTTGGGGGGGGGGTTGGGTGGGGGGATGATACCGCATCACATGTGGTCTTGTTTGGTTTCATTGGGGGTCGTGCTTAACAGGATCGCAACCATCTAACCAAAACAGGACCCACATACGACCTCTGAAAAATGGAAGGGTCCGCCACTGACATGTCAACACGCATGCACACAACCACATACATGGACTCGCCAGCATACATAGTAACATATGTCATGAAACATACACGTCACATATGTCATGCGATATACACGCCAACAAGCACAAACAAGCGCATTCCTGCTCGCGCATGCGCGTATATAAACATACATCGCCAGGCAAACATATCAACACGCATGCATGCGCGATAAGCCTTCTGCAAAAAGCGATCCCGGAGCGATCCATTTGCGCGATCCCTAAGCGAACCATTCGCGCGACGCCTAAGCGACCCACTGCCCTTGAGATGCCCCCCCCAAACAAAAAACAAAAACACTTACTTATTGAACGTCAATCTTGAGATGCCCCCCCCCAAAAAAAAACTTACTATTGAACGTCAATCTTGAGATGCCCCCCCCCAAAAAAAAAAATGAACGTCAATCTTGAGATGGCCCCCCCCCCCAAAAAAAAAAACTTATTGAACGTCAATCTTGAGATGCCCCCCACAAAAAAAAAAAAAAAAAACTTACTTATTGAACGTCAATCTTGAGATGCCCCCCCCAAAACAAAAAAAACACAAAAACTTACTTATTGAACTTCAATCTTGAGATGCCCCCCCCCCAAAAAAAAATGAACGTCAATCTTGAGATGGCCCCCCCCCCAAAAAAAAACACTTATTGAACGTCAATCTTGAGATGCCCCCCACAAAAAAAAAAAAAAAAAACTTACTTATTGAACGTCAATCTTGAGATGCCCCCCCCAAAACAAAAAAAACACAAAAACTTACTTATTGAACTTCAATCTTGAGATGCCCCCAAAAAAAAAAAAAAAACTTACTTATTGACGGTCAATCTTGAGATGCCCCCCAAAAAAAAATGAACGTCAATCTTGAGATGCCCCCCCCCCCCCCCCCCAAACAAAAAAACACACAATATTCAACGTCAATCTTGAGTTGCCCCCCCAAACAAAAATAATATTGAACGTCAATCTTGACATGCCCCCCCCCCCACAAAAAAAAAAAGACTCTTACGTATTGAACGTCAATCTTGAGAAAACAAAAATATATACGCCAATTTTGAGATCCCCCCCGCAAAAAAAAGAAAAGAAACGTATTGAACGTCAATCTTGAGATGCCCCTCCCCCCAAAAAAACAAACTTATTGAGCATCAATCTCGAGATGCCCCCCCCCTAAAAAAAACACAAAAAATAAAAATATTCAACGTCAATCTTGAGATACTCCCCCCAAACAAAAATAATATTGAACGTCAATCTTGAGATGCCCCTCCCCCAAAAAACAAACCTGTTGAGCATCAATCTCGAGATGCCGCCCCCCCCCCAAAAAAAACAAAACAAAACAACAACAACTTATTGAACGTCAATCTTGAGATGCCCCCCCCAAAACAAATAAAACACTGTTTGAACGTCAATCTTGAGATGCCCCCCCCACCGAAAAACATGAACGTCAATCTTGAGATGCCCCTCCGCCCCCCCCCCAAAAAAAAAAAAAAAATGACCGTCAATTTTGAGATGCCCCCCCCCAAAAAAAAAACAACAACTTGTTGAACGTCAATTTTGAGATGTGGCCCCCCCCGCCAAAAAAGACAACAACAAAAAACACAACTTACTTACTGAACGTCAATCTTGAGATGCCCCCCTCCCAAAAAATATCAACGTCAATCTTGAGATACCCCCCCCCCCAACAAAAATAATATTGAACGTCAATCTTGAGATGCCCCCCCCCAAAACAAAAAACTTACGTATTGAACGTCAATCTTGAGATGCCGCAAAAAACAATGAACGTCAATTTTGAGTTCCCCCCCCCCAAAAAAAAAAGAACGTATTGAACGTCAATCTTGAGATCCCCCCCCACACCAAAAAAAGAGAGACAAAACCCCTGAGATCCCAGCCCTTGCACATCCCAAACGCCTGGTGTCCCAAAAAGGCCAGGCCCAGACCTGACGCATTCCGGGCTCCAAGCGGCGAAACCCTCCACACCCTGCAAATACACCCACTTGGTATTGACCTCATTTCGGCACATTTCCGGATAACACCGGGTGATTTTGAACCATTCTGGTGTAATCCCAGGGTGTAATACAAAAACCCTCAGAACATGGGTGTCTTGCAGGAGTTGGACCCGAAATGGGTGGAGGTTTCCTTGTGGCTTCCTCTTTGAAACAAGAAACGGGGGTGTCTTTTTTGGGATTTGTGTGTTGTTTTAGGATTTGGACCCCAAAAAAACTTTGGACCAAGCCACTCACCTGTTGAATACATGGATGCGTTTTTCTTTTGGGTACCCCACAAAAATTGTGGTGGTCCTTGTGGTTGGAAACAAACGGGAAGCAACATCAAACAAACACCTTGCCGCCGCCAGCGCCATTGCTCTGTCGTTCAGAAAGCTGGCTTCGAGGTCAATGAGCCTGGGGGTGCCTTTCAACCAGCCACAAAATGACCGCGAGCACGCGACAAATCCAGGGCTGGGCTGCAGCCATGTGTCCGCTTGGGTGACAAATCCAGAGCTGCAGCCATGTGTCGGTTTGGGTCCGGAAGATTTGAGAAAAGGGGGTTCAAGCAAATGGCTGAGTGTCAAAAAGCGGTAACCAAAATGAGTTGCCCTGGTATATGTAAACATGGACTAACCTGCGGCACTTGTGGCTGGGCTAAGTTTTGACCCATGGCCAGATATCTTTGGGGCGGTGGTTTTTCAGTCAACTTTCCTTTGCGCATCCCCAGGGTCGATTCTGCTTGGGAGCTGATTTTGACAAGCTTAAGGGCATCACGGGAAAATCACATCCCCTGTTGGGGATGAACACAGGGATGTGCAATAGTCATAAACAAGACCTGCCCACTAGCGCCTTTGGCCGCGGCTTTGGGGAAGATCCGACTCCAAGGTTGATTAGACGTCTGGCCATGACCGCCTGAGTTTGAACCCGGATCCATTTGCCAGAGCTTGGCCAGGAAACCGGTTCCATGAACGCATATTCTCATAGGACACCCCCCCCAAAACAAAAAAGGCGAAAAAGTCGGTCCTTTTGGCTTACCTTGAACAACCACGAAGAAGGCGTACACTCATAAAAAGACACCGCCATGTTCATTGAGTATCGGGTTTGGACCTCTTTCCCCCAAATCGAGGTAAGCTCTGAAAAGTGGTAGCTGAACCCTCAAACTAAACGACGAAAGATGGATAAACATGGGTTGCCCCCAAAAAGATGAGTCATTTCACTGTTTCGTGGGTAGCTTTTTCGGGGGTACCACACCATGTTGGATTGCCGAAGTTCTTCCCCGGCCCAAAATGTTTGCAAAAGTAGCCCATGAGCCCTAAGAATGGCAGAAATCCACGGTGTTCGATTCGCCAAGTTAGTAAGTTGTAACGGTGACCTAGTACAAAACCCCCAACATTTGAGGTTCACCTTGCTAGGTCAACAAATTTCAAGTGGCCGACCACTTGTGGCCGAACATCCAAGTATCCCCCAAAGCTCATCGACCGCTTAGGGGGGTTCGAGCCATTGTCCGGTCCCGGCCCCGCAACACAATGGGGGGACCTGAACTGGGAAAATCGAGTTTGCCTGGAATGGGGCATAAAACCAATCCATCTCTATACCCATAAAACCATAAAACCAATAGAACCATTGGAAACCATTATATACCCAAACTAGCCTAACGCTTGTGAAGCTAATTCTTCTTGGGGTCACCAAAAAAAAAAAAAACCAGATTGGTTTGGTGCTTTGGAGGTGAAGCGGGACTGGTGAACCCCATTTATTTACCTTTGCCACCGGGGTTCAAATCCAAATCCAAGCCCCCTATCCAAACCAACAACAAGTACCTGATATTTGGTAGCTGACCACGAGTAAGGAAGCCATTTTGGGGTTCAACAACTACCAGTACCTGATATCACTTGCCCCTCAGGCACCTGGAAATCAACTGGTTCACCGTTTTGGGATGCCATGACAAAAACCAAACAAAAACCCAACAAAAACCCAACAAAAACAACCCATCAAAAACAACCCATCAAAAAATCAACTGATTCACAACCCAACAAAAACCAAACACAAAACACAAACAAAACCCCAAGAAAAAAATAGGCCCATCATAAGCTGTTGAACCCAACCAACACAAACCAACCGGTCACAAGGTCGATCCGCTTTGGGCGCTTTGGAACTAGGAATCCACCGGATCGAATCCCCGCCTGCCACCCCGGTGCCACAGCCCAGCTCGATGCCCTTGAGCTGCCTGGCCACTCAAGACAAAGACCAAACAAAAAGAGTCATAAAGACAACAAGAAACATATCATCAACACTAAACACTGGGCAAAGAAACATTAATAAGACAATAAGACATAAATATAATAACAAACATATCATCAACACTACGAATAGTACTGAGGGGAAACTGAACAAACACTGCTTAAACCGCATAACAACACAATAATAATAATAATTATGCCACATAACAATAGTGATAATAACAATAATAGTAATAGTAGTACTCATAATAATCATAAATATATTATACATGTGTTATCATTATACTAATAAACAGTATATACTAAGGCACAATAGTAGCTAACAACAATGATACTTAAGATAATGTATGTGAGTGTATGTATATAACATAATATACACATAAACCACACCGATTTCAGTATGCTTAGAGACATCTCATCAAATTCAATGTGTTAGACTTCAAATGAGCACAAAGAAGCTTAGACCGTACATGTGTGTCCGGAAATAAAATGTACAATCTCTCTCTAGCTGTCCCTCTCTCTCTCTATATTGTAGACCCCTTAAAGCTCGAGCTAGGGTGGACCTGCCCCCCCCCCACTCGCCAGGACATGCGGTTCGGTTCTGAGGGAGCTGATTCAAGCTTTGGTTCAAGCATGTTGTCTCTAGTCGAAATGTGCGAAACTAATTCCCAGTTCAAGCATCTCATTGATCCAAACCAACTAAGGGTACCCCACTACGTAGTAAGGAAGCCTTATTGGGGTTGACCACCTCACTTGCCCCTTAGGGATCTGGAAATAGCAGGTCAACCTTTTGGGGCCATGACTGAAAATGGGCCAAAATACAAAACCCAAAAGGTCGAAAGCTGAGCTGTGGACAAGTGAGATGAGGTTTCCAATTACAGAGTCCACGCCCAAAACAAAAACACATGTGGAACTAAGACTGACCATGGCTAATAATTGCGCTTCAACATGTTTGTTGGCCGATGGTGCATACTGCTTTCCAAATTCACATGAAACAAAGAAACACATAGGTCATGGGAGTGCCTTGAAATCAGAGAACCTTCAAAGGGGTGTCCTTTTGGTTGCCCTCTTTAATACCATCCTAGACAACTCAGCATCTAGTCGGAACCATATACCAGCTCTAGCATACCGTTACCTCAAAAAGGGTACCCTGCAAAAAATAAGCTCAGGTGATATCCCCAACAGCATGCGGTGCTCTTTGTAGTGCTCGCACCACCCCGCAGCCCTCGCAGAACCTTGTGGAACCCTCATGAAACCCTGGTGGAACCCTGGTGGAACCCTCGTGGAACCTTACCTCAGGGCCGCCCCGGACCACCCGGAGCCTATCTGGGCTGAGACCCCAAAGCTGTCAGCTGTTGGGGGAAAAAACGACCATGCGCCCCTTTTGGATCGGCATCCCCCCTTTTGTGAATTTCAGGCTCATGTCGATTTGTGGAAGCTGTTGATTTGCGGCGGCAGCACGGCCCGATCTTTTCGGCTCAGCGAATTCTGCGCATTCGCTGGTGCGATTCGGCAGCCTCGGCGGCTCAGAGCACGGCATGGCATGAGAAACCCAAGACTCGACTCAGTTGTTGAGTGACAGTGGAAAAAAAGGGAATCCTTTTTGGGGAAGACCATTTTTAGTGGTGCAGCCAGCAAAAAGAAGGGGAACAACGGGCGCCACTGAACAACTGAGTCGAGAGCTTCTAATTTGGAAACACCCCCGTCAAGCCGCGAAAAGCAATCCTTCGGAAACAAACTGGGAACTCCGGTGTTTTTGAAGCCATGACCAAAAATACATGCGCGGGCCAATGTTAACCAATGCTAACGCTTGGACCTTGCTTTGGATAAGCCTACCAAGGTGAACGTAGATGGCACAATTTCCCCTTTATGTGGCTAAGTAAAAGAGGTGACCAAACCCAAATGGAATTGTGTCATCTAGTTTTCAGGGGAAACAAAATGGGGGACTATGAAAACGCATATTGTCGCCTGCCCTTTCTTGACAGTACAGCTTTTGATACTCTCATTGGGGCTGTCTCAAATGCACTGCACTAAGCCACGTATCTGGGCTCATTGAGTAAAAGGTGGATGCCAGAGACTCCCCATTTAGGCTTTATCATCTTTACTTCCAGACACAAAGAAAGCAGGGACATCTGCTTTTACCCTGGTTTACTGCGTTTCCCGAGGAAGCTGAGGACAGGTCTTTAACTCCCAAGGATTGCAAGTGTCCATTCTCAAACTCCCCCACGAGGCGGGCTAAAACGGAGCTTTGCCCCAGGATCAATAAACCAGAATCAACCCAGCCCTCGTCGACCAACACCGCGGGTCCCATTCCAGCCCGAGACAGCGGCGAAACCGACAGCACTTTGGTTCACGCCTGTCCCAACATGCTGTCCTCGCAGGTCTTACCGTGCGGTAGACTTCAAATGGCCATCTAAAGGGCCCATCGAGGGTGCACAGAGGGCAGTGGGATGGGCACACAGAACCCCAAACAGGCTTGCGCCCTTGTCCCACCTGGCAAAATATGGCTTAAAGTGTTGCTCCGTGTTTGAAGCTTTCAACTGCTACGTACAATGAGACGTTCCTCCATCAACTTGCGCTGGTTGGCTTATCGGCTTGCTCGCCCTTTGGGCGGAAGGAGGCTGTACAAAAGTGCCTGCACTTGGCGCAAGACCTTGAAGGGGACTATGCATGGCTATGCATGGCCAATACCAGGGCACGAGTCCTGGGAAAATGCACTCGGCTAAAGCCCGAGTCTTGTTGCCCGGGCCAGGAGCGCGCAAGCCGAGGAGAGATATCCTCCTACTCGGCAGGCGGCATGAAAAAGGTCGCCTTTCAGAAAATCCTCCCCACCATCCGAAAAATGACCTGAACTAGGGGGTCAAACTGTCAGAAACCTACCGACATCCTCACTTCCTGATTGCCCCAAAAGAAGCCTGTCATCTCTCAATTTACCTGAACGTCCGGATTGATGGGAGGCAAAGTTCAAAGGGACAGGCGAAATCGAGCAAATCGCTCGGTTTCGGCGCGTGAAGCGCCGCGAGTCGCGGGAATCCGAAATCGAGACGTCTCGGCTCTGACCCCTGCGGGCGCTCAAAACTGGACTTTGAGGTCCTCGGTTGCTTTCTGCTCCCCTGCTAAAAGTGAATAACTTTTAGTGGTTGAATGAAAAACCCATTAGTTGGCAAACAGTTAAAGTCCTAACATCCCTTGGCAAAATGCAGCAAAGGGTCTTTCAGGTCGCACTCCTTCCTGAGCTCGGCGTCTTCCAAGCCCAGGAGGTACTTCAAACTCCAGCCAGCCTGGCGATGAAACACCGCTAGAAGGCAAAAGGGGGCTTGCAAATAAAGAACGCAGTGGCCTCAAAAGTGGTTGTCTTGTTGCTGGTTTGCCAGTTTGTCTGATTGATTCTTTGTTTATCTGTTGATTGATGGCTGCCGGGCCGTCTGCTTCTGGATCTCGCCGCCTACTCTTCGCTTGCAATTCACTCGCAATTCGTCGAAGCGGTGACCGTCCGTCGGGCCTCGAAGTTGGGCCCGAAGGGCATCTTCCAGGTCCAGAAGAAAGGCTGGATCTGGTCCTGACGCAAGAAAACACCCGCCGGATGCAAGACAAAAGATCCAAGAACAAGAAACAAAGCCACCACATGCGAGTAGTTCATCCCCCAAATGCGAGTAATTAATTCATTCCCCAAACGCTTGACTACAGATTGGCATAAAACAAATCGGGGCAGTTGTCCATGCAAGGGCATGGCTTGGTGGTTTGGGCATTGGTGCCAATGCATGGATTCGGCTAGGTCCTCCAGTAGAGAGGTTAGAAGAAGTTGGTACCAACTTTTTTCTGTAAATGGTCTGTTGTAGTAGGGGATCCCTCCCCCAAGCTCAGGTGATATCCCCAACAGCATGCGGTGCTCTTTTTAGTGCTCGCAACCCGCAGCCCTCGCAGAGCCTCGTGAAACCCTCGTAGAAGCCTGGTGGAAACCTCTGGAACCCTCGTACCTTACCTCAGGGCCGCCCCGGACCACCCCGGATCTGGGCTGAGACCCCAAAGCTTTCAGCTGTTGGGGAAAAATTAGAATAAGGGTACCCTTTTTCCGTAAATAGTCTGTTGTAGTAGGGGATCCCTCCCCCAAAAAGGGCAAAGCTTGCAGTGGGGGAAGTCGGGATTCGGTCAAGCCAACTTCAGCCAGGCGACGGATTGGAAAGCCTTCAGCTCCTCCTCCAGAAATGCTCGGAGCAGCTGGGTGTTGTGGCAAGCGTACCTCGCACCAACGAAGCCCATGTGAACGGACCAAATGTTCTCGATCCAAACGAGCATGGGGAAATTGAGGGGGGGGGGCTTGCAACAACTTGGGTTGCCCCCTTCTCCTCAAACGAACAAACTTAAATTTGTTTTGTGTGATTGAAGAAAAAAACACGCATCCAGAACTCCCGCGCATGGGAATCTCTTGCTTCTTTTTTCGGCGGCTTGGAATCGAAGCGTTTCAAGTCTCGGGGAACACGGGAGCTCCATGCGAGGTCCGTAAGACTGCGAACAGCAAATCACGCCCGAGATCCGTTCGGTATGTGGTAGGCCTCACTAGACCCCCAAAAAATGGCTCAAAGGGTTTCCTTCAGTTTCCCCAAACTACCCCAAAAAGAGCTTCGACTCCAAAACCAAAGGCACATCCAGTCAAAGTCGGCTGGTCCTTCATTTTAAGGGAACACCCGCCTTACAAAAGGGCCAAAGGCCAGAATCCACCGGACTGGAGTCAACTCCATGATTCTTGAGGCTGAGCAGTTTCAACTGTCCTTTCAACTAGGCCACTAAAATGGTCCAAGCCCAAAGTAGTGAAACTCCATGAACCCGGGGAGGGAGCCTATTTGGGTCTGTCATTCTTTTACGGCTACCTCCGGTGTTTCTTGGTTTTACAGGGCATATCACCATTTTGGGGGGTCCAAATCCTATAAAAGGGACAGACCCATTTACCGCCAAAGTGTTTGGCTCGTCTCGACTCCCCCTGCCTCGCTTCATGGAAGGTGCCCGCGGAGAACTCTGTCACCTCAGGTCGCCAAAAATGGCGCGCGGGTCGGCGTGAGCGGGGGTCTGAGCCCTAGGGAGTTCAAAGGTCAGGAGCTTTGGGTCTCTCCCCCGCCAAAGAAAGAAAGAAAGACCAGTTCAAAAATGGGGTTTCCGCAAAAAGGCAGACCCCAACGGCCCTTGACCCCCATTTGGCTTGGCACCTTGAGGGAAACAGATCTTCGAACCATTGTCATTTGCGGCGACCCAGAGTTCCAGAGCCTTGCTTAAAGAGTCAGTCGAACGTGCCCCCTTGATTCGATCAAAATCCCCAGACTGGTGAAGGAATGATCTGGGTCATGGTCAAATTCAATTTTCTAGGGACCGAAGGTTCTGGTCCTTGCTTCCATTTACCAGGGTTCCATTTTGGGTACACCCATCTCTCAGAAAAACTCGCACTGTGCAGCTCCGTAAGAACGCACCTACATGCCAAAAAAATCGGAGGCCACCCCGAGTGGACATGGAAAAAAAAGGGCGGACCTTTTCGGGAGAAAAAGGTCTCTGCCCTTTGCGGACCTAGACTTTAAGGCTGACCTCTTGCGGCCATTACAAAATGGGGCTGCCCACTCGTCAGCTTCCCTCGTTTGGCCTGGTGGTTTGGATTCAAAGCCCCAGTTCCCGCCCATCCAAACCGGCCATTGGGTCTGACTCTGGAACCATCTCTTTTGGTTGCCTTTCGACGAAAAACCAAAGGAACCCCGCCACTTCGAAAAGGCCCTGAAACACGACACACCCAACTTGCGTTGAACCAATCCGCCTCCATTCCCCCCGTCCGAGTGATCCGAGTGGCCGCGACCTGGGCATCTTCAAAGAGCTTCCGCAGCCGCGATGCTGCGCTGGAGGCGCAGTCATGCAGCTTGGCCTGGGGAAAAGACGTGTCGGGGTGAAACTGGTGCATCTTTGGGCTGTTCAAAATGGAGGCTTGGCCAATCCGATTTTCCATCATCCCTGTAAGGAAGCCACTATCACGGCAAACCCCGTGCGCAACCCAAGGATTTAGGATTAAGGACTACCTTTGAACAGCCCAAATTCGTGTCATAAGACCTGTCTCACCTCAAGTTCAGACCTATTTCTTCTCCTTTTCCGCTCCCCTTCTCAAGGTGAGCTTCTGGCTGACCATTCGGAAAGTCCAAGCCGAAAAGTTCCGAAAAAAAATCCCCGAGGAACTGGATGCCTGGGAACCAAGCCTCGGGTTCCAGGTTCCAGGTTCCAGCGCCGCGCTGTGTGTCACATGGTCCCTGTGGGATTTGAAGCCCCGAAAAATGGATTTCCCTTGGATTTCCCAAAGCCAAGAGGAAACACGGAAGCCATGTCCATCGTCTCAAAAGAACTCGGCCCCCAAAAAGGGGAACTCCAAAAGCTTCGAGCTGCTCTGAGTTTCTGCCTCTATACCTCAAATGTCAAATTGTTTTGGGCTGTATATGTTTGGGGGTCGTTGGGGGTCGTTTGGGGGTAGTGGAAACCATCTTAGAGTGAAACTAGGGGGAATGGGGAGGTCAGGGGAGCTTGCGTGTGCGGGTAGCAGCTTTGGCAATTAGGTCCTGTTTGGAGTGTCCCCTAGGAACATCCGCCTGTGTCCAAGGAAAGATGGCCTACGGGGACATCTAGGAACGTTTGGGCAAAGGCGAAAAGCCAGCCATATGGCGTGCATTGGCCTCAGGAGACACTGGCTCGAACCTCAGCCAGTTGGTTTGTTTTCTCTTTTTTGGGTACCCCTTATTGGTTGGTTTCGAAGGGAAGCAAAGTGGCGTACATCTGCGAATTGTGTTTCTGACGGTTGTTTCAACCAATTTTGCCCACATGTGATTCACTGACTTGTTTGAGCGGGTCCCTGTTGACAGATACCTCAGTCAGCTTCATGTGGTCACCTTTGGGCGGGCCATTCTCCCACTGCCTTTTCCCATGTCCAAACTCCCAAGTCCTTTCTCCAGCACCCCCTAACCACCGCCCTTCCCCATCCAAAATCCCCTTGGCACGGCAACCAAAACAGAAGGGTATGTCTGCAAAAACAACCATTTCATATGGAAAACACTAGGGCCCACCGCGTACCCCTCTCAACCAAAAGGCACTTGGGGGGTGGCTCCGCATGGATGGCATTCCTCCATTTGCTTAAGTTCTTGAAAAAAATAATAATAATCCAGTAGTGATAGTTTCCCTTTAAAACTAACAGGGGGAAAAACAAACTTAACCGATCGCATGTCTGTGTCGTGCCTGGACTTCCGGGAGGGGCGCTGAGCAGCTGAAGCCTCCGCCCTGCACCTGGTTTTCGATTGAGGGGGCCCTAGAGGGGAGGGAGGGGAGGGGAGGGGAGGGGAGGGGAGGGGAGGGAGGGAGGGGAGGTGGGGATATGGGTGCCATGGAGACCTAGAGTCTATGTTGCAGAAAAGGAACCCTAAGAACAACAATACCCCCTAGATGAAGGAGGTTGCAACATAGACCCCAATAGAGGGGGGGGAGGCTCCCTCGTGGGCTTGAGGCCAAATCTGTGCTTCGCCCATTGCGGCCAGGAGGTCCAAACCAGTCCAAAGCAACGGAGAGCCTGATATGTAGCTTGGAGCCGAGTCGGTGCTGAAAAGTTCTCTAATGCAGGGACCAAACTAGTTGGTTTCCGGTTGGTTTCCATCTAGGGGCTCCGTACTTTGAGACAGACCCAATCAGGTTCGAGAAAATGTTGGTTGGGTTCGGCACCACTATAAAGACTTGATACCACATAACATAACGGTTCTACGAACAACAATGATGATAACATATGATAACAGTGACGATAGAGACGATAGTGAATATACTGAAACCGTGTTTATAAGCATGTTACGGGATGGCTTATAGGCTTAGCTTGTTCTCCTTTTGGTGACCCTTAATCATAGCATTGTTGATGGTTCGGTTAGGTGGTTCCCAGGCAATCTCCCTCGCCTGGCAGGATTTTGCTGATAGATGTTGAACCCAGTTCCTTGCCAGCTCTCAGTTTTGAACCACTGCATGCTTGATGTCAAGACTGAGGTAGCTTATATTCACTTACACAAAGGACACAGACATGCACTAGACGGTTGATCTGTTGTGGTCATGACAAAAAACAAACCAACATTGGGAAACCAAAAGGTCAAAAGGTGGGCGGCGGGGCAAGTGAGTATAATGAACATACTCCCGGCCTCAAAGACATGTCCCGATGGCAACTCCATGGGGCAGGCCCTTTCTCAATAAGGCATGGTATCTAAACAGCTTGTTTGGCTGTTTGTTTGTTTGCTCGTTAAATATGGTATCCAGGGTATCCTTCAGAAAAGGGTGCCAACCAAACACGCGCACATAGATCCTGTCACAAAGTGACAAGTTGCACCGTGTGCAAAGAAGCGTCTTCCTAGCTCAAAGCGACCAAAAGAAGCCCCTATCTCTACCAAAACCAACCCAAAAGCGTGACCATAAGGGCAACCATGGGCGAATTACTCACCACGACACCAACCCCAACTCCAAATCCAAGCGCCAAGTCGATTCGGCACTTCGTGCAGTTCACCTCTTCCTCTTTTCTTTTTCCGCGGCCGCGGCGCGGTGCGGCCGTCGCAGTCCCCGTTGCTCCAGGCGACATACCAGTGGACGTCGGCCACCGCCCAAGTCAGGCGCTCCTAGCAGTCATGCGCGCGAACCACGGCGACTCAGCCAATGACCTTTATTTCTTGCGCTTTGGTTTGTGACAACCAAAGGCTTTCCCTTCAAATAAAGCTGGCGCTTTGGTTTTTGTGACTTCCACGGCAAGTGGAAACAGATAAACATGGGCTCGGAATCCGCTGAACAGCTTGAGTGGTCAAGTCGCCATGCTGAGGCCGGCCGCGCTGCAAGAATCGTCGGTCCTCGTGGGTAAATGTTGTCAGGAACCATGGCACTGCTGAGTGCTCGAACCTCAGCTCAAACGACTGAGTTGGGGTCCATGAAGTCAGGAATCAGTCTTGCGCGAACAATACATTGCTGGATGGGGGGGGTTTTCCCCAGCTATTGTCCAAGTCTTAAATAGGTCCCTTGATATGGGGAGATCACAGCTGCAGCAAAGCAAACAGGTTCATTTCGCCGATGGACAAATCCGCCGTGTCCAGCATTCCATATTTGCTCGTCCCCGCAATGGTGCATAAACGTTCAATCACATCCCTGGAGTTTAGGCCATTCTTGGGAGGGCTTACCGTAAAGAGCCCCAGTTTCCGCATGGGTTTCGCCAAGATGGCGCCATTCTTTGGAGCTGCAAGCAGCATGTCACGGCCGCAACGAGCTACACAACGGGTAGCGTATGTTCGACAACCTCTATACTAGCAACCCATGAGCCCGAAGCTTGTGCATGGCTAACGTCGCCATGCAAAACTTGTCTGACATGGGGGCAGTTTCTCTGACACGCCGAACGATCCCAAGACGAAGAAGAAGAGAAGAAGACACATCCCCCTTTCCTCTAAAACTCTCCCTGAAAGCTGCTCCAAGCCGCCCCAGACCTTACTTGGGCAAATACCCCAAAGCTTTGTTCCTTTTGCCTACGAGGGGAATGTATCGAAGCCCCCTCCTTTTGACTGGCATGTCCCCTCAACAAAAGGGTTTAATCATAGGGATGCACGCCAGGGTGTTTCAGCAGCCCTTGAAAGCAACCACGGAGCCCAACTCAGAGTCTGGCAG